>CM071959.1:23837500-24437500 GCA_036784905.1 Acrossocheilus fasciatus | reverse complement strand
GAGAGAGAGCTCTAGGAGGAAATCATCATTTGCCGTCACCCTGATGTCCAGGCTAACAGATATACGTCTGTGGAGAGACCTATTACGTCTGACCTCTGATCAAGTCACCAAAATTATCACTAGAAGATATGCTTCAACTTTTACGTCCATGTGTGGAGATTTGTTTATCTACCAACCAGAATCTTGCTTACCTATGTATTGACGTAATTAGTGACCTCTGTTAGAGTATAACTGTTGGTGTCTAGAACATGTACGCAGAGCGGCCTACAAACTCCATCGCAAGGGTTGAAGCTGACTTCTGCTGATGAAACTGCAAACTATGTTCTTCAGTAAATTTTTATTTAATTTATCGCATCTCTGACTCCTGGTCTTTGTTCATCATACCTGGTCCTTGGGTTTTAACTGTAAATTCCCCTACATTATGCTCAAGCTGTGCTGTGTAGTTCAGAAAACGGAGAAAGAATGTTTATATTCTGCTTTTATTTCAGTTCATTCAAGTTCAGTCCAGCCAGGAGTTTTGTGCACTGTAACCCTGATAACCTTTATCTACACCAGAGAGTAAATGGCATGCATTGGCTAACTTTGTCCGTCTCATCATTGCACGAACATAAATTAACAAGCTGTCACTCTGCCACTGGGACTGATGAAGTGTAGAAGATAACAGCAGATATCAAATCACTAATTTCTGATATTTGCTCAGGTGGATGCTGGGGTCTTATCTATCAGATTGCAACATATATCCATTTTGTTAATTAACATTACACATAGTGTGCATCTTAATTAGAGTTAAGCCAGTCGGCGTGGTAGCCCAGGCACACATAGTCGTAGGCCACTAGTGTTAAGCCGGTCAGCGTGGTAGCCCAGGCTCACATAGCCGTAGGCCACTAGTGTTAAGCCTGTTGGCGTGATAGCCCAGGCACACACAGATAGTAATACATACGGTTCACATGGCTCTTCGGAGCAGCAGCAGTTCATATGTCTTGGCGATAGATCTGCTTTGTTGGAAGGTGTCTTGTCTTTCCTTGTCAGTTCATCTTCATGTGCGTGGATGCATGCATGTCCACTGATGCAGCAGTTTATCCTAATATTCAGCGGTATGCATATATTGGCTTGTATTGTATTGTGTTCCGTGTCTCCTGCTTTGTTGGGGGGTTATTCATATGTGTTATATGTGCAGCAGCAGTATTTCCTACATGTTCACAGCAGCATGTTGTGGATGTATGGCAGCAGCAAGTCTCAGATATTTGTACTGTAGATATTGCTATATTAACTATAGGCTGTTATATGTAAACTGGAGAAAAAAAAAAAGCTTTCATTTGCAGCCTAGAATATCATGCACTTTCACAATAAAATAAACTTAATAATAAAAAAAAAATAAATAAATGTTTTTTTTTTCTTTATTGAATAATAATAATAAAAAAATCCTCTTTGTTCTTTCTCAAGCTGTGTGTAAACCATATCATTATCTGCAGAGAATTAAAGCAAGACAAAGACAAAACACTGTTTGGTTTTTCATTCTCAGTCTTCAAAATTATTTTATTACTTTAAGTCAGAATTTCCACGACAAACTTTGGCGATGATAGGACTGGATACCACAGCTGATCGTCCGGGACCTGAAGACGTTAGTTGGCTGATCACCCTAAATCCAAAAAGGATTTAGTCCCTAAACCCAGAAAGGTTTCAGGGAAGAGGGGGCTGACGTCTGAGGGCTCTGGACCTTCAATGCTGGTTTCTCAACGGATCAGAAAACGTGTGCTACAAACAGTGAGACTGATTTTAAAATTCCAATTGTATTAAAACTTAAAATAATTAATTTTTGATTCAGAGTGGGTTTTAATTCAGACTTTTTGATGCAAGTCCAAGCCATGAGTAAGTGAAACAGGTTTTTTCACGGGTTCACGAGTTCACACTTACATATAATAAATAGAATAAAGTTTATGCGTATTTGGCGTGCTGTCCAAGGGGAGTGCTCCGAGCTTGGAACTTTGGCCCGAACCCTGAGTACCCCCCTACAGGTTAGGACAGGAATAGATGTAAGTGCGGAGAAGGGGTGGCAGAGGGATGCTGGAAAACTGTCAAGGAACAGAGGTAAATCTGCTGTGTATATATACACACACCTCTTATCTTGTTAACTGGATTAATTACTGATTGTGCTCCTCTCGTGTTAATTAGGTTAATTATCTGAATGTGCTCCTGCCGAACTTTGTTAATAAAACATCATTTAGTGAAAAAGAGGTCTGCAAGTAAGCAGGACCGTCTTGCAAGGAAGCAAGACAAGGGGGTGACAAGACTTTGTGCGAGTAAGTGCGAAGCCACAAGGTGATGATCATGTGTGAGGGAAAGAGGACGCGTTACAGGTAAAGTCTTGGATTGCAAAAATGGGGTCTGGAAATGTCAAATCTATGATCGATCTAGATGATTTGGACAGTCCAATTTACAATGAAATGAAAAAGAATCATGGAGGTGATACCCGAGTGGGTTGAGAATCATGGTTTTCCAAAAAGGGGTACATTTAGCATAACGGCTCTGAACATAGTAAAAGAGAGTTTAGAAAAATTTGAAAACAAATTAAGAGATAAGAAAAAGCTGAAAAACAATCAAAATGACAGAAACAGAAACAGGAAACAGGAAATATTTAGATTACTGGTTTGAAGAAAATTGATAATTCTGCAGCACGTGCTGACAAAAGAACAGGGCCCGTATTTATGAAAAATCTTAGCGCTAAGAGTTGCTCCTAGTAACAAAATTCTAAGAAAATTCTTAGAAATGTGGGTGTTTCCCCTTAAAGTTAAAGAAAAAATCCCAGTAAAGAAAAAAGTAATTCAGAAAGCATCTTAACCCTTAAAAGAGGTATTAAGGTCCAAAATTGTTAGGAGTACGGACGAGGACTTTTAAGAGGCTTAAGAGTTTCTTTAGCAGCGGAGAAAATGGATGAAACATGAAGAGGGAGAAAAAATGTGTTGCACACAATGCGTGACAGTGAGTTAATAAGACGCTACACATTAGATCTTGCAGGGATCATGTTTGTGACCGATCTTATTAGAGACACGCTAACATCTCAGACACCGCGCAGAAATGCCATAGCGCCAGAATTGGAAGTAATTACTACATTGATATATTTAGCAACTGGAAAAATGCAACTATGCAGCAGTGATGATCTGGGTCTGTCACAACCTTCTATAAGCAAAGTGATCACACAAACAATTACAGCACTTTCAGAACCTTATTGTGTCACTGTTCATTTCCTATAAAATATGTTAAGTATGTCAGCATGGTGAATAAAAAATAAGAATATATATATATATTGTGACGAGTCGGTAGCCCTCCCCCTTATCATCACCACCCCTTCCCTTATTCGCCACCCTTCACCAGGCTCCCGACGGGAGTGGGTGTGTGAGAGAGGAGGAGCGTGGGAACAGCGAGGGCTGGCGGCATGTGATGAGGCACAGCTGGACTGAATGAAACCTCATCACCGCCGCTGTTTAAATGCCGAGCGCGCCTCTCCTCGGGAGACCGGTCTCTTCCCCCGTGCATGCATGCTGGTGTCCTCGTGAGTCCTGCGTGTCTGTCGTTGGCCTCGGAGAGTATTTTATTAAACAAAACAATAACATAAAGTGTCCAGGGGGAAGAAGTTTCCAAAAGAAACAGGGGGATCTGGTGTCCTCGTCGTGCTGCGGGGCTTGTGAAGGAGGGCAGTGTTCTGGAAGGGAGAGTCCAGGTAAGGGGCGGAGTCCGGTGGCCGTACGCGCTCCCGCTCTGGTCCGGGGCACGAGGGGCAGCGGCTTTCTCTCTAGCGGCGGCTCTTCCTCTTCTTTCCACGGCCTTTGGGAGGACTTGTACGACCCGGCATCCTGACCCGTTGGCCATCATATGGGTGCGGCTTTCTACCGGACCGCGGATTCTGCAGCTCACATCTCCGGTGGCACGAAAGTCCCTCTACGCACCCTTCCTGGACCCACGAGGACACCAGCGTGCATGCACGGGGGAAGAGACCGGAATCTCCCGAGGAGAGGCGCGCTTGGCATTTAAACAGCGGCGGTGATGAGGCTTCATTCCGTTCAGCTGTGCCTCATCACATTCCGCCAGCCCTCGCTGTTTCCACGCCCCTCCTCTCTCGCACACCCACTCCCGTCAGGAGCCTGGTGAAGGGCGGCGAATAAGGGACGGGGTGGTGATGAAAATAAGGGGGAGGGCAACCGACTCGTCACAATATATATACATATATTTTGTGTGTGTGTGTGTGTGTGTGTGTGTGTGTGTGTGTGTGTGTGTGTGTGTGTGTGTGTTTGTGTGTTAGAGAGTGTACGGTAAAACAGGAAAAAAATATGCCTGTAATTTCAAAGTGAAGGCTTTTAGTAGACCCTAACCTTAAAAGTGCTCTTTTATTTCCTTCTTGGACAGCCAACCAACCAATCACAGTCTTCAAAAGACTGTGTCATAGCTAGCAACGGGGTCAGCCCCGCCTCCTCACTGAGATAAAAGTTTTTGTCTTTTCCTCGCTCTCAGGTTGGTCCTGAATCCCTTTTAAGCTAAGACTCCTAGTTAGAAATTTTTAAGGTAAATTAGCAGCTCTCTTGAGAGGATTCTTAGAATCTTTAAGAATACGGGCCCAGATCATTCTGCTCAAAATTCTTCTCTCTATCCCCTTAGAGAACTGCAGTGTGCCAAAGTGGACTCTGATCTGGACTCCTGGCCTCACCCCTATCGACAAATGCCGCAGCAGCCTCAGATTCAACTACCACCGCCTCCATCCCACAGCGCAACTGCAACTGCACCGGTACTCGCACCACCTGATGAGACAAGCACAGATCTTCAAACCTCCGCTGCGCGTTGGGTGGTTCTTCGAAGCCGGGTGGCGCTCTCGAGCAGAATGTCCAAAAACAGCCTCATAGAAGTACTAATTTACGAGTCACGACCATAGACTGTTAAAAAAAAAAAAAGGGACGACGAGTCTCCATTTCTTTCTACTATAGAAAAGTGAAGCCAAATCATGGCCGCTGCCTTCTTGAGTAAATGACGTCATTTGGAGCCAGAGTCTGCGCAGTAGAGATTCGTCTGGAGCAGTAGTGTTATGAGGTGGAGCCGCGGTATCAAACTCCCACAGACCCAATCAACCATAACGACACGCCCAGGTTTTATAGCATCTATCACTAGCTAAAATGAAACTCATCACAAAAACGAACAATTGAACATATATCAGCGTGATAACAACTACCTTAAATGACCAAAACCATATTTCGGAAAATTGTATTGGAAGTGTAATCAATTTTTTTTATTTTGATTCAAGTCCCATTCGTTTACATGGAGAGGGTGGGGTTTATGACCTGTACTGCAACCAGCCACCAGGGGGCGATCAAAGAGCCCGCAGCTTCACTTTTCAGGACATGTGAGGCACACCCGGAGTACGTCATCGTGCTACAGGCTGAAGGAGGACCTCTTGGGGGAATTTACCATTAACCATTTAACAGGTTTTTACTGTAGCAGTTTTACAGTCTTTTACCGTTAAATTCACTGTAATTTTTTGTTGAAACATATGAGAGTTTACTTGGTCTTTTCTTCAGGGGAAACTGAGAGGTTTCAGAGGTCAATGTTTCATGAAGTTAAAGTTAAGTTATACACAATTATCATATTAAAAGCAACATCTATTAATAGCGCACTCTATCAGGTAAATGTAGAGATATTTCTGCATTAAACACTAAAGAGCGATGATGTGTGTGCTATTGCCAAAATGTCTAATAGAGCAGTGTTTCTCAACTGGTGGGTCGCGGAATGTACGGCCAACCCTTATGAAAAAGGAGTTTATTCAAGTGTGCTATTAGTATACTTCTTTTAAACAAAATAGGAAAAACTGTTAAAACGGTTTAGAATAAAAATGAGGATACATAAAATACAGTGCAGTGCAATCAGTTCAGATGTAGCACAGTGCTCATTCAGTAAATGCACAGCTAAACAGATGTGTTTTGAGTCTGGATTTAAATATGGCTACTGATTTAGCACATATGATCTCTTCTGGGAGCTGGTTCCAACTGCGGGTGGCATAATAGCTAAAAGCAGACTCCCCTTGTTTGAAGTGAACCCTTGGCATGTCTAACTGACTTGATCCTAATGATCTGAGATCTGTTAGGCTTATATTCAGTTACAAGAAAACGAACAAACAAACAAAAAAAAAACAAGCAGTAAATGGGATCAATATTTAATAAATATCAATATTTAATAAACAAAAAACAAGTGACACAAAGAGCAAAAACAGAACTGAGAGAGAAGAATAACATCCTGGCTGAGAATGTATGTGAACAAAAACAGAAGGTGTGAGTCAGAGTCCTGTATGAGTGCTAACATACTTTCAGATGCAGTATTTGATCATTGGTATTTTGGGGACATTTTCATACACAGCATCCGACTTTGATTTCTGCAAGGAAACACAAACTCGATCATGCTATGTTTAAAAACCCCCATTTAGATCAGTAGAACTAAACATAATTTTCCAGCATTTTTACAAGTTTAAACCTGTACACTTAAAGCTATATATGTGTTTTATTTATTTATTTTAATTATTTAATTATATACTTATTTTTTTAAGGATGAATAGTTTGCTCTCCTGACCTGTTTTTCTAAGTTTCTTGCAGATGCAGCACATCATGACTAAAACCACAATCAAAAGAGATCCAGCAGCAGAAATCAGCACTATATAAAATAAAGGTAGGCCCTGATCTGTAATGGACAAAATTAGCCATTAGTGTAATTGAATTAGTCTGTTTGATCTACAACAAACACTGGCTGCATTCTAGTCCATTGTTTATGTCCTTCACTCACAAACTTCCCTCCGTCTCGTTTACTCGGATGTACGTCATTGATCATGTTGCATGAGTGCCCACTACAGGTGGAACCCTTGCAATGGGCTGAACTAGTTCTAGTTCTAGTTCTAGTTCTAGTTGAACAAGCTGGAAGTCCTAAGCCCTTGATCACTTAGAATCCGCTATGGTGGTGGTTTATTGTTTACATTTTTTACATTGTTTACATCATTTCTATATTATAGAGTTGTTTGGGGAGGGGATGAATTAAACATTTGTGATGACGTCATAATCGTGTTACATTGTGGTCTATGGAGCGGCCTGAAGTGTGCATATGAAGCAGACTCTTTCCCTCTGTCAAAATCGAGGGGATGAGGGTCTGCCCATATAAACTTCCCTCGTCTACATCACGAACTAGAACACACTTCAAAATGGCAGCAGGGATTCCCCGAGGGGAAGTTTGCGAGTGTGTGTCTAAAAGTGGAGTGGAAAGCAGCCACAGTCAAACATCGACATTTTATAATTGAGAGCTTAGTTAATTAATGTTAATATCAACACCAACATACCTGAACATGTGTGACAGAGTTGACTGATGTCCAGATGTGTGGTCAGGTTGCTGATGGTGTTGTTTAACACACAGCTGTAGGTGTTTTTATCCTGATGTTTCACCTCCAGAGGTAGAGAGAGACTGATGCTGAGATCAGACGCACTGATGCTGGAGATTAAACTGTTTCCTTTGAACCAGGAGAGAGTCACATGACTCACATTCAGCACTGAACACAGCAGTGAACAATTCTGCTGTGATGATGATGATGAACAGTCCCTGGTAATGTTAGGAACAGGCAGACGAGCTGGAAAATATGAGAGAATAAACAGAAATCTGGGTAAATCTAAATAAATCTTATGTCCGGTGTAGTGTGTTTGTGTTTCTGTCATCTCAAACTATAAAACAATTGCACATTTCAGTATGTCAATATTTGAAGGAACATTCATAGTTCAATACCAGTTAAGCTTGCCACCAAAATGTATTTCCACTTGTCCAGCAGAAAAGCAAAAATGAAGAGTTAAACAGTGAGAGACTGTCAGAGAATGGACTTACAGGACACTTTTAAAAACCTCCAGATGAGTGAATTTTCAAATTTGAAAATAGCAATATACCGTGTATATATATATACATACGCTGCATATATATATATATATATATATATATATATATATAAGTTTGTATAAAAATAAAAATATCAGTAGTTAGTGCAATACAAAACAGATTTTTGTATGAAGGTAACAGCAGTGTACTTATATATATATATATATATATATATATTCAGATGTTTACAAGATATATTCACTCCATAGAGAGAGAGAGAGAGAGAGAGAGAGAGAGAGTGAATATATCTTGTAAACATCTGAATGAATATACAACCTGAATTCCGGAAATGTTGGGACGTTTGTTTTTTTTTTAAATTTGAATAAACCCCATGAGCCAATATTTTATTCACAATAGAATATAGAGAACATAACAAATGTTTAAACTGAGAAATTTTACAATTTTATCCACTAAATGAGCTCATTTTACATTTGATGCCTGCTACAGGTCTCAAAAAAGTTGGCACGGGGCATATATTTGCATTCAACATCGTGCCACATATGCTGTACATTGAGCTTAATTAATTAATTATTCCTTTAATAAATCAAGAATATATGAATGACGGGACAAATGATCTCTACTCACCATAGACAGAAACGCTGAATGTTTTCAATGACCATTTTGCTCCCATTATCTCTAGTTTATAGCGTCCTGCATGTTGAGTTGTGATGTTTGTGATGGTCAGAGATCCAGTTTGATTGTCCAGCTTCAGTCTGTCTCTGAATCTCCCATCAGGACCATCAAATGTGGAGAAGATTCCATAAGCTGTATCGATTTCAGCGATGAGGGATGCTTCAGCTTCAAATTTCCACAGTATGTCATCATCTTTACGTATTTCAGTAACATCAGAGTGTAAAGTGACAGAATCCCCTTCACTCACTGACACTGACTCACCAAATACATCTGATGAACATAAAAATGTTTTTGTCACAGATTAAGTCACTTGCTGGTTTACAAATTCTGAAATCAGGTTGAGTTTATACCTAAATTTGATTTGAAGGACATTGGAACAACAAAAGTTATGTCCTGGACATTACACTATAGGCTCACTGAAACATGGGCCTGAATCCAAATAGATCTCAAAATAATATCTTTAACCCTTGTGCTGTGTTGAAAATCCTTAATCTAATGTGGTGTTCCATTTGTAGTCCAATGCAGTAACATAGCAGTTTCAGGAAAAAGAACATCCTCTCCAGATCAAAATGGCTGGAACATAACCAGAGGGTTCATTTATCTGAGAAACTGCAAATGCAAATATTCTAACTAATTTAAAAAGTAGCAGCAGCTTTAAGATTCTGCCAACAGAAAAAAAAAAAAAATACATTCATAACTTACCGATCAGACGCCACCAACACAAACAGAGCAAAAAAAAAGTGTGAAACATTCTTAAACAGATCTGTGAAAAACGTGTGAAATAATAACACTGTCTGCTGAAGGTGTAAATTTCCCCCAACAGAGTGTGATCCACTTCATTCCCCCCACACACACACACACACACACACACACACACACACACACATACACACACGCTCTCTGATTGTGTGTTAAATATAGTTACATATAAATATTCTTTTGGCTGTTATCAAGACTCTAACCGTTCTTAATAGTGGAAATCAATCTTTATTAAATGAAAAACATCATTTAAATTTAAAGTTTTATAATCATTCAGTTGCTGCAAATAGTAAAATCAGTTGATCGTCTTACATAATTGCCAGTCTTACTTTGGTTTGACATTGTAAGTAAAAGTGAAAGTGGTGACTGAAACTGCTGTGGTTTGATTTTCTTAAGAAACATTTTTGGATCTGTTGGGCGGATAAAATGCTTTTTCAGAAAATTTGGCTATTTGTTTATGTGTTTAGTTTGTAGGTGAAGGGCTTCTTCCTGGGATGTATTCCCAAAAGCAGGTTATGTGACATACCCGGGTATGTTTGAGGATAAGAGAGCGGATAACCTCAGCTTTAGGTTCCAAAATCAGAGGTTACTTTCAGGGTATGTAAGCAACCATAGCAACTTGCTCTCTGAAGAGAACCTGCTCCGGAGCAGGTTCTGTTCCAGGGTTAGTTCACTTCAGCGCTATCAGAGCATGTATGATCTACTGACGAGCCTTCAGTGGGCGTGACAGATAGCGCACAATATTATATATCATTACAACACAGTTATGTATATAGCCTACTAATATATATATATATATATATATATATATATATATATATATATATATATGTATAGTTGTATGCTATTTTAATGATGAAGCGCTAATATAAGTAATAAATAAGGTTAGCCTATATATTGCTAATATGGTTATTCTATTTTATTGGCATATATAACAGTTATCTGTATAAATTATAAAACACTATTATGACAAGGTAATGTTTAATTTATCATATTAGCCTATATATATATATTCATCTCACACATGGATCGGCATTTTCTATAATGTATTTCTATAATAAAAATTCATATCTGATATGACTTAATATATAATTAGCATCAAACAAAGAATATAATTCTTATTCTCAAGGTTTAAAGATTAAACGGAAAAAAAATAAAAATAAAAATGATTTCAAAACCATCAATTAGGTGGCGATATGCACTAAGCATAAGGCCTACATGACCTTTGAACAGAAGAAGAAGAAAGAAGCAGCATGGGGCGCTTATGCTTAGCGTCCGTTTCCATAGTGACTCATCGATTTGTCGCTCTGTTGAGAATGTCTTGAGTCTTAACCAGGAACATACTCTGAGTTGAATGAACTTACTCCCGGACGCGTTTTTGGAACCACATACCTCGAGTAAGCAAGGTTTGGGGTTAATCAACCGAAAGTTCAGGGTTTATCTGACAGTAAGTTAACCATGCTTTCTGGAATACACCCCTGTTCTAATATTGACAGGGCCTCACAGTCTGACTTGTATCCTACATATCTTCATGCTTTCCTCAGTGCTTACTTATCCTGACTTGTATCCTATCCTATCTTACGATAAAACTTGAAAGAATGTTCTTAAAAACTCAAAATTATAACATACTAAGTCTACTAATACTAATAATTATGACATAAAAGCTCAAAATGTGGCATAAATGGTCATTTTCATAATTTTGACTCTTTATCTCATGATTTATCTCAACATTTAGGTTCTAGATGTGGGAATATATGCTCGATCTTGTTCAGCTCTTCTGGATCTGATGTCATAAACCAGAACAACAGCAGCAGCTGCAGCAACCATGCCCACCAGAGCAGTGACGACCAATCGGATCACAGCTTCAGTAGAATCACAACAACCTGGGTCTGAGGAATAAAAACATCAAACTAAGATCAGATCAGCTCAACCACAGGCATAAACTCATGCACCATAGACTTACCTGAACATGTTGGACAGAGTTGAGTGTTATTGAGATGCTTAGTCCGGTTGATGAATGAATAATAAACTGTTTCCTTTTGTACCAGGAAAGAGTCACATGACTCACATTCACCACTTGGACACTGATGATCCTGATGATGAAGATCATTGTGTATGGAATGGCAAACCTGCCATAAATAAAAAAAAAAAATAAGTGTACAAAGAAAAGTAAAAAAGCAAAAATAATTATTTATAATTATTTATAAATATATTTATAAATAATTATTTTCTTTTTTTTCCCTCACATTTCTTTTTTTTTCATTTTTTTATTTCTACATTTATTTATTTCCACTTATTTTCACATTTATCCCAAATGTAGTAAACTTTTGAAACATTTAAATTAGCATTATTTTATATTTTAATTAATTTTACAGCATTATTAAATATAGCATTATTTATTATTCCAAAAATAATGCTAATTTAAATGTTTCAAAAGTTTACTTGCATCTGATAATATGATGTCATGCATCCCACAAGCTGTTAAATATATCAGTCATACACATTATATGATATTATTGATTTTATAAATAAAAATGCAATTACAATTCCCAACCGCTAGATGGCAATTGTTGCCCTACTGAGACATGAAACGCGAGACGTGAAAGTTAGTAGTAGGGGTGTGCAATACTGCAAATTTTGGTATTGATCCGATACCAAGTAAATACAGGGCAAGTATCGCCGATACTGATACCGATACCGATACTGATGCTTTTTCTTTTTTAATAACATACATTTAAATTACCAATTACACTTTGAAAATTAACAATAACTTATGAAGATCCGGGAAGCAATGGTTAAAAAAAAAAAAAAACTCTCCTAAACAACATTTCCTCACTAAAGCTCTCATCTTTGACAAAGTCCATTATTTATTTTAATTATTATATTGAATTTTTGACTGAACAATGGCTTGTTACAAATACAAAGAGAGCATGAGCTATAGAATATATTTGTCGTACAATAAGATATATTTTGAAACTTCCAAATTGATAGTAAACCTTAAAAGTAGATTTTTTTTTAAATGACAATCATAATTATATTATAATTATATTCTATCATAATTATATGAATTATTATTTCATGTCATTTACCTGATTGTTTTAGTCTTGAGGCTGATATGTAACTCGTGTCTGCAGTAGATCAGCATCATGAATGTGTTTTTCCAGCAGCAAAAACTACAAATAAAACAAATAATTCAGATTCAGAATTCTTCAGCTGTAACAAAACATTTTGAGACACATATAATAGTAAAAGACTTATTCATGTAAAAAAAAATAATAATAAATAAATCCCCCACCTATTGGAAAGATACATCATGATTTTGATATTTTTACAATGGCACCACAATTTTTACAATTAGTAGATCTGAACTCCATACTGACAACAAATTAATACATCTATAAGATCTTTTTTTTTTAAATTCAGAATTAAGATTATCAGATTAAACCCACTGTGAGGTCATAACATTACATGAATTATTATAATAATATAATGTAAATATATTAATATCATGTAATAAACGCACAGAACTGAAGCTGGATGATCCTCATGTTGTTGCCGTGTTTAAAACACATCAATATGAAATCTACAGATTTGAAGCATATACAATAGCACAAAAAATTCAAGCAGAGGAAGTCAAATTCATTCTGACCACATGGTGCACACTTTTTTTAAAGCCCAATGCTCCATCAACACTTCACTGAGCACTTCAAATTCAGTATGTATATTTTAGCATCATAACCACAGTTTCTATAATCTGTGAAACTGTTTTCAAACATATTAATGTGACATAAGTTTGTTTCAGAGGAGTCAAAAGCAGAAAAGTCTGATAGATCTGAGTCTGCTAATAATAACACACAGATTCAGGATTGATTCAGTGACTGAGTTACAGAGCTGGGGTGTATTCCAGAAAGCACGGTTAACTTACCGTCAGATAAACCCTGAACTTTCGGTTGATTAACCCCAAACCTTGCTTACTCGAGGTATGTGGTTCCAAAAACGCATCCGGGAGTAAGTTCATTCAACTCAGAGTATGTTCCTGGTTAAAGGAACACTCCACTTTTTTTGGAAATAGGCTCATTCTCCAACTCCCCCAGAGTTAATAAGTTGAGTTTTACCGTTTTTGAATCCATTCAGCCGATCTCCGGGTCTGGCGAGAGCACTTTTAGCATAGCTTAGCATAGATCATTGAATCCAATTAGACCAGTAGCATCGCGTTCAAAAACGATCAAAGAGTTTCGATATTTGTCCTATTTAAAACTTGACTCTTCTGTAGTTATATCGTGTACTAAGATCGGCGGAAAATGAAAAGTTGCGATTTTCTAGGCTGATATGATTAGGAACTACTCTCATTCCGGCGTAATAATCAAGGAACTTTGCTGCCGTAACATGGCCGCAGCAGGCGCAGTGATATTACACAGCGCCTGAAAGTAGTCCCCGGTAGCTGGTACAAAAAAAGTGGAGTGTTCCTTTAAGACTCAAGACATTCTCAACAGAGCAACGAATCGACGAGTCACTATGGAAACGGACGCTAAGAATAAGCGCTCCATGCTGCTTCTTTCTTCTTCTTCTGTTCAGAGGTCATGTAGGGCTTATGCTTAGTGCATATCGCCACCTAATTGATGGTTTTGCAATCATTTTTATTTTTTTCCCATTTAATCTTTAATCCTTGAGAATAAGAATTATATTGTTTGTTTGATGCTAATTATATATTAAGTCATATCAGATATGTATTTTTATTATAGAAATACATTATAGAAAATGCCGATCCATGTGTGAGATGATAATATAAAGTGTAATATATATATATATATATATATATATATATATATATATATATATATATATATAGGCTATTATAATAAATTAAACATTACATGTTCATAATAGTGTTCTTTAATTTATACAGATAACTGTTATATGCTAATAAAATATAATAACCATATTAGAGCAATATATAGGCTAACCTTATTTATTACTTATATTAGCGCTTCATCATTAAAATAGCATACAACTAATATATATATATATATATATATATATATATAGTAGGCTATATACATAACTGTATTGTAATAATATATAGTATTGTGCTCTATCTGTCACGCCCACTGAAGGCTCGTCAGATAGCTCTGAAGTGAACTAACCCTGGAACATAACCTGCTCCGGAGCAGGTTATCTTCAGAGAGCAAGTTGCTATGGTTGCTTACATACCCTGAAAGTAACCTTCGATTTTGGAACCTAAAGCTGAGGTTATCCACTCTCTTATCCTCAAACATACCCGGGTATGTCACATAACCTGCTTTCTGGAATACACCCCTGGTTTCAAGATGACAAAAACAATCAAATCAGTAATGATCAGGTTCAGTGGTCAAATCCAGAGTCAACTCTGATCCTGTGAACGTGTAAATAACAGCTGCACAACTGTAGTATCACATCTGCAGCACAAATGCAGACATTGGTGTTAACACATTTTTTGTTGTTTTCAGAAAACAAACCAAGAGTGCAAGAATTTCTAAATTATTTCAGGATTGTAAAACTATGTAAAATGATTAAATAACAGTGTTGTGAGCGTGAGTTCAGCTCTGGCTTCCTCTCTTCTCTGTGCTTGAGGTTTCATAGTGTTTCCGCTCACAGCACGAGATGTTTGATCACAGTATAGAAGATAATCATCTGGATCAGACGATGAGGATCATACAGCTTCACATCTGTGAGTTTATCACGATAGATTTGAGTCATTAAATGGGTTTCTTTCAAGTTCTATATCTGAATAAATGTGTTTTTCTTTCTCTCATAGATCTGTTGATGTGGTCTCAAGCCGCAGGGACTGTAACAAACACAGCAGTAACTTTAGGAGCTGATGTGAATATAAGCTGTGATCTTGATATAGAGGAGATTTACTGGTACAGACACAAATCACCAGATCCTCCAGTGTACATCTTACGCACTTACAGCAGCACATTTGAAGGAGCTAAATATGAAAACAGCATCTTTGAAGACAAATACTCGGTGAAAACTAACAGCTGTCTGTTCATCAGAAATATCAGCACTGATGAATTAGGAGTTTATTATTGTGTCAAAACTAGTGAACCACGAAAATTCAGCAACGGCACCAAAATCTACATCAACGGTGAGTTGTTTTCAAACTTTAATGTTAAATATTGTAATTTAAAATGACATATTTGTATTTATTGTTACATTCATTACATATACAACTATGATATTTTGATAGTTTTATTGTTCTGACTTAAAATAAAATACATTTACATTTTACAGACTCTGTCCAGAAGAATCAGACTTCAGGATCAGAGTCTCATGATGCTGCACAAGACCAGAAATCATGGATAAATCTGACCATCATCATCATCATCATCATCATCATCACTGCTTCTGTCAGCATTGCTGTAATAGGTGCGGATTTAACTTTAGATAATAATTCAGAATATAAATGTATTACTGTAACTACAAAGAAACAAACTGTATATCTACACAACTATAACACTTTCTATCTGCTTTTCTGTTGTTTGTTTGCTGAAATGGGTTTCTTTATAATACATTGATATCATATTTTTCTCTGGTCATACATTTAATTCACTGCTGTTTCAGGTTTGATAAAGCGCTGCACAAACTCAAGCAGAGGATGTAAAGAAAGCTTCGGGAGAGACGTGAAAGAGTCGCAGGTGAGATCAGACATTTAATACATAGAAACAAATTATTGCCATCGTCTCACATTCACTGCTGTTTCTTTAAATTTCAGTCGTGAGCTAATGCTTCAGATCATGTGAAAATAATCTATACTGAACAGTGCTGTATGATAACAGTTATATTTTAACATTAATATGTGCTCATATATGGTCATATATTGTCTGTTTCTCATCGTTTCTCTCTCAGTTCGCTGAAGCTGTTTTGTTGAAGCATCTCAGTGGCAGCAGATCTTGTCAAACCGTGTGCAGCTTCTCTCTTCTTCAGTCAATAACAGATGAAGGAGCTTCAGAAGAGACAGAAAAGTGCTTTAGGTTTAAATAAACAATAAATGACATTTCATTTGTGTTTTGAAAACCTGACGCTGTGAATAAATTGTCTTTGTAAAATAAAGCGGGACTTCTGTTGAGCAACCGCTGGAGGTCGCTGTTTTTATTTTTCACTCAAGAACAAAGTTAAGACGAAGTCCTCTTTTAGACTAAAAATTTTACATTTTACAAAAATAAAACAAAATAATAATAAATTAAAGAAAATGTTAATCATAAACACAATTAGAAAATTTAATATTCATTATACAGCTATTAGTTTTGGCCCTTGAATCTGATTGGTTGAGCTGTGTTCATGTCTGTGTTTGCAGTAAAGACTTCATCTCTATACAGACTCTAATGTGAATGTCTAGTTTTATCTTCTTCAGTAAAAGTGTTTGTTTCTTTGGTCAAATCCTCTGAGAATGACTCCAGACCCTGACAGTTCAGTTTATTAACTGTTGGACATTCACATTCATCATATATTCAGACAAACTGCAGAGCTACTGTTTCTGTTTGAGGTTTAGACGAGTGTGAGACACAGCGATGTATAAAGGTTTTGGAGAAACACTGAACTCGAGACAAAGGTGAGCGACTCTGTTTGTCAAGTGACCAGTGGAACAAGTTTCTGGTTTTGGTTTGTGATTCAGTTTAACCACACTGTGTGGCCGTGGCAGTCTTGGTGTATTTACTGAAGACAAAAAAGCCATAAAATATTATAAACAATATAATGCAATCAATTATAATAAAAATGTCCAATAATAATGCCAGGCCCTTTCCAAAGAACCTCTTTATTTTTTTCCTCAGTTAATTTGTTTGCTACAATCAAATATTTACATGTTATATGCAAAAAAATAAATAAATAATAACAGCTAAACATCAATATTAAAGGCCGTTCATCATCTGACAATAATGCTTAATGTGTGATTTAGTTCATATAATCAAACACCTAAACTGCACTTTTTTTCCCAATTAATAGCAGAGGAAACGTTCAATAGTCAAGACTTTAAGGTGTTTGCTCATTAACAAACTGACTTCAGAAATCAATTTCTCAACTAATTTTATTGGTGTAAAACAGTAACAACCAGCCCCAGTGTCTCCAATACTCCTGATATTACACTGTAAAACAATTAGCTCTTGAAATTAAACAATTTAAACTACATTATTTTTTAAAACGTTTATTAGTCACACATAACTGCTGTTGGGGTCACAGAGAGAGACTCAGAGGATTAGAATATAAACAGGTATCTTTATTGACAGCGACTGAAGCAGAGGGTAATGACAGGTGAGTATCACGGGTAATGGAACAGTTCTTGGATAGATTGTGACTATAACCTTTTATCTTGTTTTGCAGGAGATCGTGGAAGTGAAACAGAAGATAGCCCACATCTCTTTGATGAGTAATGATAATATCCACAAGGAGATGACAACAGGAGCAGACGTTAGGACAGAGGAGACACAGAAGGTAAGTAAACAGGCAAGTAGGCAGCGCAGCGTATCTTCTAGATAGCTTGGAGAGTCCTCTTCATATGAATGAGATCAGACACTGGAGTGGTGTGAGGTGTGTGTTTGTGTAGCAGTCTTGATGAGGGTGCTCATGAGGTGCAGGTGTGTTCAATCACAAATCAGGTGAGGGTTTGCACTGTGACTGAGACGTGAGTGAGCCTGACCGATCTGTGATAGTTGGCTTGACAAATATTCATATGCAGCTCAAAAAGCCCCTGTCAGCAAACTGAAAACAATAAGGACAACAATATTAGCATTTCATCTGCAAAATGAATTCAAACTAAAGGTTCCTGTAGTTTGTTGGAATTATAGTTAATCAGAGATCCTTTAAGATTAACCAGACTTACATAAATTAATTTTATTAATGATATTGATGGTGATTTCATATCATTTACCTGATTGTTTTAGTCTTGAGGCTGATATGTAACTCGTGTCTGCAGTAGATCAGCATCATGAATGTGTTTTTCCAGCAGCAAAACTACAAATAAAACAAATAATTCAGATTCAAAATTCTTCAGCTGTAACAAAACATATAAAATAACAGTCAAAATGCTAATTAAAAAATTGGAGAAAATACTGACTTTTTTTTTTTTTTTACAAATGACCACACTAGTATATTTCATGTTTCTTAAAGAAGAATAACTCACCGATCAGCAGAATGAGCAGAAGTCCATTCATCAGAGCAGAAATGATGATAATAATCTGCCATTGTGTTTGATTTTGCTCAATATTATACACCACTGTATGATTGTGACGCTCAGTTAGTTGAGCTGATTTTGTAAAGTGTGTCAGAAGTGAAAGCAGTGAATGACAAATGTAAGCAGTGGCCATCAGTATGTTGAGATCATTAAAGGAGTAAATGAACTCAGCAGTGAAGTATATTCTGAGTTTTGGATTTTATGTGTTCATACAGTAATAAACTCCTAAATCATCAACAGTCATATTATTAATAACCAGATAATGTTTAAACTGCACTGACCATTTCTTTCTGAATGTATTATTGAAGTAAAAAGGTGATATTGGTAATGAGAAAGATCCTGTTGGAGGATCTGGTGTTTTCACTAAACTCTAATAAACCTCATTTTCATCAAAATCACAGTTTATGCTCACATTTGATCCCAAATCAGTGAATAGATCTGAGCTTGACAACAGATTAATACACCTATAGGATAAAAAATAATCAAATATGCATTATAATTCAGATTATTTTTCTAACATAATTATGGCGATGTAATAAACTCACAGAGCTGAAGCTGAATGATCCTCATGTTGCCGTCTGCAGCCCTGAAACAAAGCAGAGGAAGTCAAAGTCAAATTAACTCTGACCACATGCTGCACACTGTTTCAACACCTAATGCTCCATCACCACTTCATTCAGCACTTTCAATTCATTATGTTTAGTTTGTGTCTTTATAACCAGTGTTTTTATGATTTGTGACACCATTTTAAACATATTAATGTTGCATAAGTTTGTTTCTGAAGAGGAGTCAAAAGCGGAAAAGTCTGATAGATGTGAGGCTGCTAATGCTAACACACAGATTCAGGGGTGATTCAGTGACTACGTTACAGAGCTGGTTTCAAGATGAAACAAACAAACAGCTTTCAAGAATTTCTAAATTATTTCAGGATTGTAAAACTGTGTAAAATGACTAAATAACAGTGTTGTGAGCGTGAGTTCAGCTCTGACTTCCTCTCTTCTCTGTGCTTGAGGTTTCATAGTGTTTCCGCTCACAGTACGAGATGTTTGATTGATCACAGTATAGAAGATAATCATCTGGATCAGACGATGAGGATCATACAGCTTCACATCTGTGAGTTTATCACGTTAGATTTGAGTCATTAAATGGGTTTCTTTCAGATTCTATATCTGAATAAATGTGTTTTCTTTCTCTCATAGATCTGTTGATGTGGTCTCAAGCCGCAGAGAGTGTAACAAACACAGCAGTAACTTTAGGAGCTGATGTGAATATAAGCTGTGATCTTGATATAAAGCAGATTTACTGGTACAGACACAAATCACCAGATCCTCCAGTGTTCATCTTGTAGGGAGTGAAATTATTTCCTTTATGAAATTAACTCAGGAACTCACAGATGCCATGCAATAAAGCCATGAAACTAACCTGGAGAAGAGATCTCCAAAGAGAACAGTCAACACCACCCTAACCAAACATCTTCTTTGATCATTTACGACCCCTTCTTCACCCTGCCATCTCTGATCTCCCTCTTTCTCCCCAAAAGGGTTCACTCAACGTTCATTAAGAATATGCAAATACCACATATCATGTATCTTGTGAACCTGTTTTTTTTCCCTTTCATGTTTGGTATCATTTTAAAGGTCTCGGTGCGATGGGTAAAATGGTCTCAATTTCACAGCAGTCACTTATATTATGGGAAATATTGGAAACTTCAGTTAACTCTGTGCTTCTGTTGTGGGGGCGGTCTCCTTTCAAAACTTGATAAACATTGCTCTACAGGTGTGACCATTTGGGGCACGAGA
Source organism: Acrossocheilus fasciatus (assembly GCA_036784905.1). NCBI lineage: Eukaryota > Metazoa > Chordata > Actinopteri > Cypriniformes > Cyprinidae > Acrossocheilus > Acrossocheilus fasciatus. The sequence goes on along the minus strand of CM071959.1, from coordinate 24,417,163 downwards.
ACATCTCCTAGAGAGGCTTCTCATCCCCCATACACAGATCTAATCTGTTTTGGGGCAGATAATAAATGTTTATGGGCCTTTTGTTCTGGTAGTATTTAAGGGAAAATTGCAAATCAGTCGGTGCGATTTGTAGTCAGATCAGCCCGTAGGGTGGAGGGTATTTAATATGTTCCATACTATGTATCTTCTTCTCGAAGCCAGGTAAACATTTTATTCTTAGATTCATCTGTGAAAAACTGTTGTTATGCATTTTCTTATTTTTGAATTGGCTTCTTATTGTTTCATTATGTAATTGGCACGATACGTTTACCTGACTAATAATAAATTGTTATATTTGACTTATTCTGATCTCCTCTGAAATCATTTTTTTCCAAGTAGATTAGAGTTGTAGTCTAGTGTTTCCACAAATCTGCGTCCAGGTCAGATCATACTTAAGTACCAATGAATAAAGCGGGGGCTCGTCATTAGGGATCTTCTGATTTCTGTCTGTCACTGACTTAACAAGTTACAGTTTTCGTGATTATAGAAAAAATACACTTTTTATTATGTGCTAGCAGGGTGCAGCCTATTTAAAGGTATTATAGTCACCCTGTATCCTCTGAGTAAGATCAACTGGCGAGTTTTTGCCGTGCGTTCGCAGTTGGCCGGTGAATTGCTAAGTGACACTAGGTCGCTAATGAATGGATAATTGAAAGTATAGGATTTTCAGAATAATCAAATATCTAAATTAATACAATCTATGTCTGTGATCAGTGTTTAATTATGAATATTGTCAAAATTTAATGATCACTTGAAACTGGAGTCAGATCAAGGACGGAGTTAGACTAAAATTGAAACTGGATCCTGATAAATTCAGAAGCACAAATAAAAGACCGAACATGCACTAAACCTTCGACCAGGCCGCTGGATTCCGTTGTTTGGACTAGCGGGTGGATCCTTACAATCTTACGCACTTATACAAGCACTTTTGAAGGAGCTGAATATGAAAGCAGCAGATCTTGTCAAACCGTGTGCAGCTTCTCTCTTCTTCAGTCAATAACAAATGAAGGAGGTTCAAGTGTCAGAGAATCTGAAGGATTTCTGAGAAATGTTTTAGATTTAAATAAACCATATTTTGAATGTCATTTTATTTGTGCGTTGAATACCTGATGACTTCAACAAATTGCAATTGAGGTGAAGAAAGCTGAGACCTGAGATACAAAAAAGTTATAGCGGTTTTAGAAACTTTACTCTGTTCAAAGATGACAGACCCTGTTTCTCACTGGTTGTCAAGTGACCAAAACAGTGGAACATTTCTGGGTTTGGTTTAGCGCTTCAGCTGAGTCTAACCACATGATGTAGCCACTGCTAAAAACAAAAATTCATAAAATAATATGCAGGTTATTTATATATATATATATATATATATATATATATATATATATATATATATATAAATATATATATATATATACATATATTTATGTGTGTGTGTGTGTGTAGAGACAAACAGGCAGATATAGGGCCTAAAACAAATATTGCTGTTACTGCATTTTCATGTCACGCCTTGCAAACATGAAACAATGAAAACTGATGATGACTCTTTAAATAATTTTGAGCGCATTAAAAAAGTTTATAAATAAATATTAATAATGTGAAACAACTCAGGTTTATATAACAACAGATAGGCCTATGTTAATGCACCTAGAACAGGTGTTAACATACAACTCTGAGCTATCATTAATGACCTCCAGAGGGCAGCAGAGGAGAAATAATAGATGCCCTTTTAAATCCATAACAGTATGAGCATGCTTTTTGTTTTGTTTTTTCTTTCTTGTTCTGTGCTTGTTTTGTGAGATCTTTTCAACAATGTATTAGGAAATTCTGATTATAATAATAAAAACAATAATTTGATTATAATAAAAATGCAGCACAAGGTGAATTTATTTAAGGACCATGGTGACATGACCTGTGAAATTCAGAAGGTATAAGTCAGACAAAAATAGAGACGTGGCTTGTGATTTTACATCCTTTGAGCAAAAACAGCAGAGCTTGCAATCTTCAAATATCACTTCGCAACAACTACCAAGTAGCTAGCTACCTTACTAGCCTACATCCTTTCATATAAAAACATATTCTGCAGAAATATAAGTTTCGAATTAGAATTAAAGAGATGCAAATTCAGCTTAAATCAAAGTGAGGATATCGGATGGTCTGTCAAAATATTTAAACTAGATTCTGATTTTCTCCAAGATGGAATCTATCACGTGACAAACAGTGACGATCGCACAGGTGTGTTTAACAGCGTTCACAAATCGAAAGTGTTTCAAAGACGCGTCTGCAGGTAAGTTTGAGTACTTCATGTTTACACTCATTGGAGGCATGTTGAACGTATTATGTAAGCGTGATATATCTGCCTGTTCCTGAAGCAGCCAGACTCAGACACTGTTTAAAACTATAATTAAAATAAATAATGTTGTTTTGAGAGCGTTTTGCACGTTTTGTTCTTGATTATTTCAGATCACTCCACACATCATATATCTCAAAATGTTGCCACGAAATCGAAAGTGTTCCTAAATCCGATCTTTCCAGCAGGTGCGGTGCTTTTATTTAGTATGGCCTGCCGTGGCGTGGTTTAACAGTATTTGCATTGAAATATTTGTGATCAAGGGTTCTCTGTTTCTGTTTCTGGTGGTCATATTTGTTACACTTGGCCACATAAATGTGTCTCCACAAAAAGAATAAAAATACGATCTTCACTTCCTGATCTGTATGCAAATTCAACAGGGATCGCGCCACTGAAAGCAACAGATTGGCTGCGTTTTATATCTGCTAATTTCGACATCAAAGACAACAGGAGAGAGTCATCAGCACTGAGAGAATTTACTCTCACTACTTTTAATGAAGATGATTGTCGCTGTGTTCAGAATGGCACACTAGCTTACTGCTCGCTGCCCAATACACAGTGCAGTGCCTAGTTTTTTTTTTTTTTTTTTTTTTTTTTTTAAGAATAGTGTGTGAAACAAGCAACAAATAATGTTGCAGAGTAGTAATGCTACAGTGTTGTAACATGACAAACAGTGAACATTAATTCAGTACAGCTGCCGATCAGTTACCTTGCAAATAAATGTGCTAACCTTCTTTTTACAAAGGCTTGTTAATAAGGGTTCATGGCATGCTATTTGCCCAATTGAACTATTTTCTGAACTTTACACATTGAACAGAACCGAATCAACTGTCTTTAACTGAACAATGATATTATTTTCTTTTGGGCAGATGTGAAAAAAGCGTGCAAATAATGATTTCTGTTTAGCAATATTTTCTTTAGCAATAGGCTGTGTAAATAGTAGTTAGGTGGCAGATGCTTATACTTCTATATAAATATAAAACCGTATGCAATAATATATTGACTGTAAGTTATCATAATTATTAAAAATTTTAAATGGATGCTGATTTATTGGAACAAACCCTCCCTACACCTATTCCAACCCTAGCCAAAAAACACTTATTTCCACTTTTCAAATATTTCCTTTATTTTTATTGAAAATAAATTCCTTAATTTATAAAATCCTCGGATCTTCATGCGTGGATAACCTAGTTAGCTGGATTTTATTGTTGGTGATTTGAAATGATCCAGTTAGGTTCCTCGAAGCTCATCCAGGAGTTGCTGTCATAGCAACAGGTCTGTTACCTCAAACCTGCTCGGGTTTTAACATAAACGGGAATAGATTGTATCATTTTAAGGTGATACTGGAAGTCTATCCCAGCCATTTCTACTTTTTACAAGAGTACTTTATTAAACCAGGAAAAATACATTTAAAACAATTATTTTGAAAATAATTTTAAAATTATTAAAATGTTGCGTAATCTATAATAGGCATAACTAGTTTTAATCGCCAAGAGATTTATTCATAAAGGAATATTTATTTCACAGTTGTAGTCATACACACATTATGTACGGTTTGAGCTTTTATGCGGGTGCATTTGATGCATCGCAGGAAATGCAGACTCCCTTCTCAATTCAAAATGTTTTTATGATGCACAATCAATGTAAACAGTCAGTTATGTCTTAACTCTTATTAAGAAACTTTAATTAATGCTGTCACATAACAAATCCGCTTCAAAATGAAATTATTACAATGCTCTTGACATTGAAAAAATGCACTGCTGATCATGACTTCGAGTATCAATATACCTGCCCTTTCAAATGAGCATGCCAACACAGAGTAATCTCAGACAACTTAATCCAGATATAATCAAATCCGCTAACTTGTTTGAATAACTGACTAACGGACCCCTGATATATGATGGGGAAAAGGCAGATTCGAACTCTGGTCGATTGCACCAAAAGCAATTGCTTCGGGTCTTTCTTGCTACACCACTAATACTTCCAATAAGCAGATGTTTTTTGCAGTGCTGTTTATTGCAGCCAGGCATTGGTCGGCGGAGTTAATGTAAATAGCCTCTGCCAACAAATCTGGCTATTTGCATTTAGAGTAAATGCACTCTGTTTCTTTTTGAATTCTGAATTCTGTTTGGATAATTGAAATGTTATTGCCATGTTATTCCTCTCAGTAATATATTGCCAATTCCAGGTCATGAGGAGCATCTGATTGTTTTCAGAAATCAGTCTGTTTAGCTGCAGTATGTCAGAGGAGAGAGGAAAGCGCTCAGAGAAACAGAGGTAAGACTATGTGTTTAGATAATTATTTGAAAAACTTTCTGTAAAGAATAAATCCCATCAACAGTGAAGTCTTTTTCTCGCTGTTGTCATGTCAAATGCTGTGCAAAACGTCAGTTTAGAACTTCCTATAAAAGCTTTTAGATCGTTCTAGGTTAAAAACAACTTGAAAGTGGTCTAATATTTATTACTGCTGAAGGGGGTGGATTTCAATCACCCTCTTTTTTTAACCCTCTGGTGCTCCTTATTTGGGAGTCACACTTGTGATCTTCACGGTCAAAAGTGACCAGACACCTAAAATGTAACTTTTGTTTTTTTCCCCCCAGTAAAATCAATGTAACATTTTTTTTGTTTAATTTTATATATATATATATATATATATATATATATATATATATATATATATATATAATTTTTTTTTTGTTGTATTTTGAGAGAATTTCATGGTACTAATTAATATTTATGTAATTATGATCAAATCTTCCCATTGAACTTTTTTTTTTTCAAATATTTTCTATTACTTTTCAATTATGGCGGTATTTCATGTTAAAATTAGTGCTGTCAAATAAAAAATGTAATTGCGTTAAACAGTTTTTTTCATGTGATTAATCATGAATAATCGCGAATTTAAAATACCAGGATTTGCCTGTAAATGTGTTGAAAAAGAAATACATGACAAACTAGTTTAAAGAAACAGAACCTTTCACACTTCCACCAGGTATGAGACATAATCCTTATTAATCTTTTATCATTATCCTTTTGTTTTTATTCAGCCATTATCTGCCTTTAAACTGGCAATAAAACGTTTACCAAGCCACATCGCTTCAATCCCAGTATACATTTACCCAACTATTATCAAAAGTATTTCTAAATAAATACAACAAAACACTTCTTGCGACCTTACATGAAGTATTATGACCAAATGCATTATGAAGAAGAATTGGACCTGTTCTGCAGGTACATTAGAGCTAACATTAGCATCATGCTTCATAAGACAATTTATGAGATTAATAATACACTTTTACTCAGAACTCTTCAAACCACCAGCGAGTGTTTGTAATAACTTCCTTTTGCGATCACATGTGGAATTTGGTCATTTGCTGTTGTTAAAATATGCTATTCATCGCCTTTTATATCGCTGCACAAATTAGCATTTCAGATATACACACTCAAATAAATCGCATACAAACCATATCCTATCAGGGCGTGCAAAATCGCTAGCCCGACGTCCCGGGGCTATTGTGTTTTCCAGTCGGGCTACCAAAATGTATTACCGCCTGCCCGACGGGCTCCTTAAATACAGATCTCCCGCGGGTCTTTAAAAACTCTGAAAGTGAGTTGTATCAAAATTAAGTCCATAAAAAGTTTCAAATACGTTAAATGGTATAAGAAATGTCTTAATTATAATTTCAAGAGGTCTTACAGTTGGCGACGGAAAGACGAGAGTCGCGATATGGCAGGATTAAACTTCAAAAGGCAATGATGTCATTGAATAAATATGAGCGCTGCACGTTTCAAGTCAAAACGCGGCGCAGATGTCTTTATGTGAATGTATTTGAAGAGAACCAACTGTCCTCAGAAACGTGTCATTGGCATTTTAATTTCATTTTACCTATAATTCCTGATAAAGCAGCGTTCATGAGCACGGAGCTGCTTTGTGTACAGCGTTTCCGGGGAAACCGCAATATTTCAGCACTCCAAAAGCTCCACTTCGTGGCAGAGAATGAATTTGCATTTCCAATAAGCCTTTCTTGCCGTTTATGGTCAGATCAATGCAAATATCAACTCATGTTTTTACGCAGCAAACACAGAGTTGTAAATGAGAAAGAAATTAATGTGCCTTCTAAAAATCTAAACAATTAAGACAGTAATATTTATACATTTTAAATTAACATAATAATTTATATGCTTGATTGATCCCTTTTCATAAAAAAACGGTCTATAGCCTGAAACACTGTTGTATAAGATTTTTGTTTTTGTGAAAACCTGTATCTGAACTGTAAATCGTGTAATTTTATGGCTCAATACTGTATGTTACCATAGACATTGTCCAACCCCGCTCATTCTGTGTTCATTTTACTTGTGCAGCTCTTAAAATGGGTCATAAATTGCCTTAAATATATTTTTAAAAATTCTGCAGATACCCTGTAAATAGTGAAATAAAATTCCTTCCTTCATATTTGTTGATATTTGTGTATTGAAAATATTTTTGATTGACATTTAAACTCCTATCTGATTTTCTATATTTAAAAAAAATAAAATAAAAAAAATAAAATAGTGATTTTTTTTTTTTTTTTTTTTTAAATTTGGGCTTGTTAAATTAATTTTCGGGCTACCAAAATCTGAAGAGTACCTGCCCGAAGGGCTACCAGGGATTTTGAAATTTTGTGAGCCCTGCCTATCGTAATCGTGTGTTTATCTAATATAATCTATTGTGGCTGTTGTCATGTTTATTTCTGCTTTGTAAAAGCCTTAACATGTGCTCTGCTGAAACTCACGTTGTTTGTGATGTTTACAACCGCCTCTCCGTTCTTAAGTTGCCAGGGATACATTCCAAGTATAATACACATTAGTAAAAGGATCTGTTTCAATTTTTATTTGTCTATATACACTTTGGGCGGCCGCCGTACATTATAAAAGTAGTCCAAAAAACCACAACCCGCCACGGCTCTGTAATTTTTTTCCCACTTGTGCCGCAACACTGGTTCGCTGTACCCTCATCACACAATGACAGATAACCTTCCACGCTGCAATGACAGGAAGAAGTTAAAGTCAAACCTTATCAAACGATTAATTTGCGTTAAAAGAATATTAACGCGTTAAAATTTTGGGATTAATCGCATGCGTTAACGTTGACACCCCTAGTTAAAATACAGCCAATGCCTTTAAAATCCAATATTTGAAGCCAGATTAGTGCCATCTGGTGGGAGTAAAATAAGAAAAACATCTGCAGTTCCATGGTTTAGCCCATGGATTCCTACATAGCTCTATATAAAAGGCCTATACATTCTCTAATTGTTTTTAGACATAAATACTTATTTTTTATTAAGTTGTGGGTTTGGATATATATTTAGACATTTTCAAAGACAACTTTTTGTAAAGGTTTAGTTTTTATTTTTGGTTTGAAATGTTGATTTTAAAGCGTCAGTTTTTGAATTATTATTACTAAAGTCAAACCTGAACACAGAGAGAGCATTTTACTACACAAAATATTACAATTCTATAAAAAGTAACAAAAATTAACAGGAATGTTTTATCATAGCTTAATCCTTCTGGATCTGATCTGATTTCAACCTCTTATTTCAGTTTTCTGAGTTATGGCTATATGGTTATAACCATACCAATTCATTTGAGTGTGTGTGTGTGTGTGTGTGTGTGCGCGTTTTTGTGAAAAGTCAGGACATAGATTTGTATAATGACAAAGGTATGACAGGTATTACAAGGTGAAGGTGACATCTCAGGACATTGACCCATGTCCCCACTTTTCAAAACGCTTATAAATCACTCAGAATGAGTTTTTTTTGGGGAAAGTTGAAATGCACAGTCTCCTGTAAGGGGTAGGTTTAGGTGTAGGGTAGGTGTAGGGCAATAGCACATACAGTAAGGACAGTATAAAAACCATTACGCCTATGGGATGTCCCCACTTTTCGCAAAAACGAACGTGTGTGTGTGTGTGTGTGTGTGTGTGTGTGTGTGTGTGTGTGAGTGGATGTGTCCGTTTTGCACTCTTGGTATTTCAGAGTGTATCCCCTTCCTTGCTGTCCACTTTTTTTTACTGCATTGTAGTTGAATTATTGCTTTTATTTTATATATTTGCTGTGACAGTCACACCAGTTCATAGGATGTGTTGGTTTTGCACTCTTGATGTTTTAGTTTCACCCCGTCATTGCTGTGTACTTTTTCTGCATTATGGCAGATTTGTAGATTATACACACACAAATTCACTGAATTTTTGTGTTTTTGTCAATTTCCCATTCATTTCCTATGGTCGGTCATTTTTGAAAGTCACAAGTGACTATTTTTTTTTTACGACCACTTAGCCTGCTCGAATCAAGCCCTCAATTTTTGTGTGTTCACATTCCAAATGCCATAAGTCACCAACTTTTGTACCATTCTGATCAAGCTGTGATTTTTAAAAATTCAAAACAGAAAAGTCAAAAGTGACCGAAGAGCACCAGAAGTGATCATAGTATTCTTAAATCAAATCTGTGCTGGTATTTCTGTTACAAGCAATGACTGTGTTTAGTATCTGAGAGGTGACTGAGGGTCTGACCTGTGTCAGGAATGCACTAACAGTGTTTACTCATTAAACCTGACTTACAAATACAAATATGTATTTGTTTTGTAATAATTCATCCAAATCATTATATAATCAAATGTATTTTGTAGAAAAGAGATTTATCAGTTTGAACTTTGTTTTAAAAACAGCTTGTTTCAATGATTCAGCGTCAATTCTTTCTTTTTAACTTTATACGCGGTGCACTTTCAGATTTAAAACTTGGAAGGATGTTTTCATTCACTTAGAGTTGTTACACACTGCATCAAAGGTAATTTAAAAAAAAATCAATAATAGGGGCACTCTAATATGGTTCACTATAACACTGTTTTGGAGCCAATTGTGTTTTCAGTGAAGTGGAAATTGTGCAGATTGAGAAACCAGCATTCATTTGACTGGTAGTTTAACCGTGATTCCTTTATAGCAGGCCTGATGAGTTAGTGAATTAGTTTGTGATTAACTGAACTAAAGAAACACCATTTTGGCACACAAAATCTTTTCAAAATGAGACTGAAGTGTCTTTGTTCTTTGTGTCATTAGTGTAAGATCAGGCTCACATGTGCCCAGCTCTGTGTCTGTGAAGAGTGACCAGTCAAAGGATGGTGAGCTACCAAACCTAAGTGAGGAAACATCTACAAAAAGGTATATAATGTGTTTCTCATTGGTTGCGAACAGGCTGTTAGAAAATATTTCATTGAATATTTATCATGAAATTATATTGTTCATGTATTTATCAGAATTTTCATTAAGATGCTAAGAACAACATCAAAGAAGATTAAAATGCTTTGATGTGAACTATATCAACTTGTGCCGCAACACTGGTTCGCTGTACCCTCATCACACAATGACAGATAACCTTCCGCGCTGCGATGACAGGAAGAAGTTGGGGTCAAACGATTAATTTGTGTTAAAAGAATATTAACTAGGGATGTCCAGATCCGATCACGTGATCGGAAATCGGGCCCGATCATGTGGTTTCAGACTCAATCGGAATCGGACGTTACCTCCCGATCAGGACTCGGATATATATGTATATATATATTCTCATTATTTTTTAATACAGCTTTAGTTATGCGGTGGCACAGAGTTTTGCCGGTTTCACACCGCACGCGTAAGTAGAGCAGAGGCAGCGCAGAGGCGGCGCGTATGCAGAGCACGCCCAGGGCTCGACATTAACGCTTGTCCGCTTGTCCGGGACAAGTGAATGTTTTGGACGGGCAAGTGAAAGAGAAATTTACTTGCCCAATCGGACATGTAACTTGAAAAAGTCAATACCAAAAACAATAATAACTGCCTTTATTTGTGATACAGCATTTGTTATAGGGGTGTGCGATTATATATCGTTTGCGATAATTTCGTAATTGTTGTTTTAACGAGTACATTGCAAGAATCAAACAAAGAGTGCACGCATAATTACGTAAAGTCATCTAGGTTAGACTAGCTCACGTGCATTCTCTCACTGCATGATTCAGTATTACAATTACAATGCATGAAGAATGATCAGAAAATTCAAGATATGGGGGAGGAAAATGTATGCATTTATATCATTTCATATAGTTAATATCACACGAAGTTCGAACGCCGTTTTTTTTTTTTTTTGCTTCAAAAATCATCATGATTACAAATGATAACAGTTCAATAAACAAGAAGTTAACATTTAAGAGAATTAAGATTTAGACACCATATTGCCTGTTTTTGCTCTATTTCACCAACAAAAATAACTCCAAACATAGCCACAGCGCTGTTTTGCGTCTCTGAGGAACATGACGGTGTTTCGTGCCTGAATGAATCAACCGTTTAAATGATTCGGTTCAGTCGCAATGACTCCCTTATTAACAGTGACTTGATGCCACCTACTGGTGGTTTCAATTTCACATTTACAGTATTTTTTTGTTTTATTATTTAATTTCAAATATCAGTATTCAACGTTATATGTATCAAAACATTATTTATTCATTTGTAATTGCAGATTAAATTATTCCATGTCCCTCAGAGATGCATTAAACAGTGTGTAAATATATCTGTTCCACTTCAGATGCAGCTTCTGCTTCCTCTGCATTGCAGATGAATTTTGTTGAAACTGATTTCATTTGTTTGGTAACAGCCCAAATGTCTTATTATACTAATTGACTGATTAAATTTAACTAATTAAAAAATTTTAAATTTAAGTTTGAAAATAATGAAAATTATATATATAATATAAATATTAGCATTTTATTTTTAAGTTTACTATAAAATAATTGTATTTGTATTTAATTCTAACTTTTTATTTTAAAATATAATAGTATTATCACACTTTATTATTTTGTTCATTATTTCATTTAAAAAGGAAAATCTAAATAAACTAAATGTGTTTTGTATAACTACAATAAATAATTATATTTATAACTCAATTTAACTTAATTTTTTCTCTCCGGGCAAGTAACTTTTATACTCGGACAAGTAAATGACAAATGTACTTGTCCGAAGGACAACCAGATGAGAATGCTTAATGTCAAGCCCTGACGCCCATTGTGCTTATATGTATTAGAACGCGAGACCTGGCAGCGTTTGTCGCGCACAGCTGAACCGCGGCTTGTGTACTGCAAATACAGACGAGTATCGTTCATTCGGTCACGCTTTTCAGGTGTTCTCCAACAGCTGTCTGTCATGTGTTTTGATATGGGCAGCATGCTGTGATGCGGCCGTGTTCCCCTCTGTCACATGTATATAACATGCTGTACATATAGTTTACGTGATAAAAAGTAATCTTAAAGTTAATAAATGCCTCTAGTTTTAATAATTTAAACAGGTCTTTGAAGTTTGGGCAATAACTCCTGGCAGTGATGTGTTTTCGTGTAGTTGATTCTGTGCTAAATCTAATATTTGATGTTTTGTATTTTAAATGTTGTAGATTTAAGTAGAAAATGAGAATCGCTAAAATTATTGAATATATTTTGAGACAAAGGTCTTAAGGATTACCAGTTTGGTTTAAGATAATTAAAGCAACAGTTTTTCAATAACTAGAAGAATATGTAAAATTATGGTATTTGGGGTAAAAAGCGCCTCTGCTGTTGGGGCGAAAGGCACAATAATTAATAGATGGCTGACTTTTCCAACTGTTGACATGACATGGTTCATATGGTATCTTATAGCCTATTATGTTGGGTGTCCACCTTAGAGATAATCACCATGTTTATAATGAAACCATCATATTTAAAAACATGATATTAATCATATCATATAATAAAATAAAAGTTGTTACTACTGTAAATCTATATTAACTTATTATGGGATCTCCTTTAATGCTTTCAGAATCTTTACTTTTTATTTTGTTTCTGTATTTTAAAATATATTTTTATATTAACATTTTAATGACAGTATATTTACTGAACATTATTTATCAAAATAAGCAGAAAATAGCCAAGTACAACCTTTGCTAAAGTGATTGATCTGAACAAGTATTAATTTAGACAGTATCAATTTTTTTTTATTTAGCTAAAGTATTTATCAATACAGTGTGCCTTTTACCCCGTGATTGTGAAACACTAAACACCTCACATGATTTTACGGTGAAATGTGTCATTTTTCATGTTAATCAGGTAAATTTTGATCAAGAAAAATGCACTATGGCTTTAATTCAGCGTAAGCGGCGCAGCAAAAGTAGACTCGGCGCCGAAACTATCGCGCCACTGCCGCTTCTGCTCTGCTCCTGCTACGCGCTGCCGCGCCGCCTCTGCGTGCGGTGTGAATGCTCTAATCTGTTTACATGGGCGGTGAAAAAAAATACGCGCTGCTTACGCGTGCGGTGTGAAACTGGCGTTATTCTTTTTTTTTTAATGTATTATAGAAGTATCGGATCAGGACTCGGTATCGGTAGATACTCAAAATCAAATGACTCGGACTCGAGGGCAAAAAAACCTGATCGGGACATCCCTAATATTAACGCGTTGATGTTTTGATTAATCGCATGCGTTAACGCGTTAACGTTGACACCCCTAGTTAAAATACAGCCAATGCCTTTAAAATCCAATATTTGAAGCCAGATTAGTGCCATCTGGTGGGAGTAAAATAAGAAAAACATCTGCAGTTCCATGGTTTAGCCCATGGATTCCTACATAGCTCTATATAAAAGGCCTATACATTCTCTAATTGTTTTTAGACATAAATACTTATTTTTTATTAAGTTGTGGGTTTGGATATATATTTAGACATTTTCAAAGACAACTTTTTGTAAAGGTTTAGTTTTTATTTTTGGTTTGAAATGTTGATTTTAAAGCGTCAGTTTTTGAATTATTATTACTAAAGTCAAACCTGAACACAGAGAGAGCATTTTACTACACAAAATATTACAATTCTATAAAAAGTAACAAAAATTAACAGGAATGTTTTATCATAGCTTAATCCTTCTGGATCTGATCTGATTTCAACCTCTTATTTCAGTTTTCTGAGTTATGGCTATATGGTTATAACCATACCAATTCATTTGAGTGTGTGTGTGTGTGTGTGTGTGTGTGTGTGTGTGAGTGGATGTGTCCGTTTTGCACTCTTGGTATTTCAGAGTGTATCCCCTTCCTTGCTGTCCACTTTTTTTTACTGCATTGTAGTTGAATTATTGATTTTATTTTATATATTTGCTGTGACAGTCACACCAGTTCATAGGATGTGTTGGTTTTGCACTCTTGATGTTTTAGTTTCACCCCGTCATTGCTGTGTACTTTTTCTGCATTATGGCAGATTTGTAGATTATACACACACAAATTCACTGAATTTTTGTGTTTTTGTCAATTTCCCATTCATTTCCTATGGTCGGTCATTTTTGAAAGTCACAAGTGACTATTTTTTTTTACGACCACTTAGCCTGCTCGAATCAAGCCCTCAATTTTTGTGTGTTCACATTCCAAATGCCATAAGTCACCAACTTTTGTACCATTCTGATCAAGCTGTGATTTTTAAAAATTCAAAACAGAAAAGTCAAAAGTGACCGAAGAGCACCAGAAGTGATCATAGTATTCTTAAATCAAATCTGTGCTGGTATTTCTGTTACAAGCAATGACTGTGTTTAGTATCTGAGAGGTGACTGAGGGTCTGACCTGTGTCAGGAATGCACTAACAGTGTTTACTCATTAAACCTGACTTACAAATACAAATATGTATTTGTTTTGTAATAATTCATCCAAATCATTATATAATCAAATGTATTTTGTAGAAAAGAGATTTATCAGTTTGAACTTTGTTTTAAAAACAGCTCGTTTCAATGATTCAGCGTCAATTCTTTCTTTTTAACTTTATACGCGGTGCACTTTCAGATTTAAAACTTGGAAGGATGTTTTCATTCACTTAGAGTTGTTACACACTGCATCAAAGGTAATTTTAAAAAAAAATCAATAATAGGGGCACTTTAATATGGTTCACTATAACACTGTTTTGGAGCCAATTGTGTTTTCAGTGAAGTGGAAATTGTGCAGATTGAGAAACCAGCATTCATTTGACTGGTAGTTTAACCGTGATTCCTTTATAGCAGGCCTGATGAGTTAGTGAATTAGTTTGTGATTAACTGAACTAAAGAAACACCATTTTGGCACACAAAATCTTTTCAAAATGAGACAGAAGTGTCTTTGTTCTTTGTGTCATTAGTGTAAGATCAGGCTCACATGTGCCCAGCTCTGTGTCTGTGAAGAGTGACCAGTCAAAGGATGGTGAGCTACCAGACCTAAGTGAGGAAACATCTACAAAAAGGTATATAATGTGTTTCTCATTGGTTGCGAACAGGCTGTTAGAAAATATTTCATTGAATATTTATCATGAAATTATATTGTTCATGTATTTATCAGAATTTTCATTAAGATGCTAAGAACAACATCAAAGAAGATTAAAATGATTCGATATATTTTGTAAACCCCATTAATTTTGGTGCATTAACATAACTGCTGCACAGCGTATGAAAATACTCATTGTCAATACAGAATATATTATTATTCACCAGCCACTGTTATTTGCTAATAGAACAGAAAATATTATAGTGAGAGTCCTAATATTTAGCTTAAAATCATACTTAAATCTTAGATCCTTTACTTTAACAGTGTGAACATAAGCAGCTATTGCTTTCTATTTGGGTTTGTTTAAAAAAAAATAAAAAATTGCAAACTATTTATCTAATATTTTCCCTGAAAATGCAGTACTTCATTAGATGCAACTCAAAGGAACTACAAGATTGTCAAAGACAATCTCCTGGGGATCTTCCAGGTAGAAAAACACATTTTTTATATTGTTTATAACAAACAAATAGGATGCTGAACAATGCTTGCAAAACTATTCAATAGAAACTTGATATCTGATTCATCTTGACCATTTAGATTTCCTTTTAAGAACCCATAAAACATGTAAAAAGAAAATGTATTTTTCTTTGTTTTTAGGACCTTGAAAGTAAAATAATCGGATTTCTGAAGAATGAGCTGGAAAAGTTTAAGAAAATGTTACAAAAAGACTTACAATACTATGTGAAGGAATTTAATAAGAACAGATGCAGTATCAAAGAAGCAGCTCTTGATCTCACACTCCACTTCCTGAGAGAGATGAAGCAAGATGAAGCTGCTGATACTCTAGAAGGTAAGAGATCCTCAACTATCTGTCAGATTGTCACTTACAAAATGTATTAGAAAATACTAATACTACAACTAAAATGCTAAAACAAATCTGTCTTTGTCCATGTATTTAGATGAGCTGATCTTCATTCATCAGCTAAAATGTAGCCTAAAGAAAAAGTATCAATGTGTGTTTGAAGGAATTGCAAAGCAAGGTGACTCTACACTTCTGAAGAACATCTACACAGATCTCTATATCACTCAGGGTTGTAGTGAACAGGTCAATACTGAACATGAGGTAAGACGGCTTGAAGTTTCTTCCAGACATCATGAATCACAAGAGATACTAATTGAGTGCACAAAGATGTTTGAAGCTCCTGAACAAGACAAGGAGATCAGGTCTGTACTGACAAAAGGAGTTGCTGGCATCGGGAAATCAGTCTCTGTGCAAAAGTTTGTTCTGGATTGGGCCGAAGGAAAAGAAAATCAGGATATCAGCTTCATATTTCCTCTTCCATTCAGAGAGATGAACTTAAAGGAAAAAGAAGAACTAAGTTTGATGGACCTTATTACTCAATTTTTCCCAGAGATAAAAAGACTGAATCCTACTAGAAGGAACCAAAAAGTCCTGTTCATCCTTGATGGTTTGGATGAATGTCGACTCCCTGTAAACTTTAAGGATAATGAGACATGGCATGATGTATCATCACCAGCCTCTCTGGATATTCTCCTGACAAACCTTATCAAGGGAAATCTGCTTCATTCTGCTCTCATCTGGATCACCACCAGACCAGCAGCTGCCAGTAAGATTCCTCCTGACTGTATCGACCGGCTGACAGAGATACGAGGATTCAATGATGCACAAAAGGAGGAATACTTCAAAAAAAGGTTCACCGATGAGAATCAGGCCAAAGAAATCACTGATCATGTTAAACAATCAAAGACTCTCTTTATCATGTGCCACATCCCAGTCTTCTGCTGGATTTCAGCCACTGTTCTCCAGAACATTTTGGAGGAGAAAATAAATAATGTTTTGAAAAACAATCAGGCTGATGAACCCTCTAAAACACTGCAGGAATCAAATATTGAAGACACTCCCAAGACTCTGACACAAATGTACACACACTTTCTCCGATTTCAGATCCAACAGAGTCACCAAAAGTATGATGGAGAATACACACCAGATGTTTCCTGGGAAAAAGATTTCATTCTTTCACTGGGAAAACTGGCATTTCATCAGCTGGAAAGAAACAACCTGATCTTCTATGACACAGATCTAGAAGCCTGTGGTATTGACGTCTATAAGGCATCAGTGTATTCAGGCATGTGTACCCAGATCTTTAAGGAGGAAACGGGGATCACTCTTGGTACCGTGTACTGCTTTGTTCACTTGAGCATTCAAGAGTTTATTGCAGCCCTTTATGCACATCTATTTCTAGACATCAACAGGAAAATTGTGTTTGTTCATGAGTCCACAGAACCAAAAACCAAAAGTAAAGCCATGATTGATTTGCTGAAGACTGCAGTGGACAAGGCACTTGAAAGTGACAATGGACACCTGGACCTTTTTCTTCGTTTCCTTCTCGGTCTGTCACTCCAGTCCAATCGTCGACTCTTACGAGGTCTGTTGACTCAGCAAGATGACAATGACATGAGCAAAAAGGAAATAGTTCAGTACATCAAGCAGAAATTTGAAGATAATCTGTCTCCAGAGAGATCAATCAATCTGTTCTACTGTCTGAATGAACTGAACGACCAAACTCTGGTGAAAGATATTCAGACCCACCTTAACAAAGGAAGTCTCTCATCTACTGATCTTTCACCCGCCCAGTGGTCTGCTTTGACCTTTGTGTTGTTGACATCAGAGGAGGAGCTGGAGGAGTTTGAGCTTCAGAAATTCAAGAAATCAGACGAGTGTCTCATTAGATTATTAGCAGTCATCAAAACCTGCAAAAGAGCAATGTAAGTCATTTAATACATTTTGTCATGTTGTGGTCTCATTTGTAAAATGCAGTGTGTTGTATCATAATTGATTCATCAAGCTTCTATGGCCCATATAGTATATTATATTAGCTCATATTCATGTACCCCCCCCCCCCCACACACACACAAAATAAATGAATAAATAATAATTTGATGCAGAAGTTATTTATATGGCCAAAACCTGTAATAAAAGCTAGTAATATAAACCAATTAAATAATTATGACATTATAAGGGACACAAATTAAATGATATTGTTGTCACTCTGTATCTCTTAATGATTTTAAGAGTTTAGTTTTGAGTAGTTCTGTAGATTAAACCAAACTCTTAGGCTTTTGCATCTGAACCTCATATATAGTGTTCATGTAAAACAATGAAAAACATTTTATTTGATTATAGAAAATGTATTGCATGTGTTCCACCTAATTCTGTTATTTATCTCTCTTCCAGGTTAAATGATTGTAACTTAACAGACAAAAGCTGTTCAGCTCTGGCTACAGTTCTTGGATCAGATACCAATCTGAAAGAGGTAAACATAAACAGGAATAATCTGCAGGATTCTGGAGTGAAGCTGCTCTGCACTGGACTGAAGAATATGCAGTGTAAATTGGAGATTTTGAGGTAAATTGTGTGACAACAGACAAAAATTGAGCTCAACCAAATCTCAAGGTGTTTGAAATGTTCTTTACAAAATCTATGTTTAACAAGTACTGTTTGAATATATCAGTACATTAAAAGACACACAAAATCTCCTTTGTTCAAAAAAGTGGGCAGAATGCTTAATTTAAACCTTTTCTATAACTGATAAGGTTGAACTATCATTACCAGTACAAACCTCTACATTGCGAGTAAATCACTCGCATATGCGACTATGGGTGCTTTCACACTTGGTTCGCTTGCCTGGTGCGAAACAGAGTTCCATTGCTCCCCCCTCCCCCTGCCCCCGCTGGATTGCGTTCATATTATTTTATTTGGGTCCGAACCACGGTTCGTTTGTGTCATCAAGCCAGCAGCTGTTTACCCTGTTGCTTAGTAACAACGGCACAGGACAATGCGGCAAAATGCATAACATTGCTCTCTGCACTTTTATATATTGACGTTTTTGAACCGTTCGTTTAGTTTACAAAGCTTCAGTACATAACGGCACTTACATCTATCTTACAAATGTACTGCAAATGCTCTAAAGAACGCTTAAGGCGAACCGAAATGAGACGTACAGCTTTCTGCTTACAGTGCGTCAGTCACGCTCGTCAGGAAAGTGAGTGAAACGCATACAAACACACCCATTTTTATCAAGTAATACAGCATTAACTCTGACGTCAATCGAACCCGGGTGCGCACCAAAAGTGCTAGTGTGAAAGCACCCTAAATCTTCACCCTGGGCGACTAAATGATGTCTAATATTAGCCACTGGCTAATACATTCTCTGATTTTACTCGCCAGTGTGTGAGTTGGAGGCTAAGTATAAGTTTAGGACTGATAAATTTTTACTCCCCGAACACTGACTGAGCGCATCAGAGTTTCTCTCTCGTGCGTCCTGTGCTATTTTTCAGATCATCTGAATGGAGGTGCAGCAGCGCACCTGTATTTGACGTAACGTGTCTAGTGTGAAGGTGCACGACTCCCTGTCGCTTTGCTTTTTTTTCCTCACACGCAAAGAGAGAGAGCAAGAGAGTTTTACATACCATGCAGAATTGGCGCGCTACATGTAAACGATATTCTTTGCTGTATTTTCCTGTCAAAATAACGGAGTTCCTTTTGGAATTCTTCAGACTTTAAGAACTGGTAGTAGTTCTCTGGTAGTAGGCGGAGCTAATGCGCAAACGACAATCTCATTGGCTGGCGCTCACCTATTATTGTCCCTGTTTTGATTTCAGCAAATCAGCTCGAGCGAATGCAGACAATGTGATTTAATATTCATGAATCCAGCAGCTCGCTAATCCTTAGTGCAATTTATTTTGTTATTATTAGAATTCATAGTATGATTATTATCTTATCAGTATTATTGATAGTTTTTTCCCTTTTTTTTTTTTTTTTTTTTTTTTTTACTAAATGAGATTTAAGACTAATTATAAATTAAATGTGTACTTTTATTGCTTGGACAAAATGCAGCACATTTCTTTGTGAAATTGAAATATAACACCATAATAATATACTAATAGCACTTGCTTATTACTCTTTTGTTGGTTTTGATTGCTTCTATTGTCCTCATTTCTAAGTCGCTTTGTATTTACATTTTGTTATTTAGCAGAGACTTTTATCCAGTGTAAATGTAAAAAACAAAACTAAATTGAAATTTTAAAACAAACTCCAAATCAAATAAGTAACACAAATAAAATAAATATCTTCATATAAACAAAATAAGGCTTTGTCTGTGCTCTTTCCATTTTAAAATTAGAGGCAACACTGCATTTTAATCATGATCCAAACAAAGATGCTGCATACAGGCAACATGAGCAGTTTTTAATCTAAATAATATTGTATCATTTCGAAATTTGAAGCAAAAACAGAATGGTCTGACTTCAGTTTTGTGAAACTAGTGTATACCTAAAAAAATATCTGCATGAAATGAAACGGCAGATGAGCTGAATGAGACGCAGATTCACTCTCTACCAGCAAGTGGCGCTTTAAGCGTTTCCTTGGATTCTGCTGTAAACAAAGCAGTGCTGCACTTATGAACTTTAATATGCATTATACAGAGGCAAGATGAAAAGAAAAAAATACTATCTAAACTTTTCTAAAGACAGTAATTTCCCCTCAGACATACATTCATATAAACTCCTACCCCTAATTGAATCGCGATTTGTTTAGTATCTCAACCGATTTGAATCACCACATATTTTAATCGATTTACAACCGGCTCACGGTTAATCGTTACATCCCTAGTTCTAAGTTAAGTTAAAATGGCATATGCATTCATACGTGGTTACCAAGTTTTAAATCTAATTACTGAAGATTTATCATTAAATAGTACTTGATTACCCTAATATATTCATAATGCTTGACTGACAGATGTTAAGAGTGTACTTTTAGATATTTAAAAAGCTGTGCCATTTTCCAAACTCTTTTTTTGTTTTTTTTGCTCGCCAGACTATCTCTCTCTCTCTCTCTCTCTATATGTAAATATATATATATATATATATAAGTCTGGCGAGTAAACTAAAAAAAATTTACTAGCCAATGGCGATTTAATTGCCAAGGTATCCGTAGAGGGTTGCCAGTAACCAAGAGAATATACCTTGTTGTAGAATTCATCACTCTGAATCCTCAAATGAATGTTGAATAATACTCACTGATTGGACAGTTATTTCAATTTCCAAAATTTAATAGCCCTGGCTTAAGAAAAACTGGTTAATCAACCCTTATATTGTTATTTTTGTTCTTGCCCTTCAAACCGCAGTATTACTGAAGAGTTTAAATATTTGCCTTGAAAATATATTAGGATCAAATTAGTTTTTCTGCTGCATCTTCACTTAGCAGCTCTAATTCTTGTAGCTGTAATGGTTCAGTTGTATATCTTCAGTATTGATATTTATTATTTTCAGGCTCAGTAAGTGTGATCTTTCAGAGGAAAGCTGTTCATCTCTGGCTTCAGTTCTCACTTCAGACTCCAGCAGTCTGAAGGATCTTGACCTGAGCAATAATAATCTACAGGATTCAGGCATAAAGCTGCTCTCTGATGGTCTGAAAGAAAACTGTAGACTGGAGAAACTCAGGTGAGTTGATGTCTAATACAGGAGTTATCAAACATTTTGGGGCCAACGGACCCCTTACAGGGGAGAAAGTTTTTCAAGGACCCCTCATAATTATAACAGCAATTAAGCATATACTTACTATAATTTATAATTACAGCAATTCAAATTTATATTTTTCTGGAATGTAACATTTTTCTGAATTACGTTAAATTTACCTGGATTACTTTTTTTCTTGTTTAATTTTTTTCTGGACTCTGTGTTTGTAATGGTTAAATTGAATTATAAAGAAAAATTGTCTAATTATTTGAAGTCACAAAACTTACACCGTTTGACAAAAAACATCAAACATTTAACAAAAATATGTTTCAGGGTCGTAAGACATCAGTTTTATTTATTCTCAAATTCAGTGTTTTCCATTTTGATTTTTCTAGATTCCTTTTTAATGGCTTAATTACATTTTAATAATCTAAAATCAATTTTAATTAATTGAACTTAATATTTTATATATATTTTTAATTATTATTTATTTTTTTAATAATGTGGCCTTATAAAACATTTTATTTTCTTCAGAAATTCTGATGGATTTGATTTTTATTTATATTTTTTCTGGACTTATAATTTATTAAAAATTTATTATTAAAAAAAAATGGTGGTAATCAAACATTGAAGTGAAGGCACAATGAAGGCATAAAACATTAGCAATTCATTCTTTTAAAATGAAAATCAAATGAAAATGTACAGTTCCTTTTCATTTTTGCCCAAAACAAAATGCTGTACAGCAGAGGTTTGCTGTAAAAATGAAAATATGGAATAAAAATAGTATCAAGTTCAAGTTCAAGTTGAGCTTTATTGTCATTCTGCTACATGTCTGGACATATAGTGGAACGAAATGTCGTGTCTCGCAGGACCACGGTGCTACATACTAGTTAGACATGAGATACACATACAGCAATGCAAATATAGGAAAATTAAAATAAAATAAACACAATAGGGCTATACAACAGTTTAACCATCTGACTATACATATACTATAAATACTATAACTATTATACCTAGTTGACTACACATACACAAACTGAGATTGTACAAGAACTTTACATAAATACTGTACATGAAATAGTGCTAAAGAGATATTTGTACATGAAATTGTGCAGGAAATATATATTTTTACATTAAATTGTTCAGAAGAGAGATTTTGTGGGAAGCAGCGCATAGTGCAAAAGAGTTAGTAGTGCAATGCTCCAGTAAACATTATTTTGTAGTGCAATATTCAAGTAAATATATGTTATCTTATTGAGTCTTTGTTGCAGGGAGTGGTTATAGAAAGTGTCTAGTGTGCATATAGTGGGACGAGTGCGTTACTACAGGTGGTTTGTATAGCCCACTCACCTGTGTGTAGCACACCCAGAATTGCACTTAGGAGAAATTAGTCAATAGTTATTTATAGTTGGGGGGCTGAGGTGTTCATGGTTTCAGAGCGGGGACAGGGAGATTGGAGTTAAGAGCTCTCACAGCCTGGGGAAAGAAGCTGTTGAGCAATCTGACAGAACGAGCTTTGATACTCTGGTACCTTTTTCCTGATGGCAGGAGCTGGAAGAGGTTGTGGGAGGGGTGGGGTCCTTCACGATGCTGGAGGCCTTGCTGGAGCATCGTGCAAGGAAAATGTCCAGGATGGAGGGAAGAGGGGCACCAATGATCTTTGCGGCAGTGTTCACTGTCCATTGTAGGGTCTTGCGGTCAGCAGCACTGCAGTTCCCATACCAGACAGTGATGCAGCTGGTCAGCACACTCTCAATGGTGCCCCTGTAAAAGGTGGTGAGGATGGGTGGAGGGAGGCTTGCCCTTTTCAGCTGACGGAGAAAGTAGAGGCGCTGTTGTCCCTTCTTGTTGAGTGACGTGACGTTGGTGGTCCAGGTGAGATCCTTTGTGATGTGCACCCCCAGGAATTTAGTGCTGCTGACTCTCTCCACGGTTGAGCCGTCGATGGTCAGTGGGGGGTGGTCAACAGAGTTTCTCCTGAAGTCCATCACAACCTCTTTTGTCTTACCCACAGTGAGGGACAGGTTGTTAGCACCACACCATTCAGCCAGCTGTGCCACTTCCTCTCTGTAGTGCGTTTCATCGTTGTTGCTGATGAGGCCTACCACAGTTGTGTCATCAGCAAACTTGATGATGTGGTTGGAGCTGGACTTGGCACTGCAGTCGTGGGTCAGCAGCGTGAAGAGCAGCGGGCTGAGCACACAGCCTTGTGGGGCCCCTGTGCTCAGTGTGGTAGTGCTCGAGGTGTTGCGGCCGATACGGACTGACTGAGGTCTTGCAGTTAAGAAGTCCAGGATCCAATTACAGAGGGAGGTGTTAATGCCAAGCAAGTTTAGTTTGTGGATGAGCTGTTGTGGGATTATTGTACTGAATGCTGAGCTGAAGTCGATGAACAGCATTCTTACATAGGAGTCTTTCTGTTCCAGGTGAGTAAGAGCTAGGTGGAGAGTGGTGGATATTGCATCGTCCGTGGAACGGTTTGGACGATATGCAAACTGGAATGGGTCCAGCATGCTTGGGAGACTGGACTTGATGTGATGCATGACTAACCTCTCAAAGCACTTCATCATGATTGGGGTCAGTGCTATGGGACGATAGTCATTCAGACAGGACACATGTGACTTCTTTGGTACTGAGATTATGGAGGTGGATTTGAGACACGTGGGGACGATTACCTGGCTCAGTGAGATGTTGAAGATGTCTGTTAAGACATTCGTCAGCTGTGCAGCACAGTCTCTCAGTACACGTCCAGGTATGTTGTCAGGGCCCGCAGCCTTTCGTGGGTTAATCCTGGATAGGGTCTTCCTTACATCGGCTGGGGAAAGACAGAGTACCTGGTCGTTTGGAGATGTGGGTAGTTTCTGTGCAGGTGTGTCGTTCTGTATCTCAAATCGTGAGTAGAAGTGGTTGAGTGCCTCTGGTAGGGATGTGTCATCATCACTGGCCTGTGGCGGGGCCTTGTAGTCAATGATGGTCTGAATGGCTTGCCACAGGGTCCGAGTGTCTTTACTGTCGCTGAAGTTGTTATTGATTTTTTTAGCATACTGATGTTTTGCATTCTTGATGCCATGAGACAGATTGGCTCTTGCTGTTTTGAGGGCTGCTTTATCTCCTGATCTGAATGCTTCATCTCTGGTCTTTAGCAGCCCACGAACCTCTGCTGTCATCCATGGCTTCTGGTTGGCACGTGTGGTGATGGTCTTGGTGACTGTCACATCATCTATGCACTTTTTGATGTAAGCAGTCACAGTTTCAGTGTACTCCTGTAGGTCTGTGTGGTTGTTGTAGGTGGCCGCCTCTTTAAACATGTTCCAGTCTGTGTCCTGGAAGCAGTCCTGCAGTGCTGAGGTGGCATTTTCTGGCCATACCGTGATTTGCTTTTGAACCGGTTTGGTGAGTTTCAGAAGTGGTCTGTATGCTGGGATTAGCATAACAGAGATGTGGTAGGAGTACCCGAGATGGGGGCGGGGTTCAGCTTTGTATGCATTTTTCTCTATTGTGTAAACAAAGTCCAGTGTGTTATTTCCCCTTGTTGCAAAGTTCACATGTTGGTAGAACTTTGGCAAAACTGTCTTTAAGTTTGCGTGGTTGAAGTCACCGGCTATGATGAAAAAGCCGTCGGGGTTATTTGTTTGTTGTTCGCTGATGGCGCTGTACAGTTCACGAAGCGCGTCCTTAGCATTTGCACACGGGGGGATGTAAACCGCGACAATAACAATGGCCGTGAACTCCCGCGGCAGATAGAACGGTCGACACTTCACAAACATAAACTCCACCAGCGATGAACAGTGTTTTGATACTAACGCAGCATTGTTACACCATTCTTTGTTGATATATATAAAGGGTTTTCCCTCAGCCTAGCTCGTATACCTCCGCGCTTACCGCGCTTCCGTCCTCTGTCACACCGCTTGCGACGCCGCCTTGTGCGGGTAGCGTCAGTAGGCGAGGCCGCGGTCTCGAGGTCCGGCTCCAGCAGTAAACAAAGGCCTCGTAGCTTCTCAGTAGCCTCCGGCGAGAGTTTGTGTTTGTATGTGTTGTTGATATCCAAAAGGCTTTGGCGATCATAGATGTATCCCGGAGTGATCTCTCAATGAATTAGCGGTGAATTGACATTGTTTGGAGACGAACAGACGACATTAAAAGACATAAAAGCACCGTCTTTGGGACCTGGAGAAGCCGCAGCGTCTGCGCGCGTATGATCATTAATTTAAAAATAAAGTTTTAATAGCTGCATTATTATTAGTATTACTTTGAGAAGTGCATTGTACTGTACAATAGTAATACATTTCTGTCACAATTTCAAGTTAACCGAACTCTTATTTTGAAGAGCTTTGAATTTCTGTGTATATGATATGACTGTAGTTTTTCCTCACTTAAAACAGTAAAATGCGCATGAAGTGATTGTCAGAGCAGCTCTGGAGATGAAGTTCATGCGTTTATGTCCTCGTATAGTGAGACGACACACACTGAAAACACTGCAAGCCTCATGCACGCTTGAGTTTAAAACCACGGGTCTGCACCATTCATTCACACAGAGTTAATAACAACATGCAGGATTCATATTTCAATACCAGTCTTTTTGTGGTTTAATATTCACAGACACAAGTACACAATTTAATTAAATGTACTGACCTACTTTCACTTATTTATCCAAAACTAACGTGACATTCCGATTCTATACAGTATATTCCGCAATGCTGTCCACACATCGCACATTTCGGAAATTATATCGCTCTATATCGTGGACCCCCTGGCTATGGGTCACGGATCACCAGGGGTCTACGAACTCCACTTTGAGAACCCCTTTGTCTAATATATCAAAGATATCTGGACCTTTTTTGCCTCCATATTCAGTCATCAGTATTTGTTTGAAAATTTGTTTTGTTAATTGATGTGTTCAAGGAACAGAATTCGCAGACAGTTTCCTTTTTAGGGGTTAATATCGTACTAGTGTTGTCACGGTACATTTCAGTAGTCGGTACCAATACCCCTGCTTCTCAGTACCAGTTACTGTACTATATACGGTATATCAAACTATTGTTGTATGCTATTAATAATTAAAAGTAAATGTCACAGTGAGGCTCTGTGACATTTACAGAGCCTCACTGTGACACAATGTTTTTCACTGATCATGTGTTGTGTAATGTTATTCCTGTCCTCATGTTATTTCTCTCTAAGTTTGACATTTAATGACTCATAAACTTCACTGTTAATTCGTATTGTATTGTATTGTATTGTATTGTATTGTATTGTGTTGTGTTGTATTAAGAAGTAAAGCAAGGCCGGTGATCAGGTTAAATGTTTGTTTCTGTATAACAATTTACATATTCTAAATGGTCATACTTACATACTGGAACATTTTCCCACACCAAACAGACGAAACCCGGTCACAGTAAATTCTCACCATTTTGAACATCCCATTCCTGCCAATAGATGGCATGGTTCATTGTATTCATGTAGGAAGGGGGATGTTGGTGATCTGCTTAATATCTGGTTGAGCAATATTAAGTATTAATTGAGTTTTTGTTCCAAATTTATAGTTGTTTCCTATAGTTATAACAGTTTACATTTTTGTTACTGTTAAAGCATATTTAGTTGACACTCTTAAAGGGTTAGTTCACCCAAAAATGAAAATTAGTTTTTAAAAAAATGTAAAATTAGGTTTGCTCACCCTCAAGCCATCCTAGGTGTATATGACTTTCTTCTTTCAGACGAATCCAATCGGAGTTATATTAAAAAATGTCCTGGCACTTCTAATTAGAAGTCTGCATTCCCGTGGCTCCCGCAGGACCCGACCAGATTTCTTGCGACGTGGGATTAAATTCCTGAATAAAACGCGGTAGCGGTCGGTAACTCTGGTGTAATTTGAATGGGAGCGGGCGGTTTAACAATATCCTGTTCCCGAGGTCCTTTCAAAATAGCATATCTTCACTTTTTTTCCTATTTTGTTGGCAGCAAAATGTTAAACGAATTTTATGTCTTAAGACTCATAGACTTCAAACTTCAAGGCTCTTGACAACACGAATAAAATAACAAATACAATTTTGTGCAGACTACACTTTTATTTGTTAGCCTATCTCTCTTTTAGTAGAGGAAATTTACCAGGTGAACAAAGAGTGAATGTATCGTGGGAGCGAGTGGGTGCAGTATAAAACCTCCCGGGAGCGGGACTAAAAAAAAAACAGTCCCACGCAGACCTCTACTTCTAAGCTCTATCATTGCAGTGGCCGGGTGTTTCCCTTTAACAGTCCAAAACACGTTAAATAAAGCACACACATACGTAATAAAATGTAAAAAAAAAAAAAAAGATTTTGGAGCGGAATTGCTGACTTTTGGGTCAATTCATGTGACATTACAAAACAGATTTCAGTACTTCAATAGTTTGGTATATTAACATTATATCAGTTAATGAAATTACGGTATTTAACTGTAAATTTAAGTTAAAACCTAAAATGTTGCTACCATATATATATATATATATATATATATATATATATATATATATATATATATATATATATATATATTTATTTATTTTTTTTTTACTGTGTGTATGTGTTTGAACTTGCATTGTAAATATCTTCGACACACCAGTGGGAAACCTTCATTTTTGCACTCCTGGGAATAAACATTCTGAACTAGAGACTCCATTGTCATGTCACCTCATTTTTACGCCTTCCGTCTGCCAGTACATTTGGAGCGGTAGTGTTTATGTTGTTCAAAACATCTTTGGGGCCCTTTTTACTGCAGTTGAGACACCACTGGCTCCCTTACAGTAAATGTTAAAACATTAGCATGTAGCCTTCAAATATTAAATAATGTAAACATTGTATTAAAAAGATCAAATGAAAGTAATAAAATAACAAAGAAACACGTTAAAGGTAACACAACAAGTGGCCGGTCTATTGCACTTACGCTGACTTAATGCACAGATTTATTGTGACCCATCAGATTGGTTTTGTCCCATCTGTTTCCATGTTTATTACAATGTCAAACATCACTATTTCAGATTCAGTCCCTCATTTAATAACAGTTGTCACTCCTGAAACTTTGCAATGTGTACTTGGCGTTGTGACGGCACGAGGAGAACAGAGGACTCAAAGGCAGAGGAGAGATACAAGCACAATGTTTATTTGCCAAAGGTGAACAAAACAAATAAAACTGAAACAAAACTCAGCGAGCAAGTCTCTGGGGTAATCCAGCTACGGTCGGCAGTGAGATGCGGACCCAACGAGCGGATCAAGACCAAGACCCAGCGCTCGCACAGGAACACCCACTAAAGAGTGGAGTGAGGCAGAGAGTGGCAGTCCTTCTCTCTATGCGTCCTGGGGTGCAAACAGATAGACGTGAGTGAACACCAAAACACAGAACACAAAACAATCTACTAACAACAGGAACTAGTCAGAAGAGAAATATAAAGGAAAGGGTAATGAGCAACAGGTGGAATAGAAGCAGCTCGCGACATGCGCAGCCCCACTGCCAGATCAGCGCTGATTGCACCTGTCACGAGCTGCCGAAAAGGACATGACAACACAGACAGCAGAGGGAGCCAGGGAGGCACCCTGGCCCGTGACAGTACCCCTCCCCTCAGGGACGCCTCCTGGCGTCCCCGGAGGACTCACCATGACGCCGATGGAACTGGTCGATGAGAGCGCGATCCAGAATGTCGCGAGCTGGAACCCAGCATCTCTCCTCCGGACCATAACCCTCCCAGTCTACCAGGTATTGGTGACCTCTACCCCTACGCCTCACATCGATTAGCCGTCGTACCGTATAAGCAGGCGACCCCTCGATGAGTCTAGGAGGCGGGGGGGCAGAGGTCTGGGGCTGAAGGGGGGAGCGAATAACGGGCTTAATCTTAGATACGTGAAAAACCGTGTGAATCTTCTTAAAAGGGGGGGTTAATTTGAGTCGTACCGACACCGGACTGAGCACCTTAGAAATGATGAACGGTCCAACGAATTTGGGTCCCAGTTTACGTGAGGGGAGTCTGAAGTGGAGGTCCTGAGAAGACAACCAGACCTTCTGACCGCACACGTAAAGTGGGGGCTTAGTACGGTGACGGTCCGCCGACGCCTTGTTCCTCTCGCCAGTCCGGGTGAGGGCTTCTCTGGCGATCCTCCAAGTACGGAGGCATCTCTGAATAAACGCATGCGCGGACGGAACAACAGCGTCGGACTCTTGGGAGGGGAATAATGGTGGCTGGTAGCCTAAACAGCACTGGAAGGGAGACAAACCCGTAGACGAGACTGGAAGGGAGTTATGTGCGTACTCTACCATGGTTAATCTGGAACTCCAAGACGACGGTTCGGCAGATGCCACACAGCGCAGAACCCTCTCCAAGTCCTGGTTAGCACGCTCGGCCTGCCCGTTAGTCTGCGGGTGATAACCTGAGGATAAGCTCGCAGTCGCCCCCAGCTGTCGACAGAACTCTGTCCAAAACCTAGACACAAACTGGGGACCCCTGTCAGAAACCACGCTCACCGGGAGGCCATGAATACGGAAAACGTGATCCAAGACAACAGTCGCTGTCTCCCTCGCTGAAGGTAATTTGGGGAGGGAAATAAAATGAGCCGCCTTAGAGAACCTGTCCACCACAGTGAGGACTACCGTCATGCCACTAGACGGGGGTAGGCCAGTGACAAAGTCCATCGCTATGTGTGACCAGGGCCGCGAAGGGACCGACAGTGGCTGGAGTAGCCCTGCTGGGGGTCGATTGGAGCCCTTCCCCGCAGCGCAAACCGGACAGGCCGACACGAACAAACGGACATCCCGCGCCACGGACGGCCACCAGAACCGCTGCTTGATCAACATGCAGGTACGAGTCGCTCCCGGGTGGCAAGCTAGTTCGGACGAGTGGCCCCACTGTAGAACGCTAGTTCGGACTGACTCGGGCACAAACAACAGACCCTCTGGGCATCCCGCGGGAATAGCAGTGCCGCGTAACGCCGTGCGGACCTTGGACTCCACCCCCCAGGTGACCGCTGCCACCACCCGTTCAGATGACAGAATGGGCACAGGGAGGGTGGGAGTAGCCTCGGTTTCAAAGATCCGTGACAACGCATCGGGTTTACCATTCTTGGACCCCGGGCGGTAAGAGATGGTAAACCTAAACCGCCCAAAAAACAATGCCCAGCGAGCCTGCCGAGAATTTAGTCTCTTGGCGGTGCGGATGTATTCGAGGTTCTTGTGGTCAGTCCAAACGATAAAAGGAACCCCCGTGCCCTCTAACCAGTGACGCCACTCCTCCAGGGCTAGCTTGACAGCAAGTAACTCCCTATTCCCGATGTCGTAATTCCGTTCCGAGGGGGTTAAACGATGAGAAAAGAAGGCGCAGGGATGTATTCTCTCATCCGAGGGTGATCTTTGGGATAAAATAGCCCCAACCCCCACCTCTGAGGCATCCACCTCCACAATGAACTGACGAGACGGGTCTGGTGTAGTTAAAATAGGAGCCGAAATAAAGCGACTCTTAAGACCTTCGAATGCAGTCTGAGCCTGTGATGACCAACTGTAACGTGTCCTAGTGGAGGTGAGATTCGTCAGAGGAAGAGCGACCTGACTAAAATTCCGAATGAACCGCCTGTAAAAATTGGCAAACCCCAGAAATCGCTGGACCGCCCTGCGACTATCTGGGGTGGGCCAATCAGCAACTGCTTTCACTTTGGCAGGATCCATACGGATACCCTCGGGAGAGAGGATAAATCCCAGGAACGGAACCGACTGTGCGTGAAACTCGCACTTCTCCACCTTGGCAAATAAACGATTCTCAAGCAGCCGCTGGAGCACTCGCCTGACATGCTGGACATGATCGCGCTCGTTCTGGGAGAAGATCAGGATATCGTCGAGGTAAACAAAAACAAACCGGTCGACCATGTCTCGGAGCACGTCATTGACGAGTGCCTGGAAGACCGCCGGGGAGTTAGAAAGCCCAAACGGCATGACCAAATACTCAAAATGCCCCGTAGGGGTGTTAAAGGCGGTCTTCCATTCGTCCCCCTCTCTAATCCGAACTAAGTGATAAGCGTTGCGGAGGTCCAACTTCGTAAAGATGGTTGCCCCCTGCAAGAGCTCAAAGGCGGATGACATCAACGGCAAAGGATAACGATTCTTCACCGTGATGTCATTCAACCCCCGATAGTCTATGCAGGGGCGCAGCGAACCATCCTTCTTCCCCACGAAGAAGAACCCCGCCCCAGCCGGAGAGGAAGAGGGTCGAATAATGCCTGCTACCTGAGAATCGTGAATGTATCTCTCCATGGCCTCCCTCTCAGGCCTGGACAGAGAGTAAAGGCGCCCCTTGGGCGGAGAAGCGCCAGGCAACAGGTCTATCGCACAGTCGTACGGGCGGTGCGGAGGCAGAGATGAAGCTCGGGACTTACTGAAAACCGCTCTCAAGTCATGGTAAGCCTCCGGTACATCCGCCAGGTTCACCGGCTCCTCCTGCAACCCAGAACAAGACATTACAGGGGAAAATGCAGCACCCAAACATTGAGCTAAACAAAAAGGGCTCCAAGCCAACACGGAGTTAAGAGCCCAGTCAATATGGGGGTTGTGCTTAACCAGCCAGGTGTGTCCTAAAACCACAGGAGCGGTGGGTGAATAGATGAGGAGGAAACGAATCTCCTCAACATGATTGCCAGAAAGTGTGAGTGTGACAAACTTAGTGGCATGAGTAATCCTGGTGAGAAGGGTGCCACAAAGTGTTCTAGCTGATATAGGCTCAGCCAGGGCAACAGATGGAAGTCCCAAGCGTGTGGCCAGCCCAGAATCCATGAAATTGCCCTCCGCTCCAGAGTCAATCAGAGTCAAAACCTGATGAACAACTCCATTGAACAGTAACGAGGCTTGGAACTCACAGCGACCACCAGAGGGCAGTTGAGTACTAGTAACACTCACCGTTCGTGCTCCCTTGAGCGGTGAGCGCCGCCTCACTGCCGGGCACGACGCTGCCACGTGACCTCCCTCCCCGCAGTAGAGACACAGTTGGTTGTCCAGGCGATAACGCCGCTCTCTTAGGGTCAACCGTGCTCTCCCGACCTGCATTGGCTCCTCCTCGGAAACAACGAGATGTTGGGGAGGCGTGTCACTCGCCGCTCCTGACGCGGCTCTAGTGACGAGCTCGGGGAAGAACACACTCCTCCGATGACGAGAACGGAGGGAAATCCGGTTCTCCACTCGGATGGCGAGGTCGATGAGCCCATCCAGGCTCGAGGGTAATTCAAGGGAATAGATCTCATCCTTGATATGCTCGGCCAGACCGTGGAGAAAGTGATCCCAAAGAGCCTTGTCGTTCCAGCCACAGGACGCCGCGAGCGTACGAAACTCGATCGAGTAACTGGAAACAGACCCCTCTCTCTGCCGTAGCAGCGCCAGGGCTCGTGCCGCCTCCGTTCCTAAAACCGAGCGATCAAACACCTTGCGCAGCTCCTCCGAGAAACTCTCAAAGGAGGAACAGCAGCTCCGCTCGTTATCCCACATGGCCGTTCCCCATTCTCTCGCTTGCCCCACCAAGAGCGTGATGGTGAAAGCTACTTTAGACTGCTCCGTAGGAAAACAGGACGGCTGCAGCGAGAAAATTAGAGAGCATTGGGACAAAAAGGAGCGACACGTGTTAGGCTCACCCGAGTAAGGGGCAGGAGGATTGAGCCGTGGTTCAGAGCGACGGTTACTCGTTCCATCGGGATCAGGAGGAGGGGTTGACGTAGGAGCCGCGGGAGGGCTGGTGTGCAGCTGATCAAACCGTTCAACCAGCTGGTTGAGCTGGAGAGAGATCTCAGAGTAAGCGCGGCGGGAAGCCGCGATCTCCTCCTGATGACGACCCAGAAGAACGCCCTGCTGCATAAGGGCTAGGCGCATCTCATCCTCCTCTGCTGTGTCCATAATGGGGTTAGTAGATTCTGTGACGGCACGAGGAGAACAGAGGACTCAAAGGCAGAGGAGAGATACAAGCACAATGTTTATTTGCCAAAGGTGAACAAAACAAATAAAACTGAAACAAAACTCAGCGAGCAAGTCTCTGGGGTAATCCAGCTACGGTCGGCAGTGAGATGCGGACCCAACGAGCGGATCAAGACCAAGACCCAGCGCTCGCACAGGAACACCCACTAAAGAGTGGAGTGAGGCAGAGAGTGGCAGTCCTTCTCTCTATGCGTCCTGGGGTGCAAACAGATAGACGTGAGTGAACACCAAATCACAGAACACAAAACAATCTACTAACAACAGGAACTAGTCAGAAGAGAAATATAAAGGAAAGGGTAATGAGCAACAGGTGGAATAGAAGCAGCTCGCGACATGCGCAGCCCCACCGCCAGATCAGCGCTGATTGCACCTGTCACGAGCTGCCGAAAAGGACATGACAACACAGACAGCAGAGGGAGCCAGGGAGGCACCCTGGCCCGTGACAGGCGTGAAAAATAAAACTCGTTATTATGAAATTATGAATGGGTTATGCACAGAAAGTGAGCAAAGATATTTTCCCTTATCAGTGAAGCTGATATCAGCTCAGTTCAGCCGCAGCACAAGCTCAGTGACCCGAGTGAAAACTCCTGTTATCCGTCTAAACTTCACAATGAATCTCTTGTTTACATTGTATTTATACATTATTTATAGGTTATAGCGAACCTATTCGTGAGAGTGCAGAGCTTATGCTGAACGAACTCTGGCAAATCTGAGTTACAAACCTCTGATTGGCCATTGTGTCCACACACTCAACAAACATATGTTACTGGCTACAATGCTCAGCGCTGCAAAGACGCATTGTAAATTGAAACTTTTGATGCTCTTCACAGACACTCACACAAATACAGGAGTGTTTGAAAGCAGCCGCCGGTCAGCGGCTCAGTACTGGTACTGTGGAAAGGCTGCTATCCTTATGTTTTTAAAATTTAAGTATGAACTTGGTACCGAAGTAACTGTACTTTTGACAACGCTATATTGTACAGCCGTAGTTTTGAGAATGACACAAATATTCATTTTCACAAAGTCTGCTGCTTCAGTGTTTTTAGGTCATTTTTGTCAGATGTTACTATGGTATATTGAAATATAATTACAAGCATTTCATAAGTGTCAAAGGCTTTTATTGACAATTACATTAAGTTTATGCAAAAACTCAATATTTTCAGTGTTGACCCTTCTTTTTCAAGAGCTCTGCAATTCGTCCTGGCATGTTGTCGATCAACTACTGGACCACATCCTGACTGATGGCAGCCCATTCTTGCATAAACAATGCTTGGAGTTTTGGGGTTTTTGTTTGTCTACCCGCCTCTTGAGCATTGACCACAAGTTCTCAATGGGATTAAGGTCTGGGGAGTTTCTTGGCCATGGACCCAAATTTTTGATGTTTTGTTCCCTGAGCCACTTAGTTATCAATTTTAAGTTAAGTTAAGTCGTGACGTATTGTCAAGTATGGTGACTCATACTCGAAATGGTGCTCTGCATTTAACCCATCCAAGTGCACACACACAGCAGTGAGTAGTGAACAAGTGCACACACACAGTGAACAGCCTTGCTCCAGCGCCCGGGGAGCAATTAGGGGTTCGGTGCCTTGCTCAAGGGCACCTTAGTCATGGTATGGAAGGTGGAGAGAGTGCGGTTCATTCACAATCCCCACCTTCAATTCCTGCCGGCGCAAGAATCGAACCAGCAACCTTCAGGTTACAAGCCCGACTCCCTAACAATTAGGCCACGACTACCCCAACTACTGGAGGATGTACTGGATTTTGCCTTATGGCAGTGCACTCTATCATGCTGGAAAAGGCATTGTTCATCATCAAACTGTTCTTGGATGGTTGGGATAAGTTGCTCTTGGAGGATGTTTTTGTACCATTCTTTATTCATGGCTGTGTTCTTAGGCAAAATTGTGAGTGAGCCCACTTCCTTGGCTGAGATGCAACCCCACACATGAATGGTCTCAGGATACTTTACTGTTGGCATGACACAGGACAGATGGTAACACGCACCTTTACTTCTCTGGACAAGTTTTCTTCCGGATGCCCCAAACAATCGGAAAGGGGATTCATCAGAGAAAATAACTTTTACCCCAGTCAATCTCTGTACCTTTTGCAGAGTATCAGTCTTTCCCTGATGTTTTTCCTGGAGAGAAGTGGCTTCTTTACTGCCCTTATTGACACCAGGCCATCCTCCAAAAGTCTTGGCCTCACTGTGCGTGCAGATGCACTCACACCTGCCTGCTGCCATTCCTGAGCAAGCTCTGCACTGGTGTGTCAAACTCACTCCTAGCATTGATTATGCAAGAATGGGCTGCCATCAGTCAGGATGTGGCCCAGAAGTTAATTGACCGCATGCCAGAGCAAATTGCAGAGGTCTTGGAAAAAGAAGGGTCAACACTGACATTAAGTTTATGCAAAGACTCAATATTTGCATCGTCAATAAAAGCCTTTGACACTTATGAAATGCTTGTAATTATACTTCAGTATACCATAGTAATGTCTGACAAAAAGATCTTAAAAACACTGAATCAGCAGACTTATATTTGTGTCATTCTCAACTTTTGGCCACGGCTGTACAGGTAATTTTTATTTATTTATTTATTTTTTAAATAATAGTTTAATCTAG
Organism: Acrossocheilus fasciatus; assembly: GCA_036784905.1. Taxonomy (NCBI): domain Eukaryota; kingdom Metazoa; phylum Chordata; class Actinopteri; order Cypriniformes; family Cyprinidae; genus Acrossocheilus; species Acrossocheilus fasciatus. Next base: position 24,381,372 of record CM071959.1, on the reverse strand, counting down.
CCTGACTACGTCAGACTTCGTACTTCCGCTCAATTTCATTTCGCTTCTGTACTCAGTCTGATATAGCAGATCATATCCCAGATTATCTCCGGCTCCGCAGCAGCCAGCCAACCAACGAACAGAGGGCGGACTGAGAGCGTGACATAGACGCTAAGCACCGAATTTAAGATTGTAGTTTAGTTTAGGGAAATCTAAAATAGCTGACATGGAGACACGGGATGCTGTTCGCTCTGTTGTGGAGAATATTCCAGGGATTTGCCAACTGAAGCCCAAACAAGAAGAGTGTTTGGTTCACATTTTGAATGGAGGTGATGTTGTGGCCCTACTCCCGACAAGTTTTGGGAAAAGTTGAATTTATCAACTGTTACCGATCGTCAGCGAGAAACTGGGGAGGCCAAAGTTCGGCAAGGCAATAATTGTGGATGCGTAGATTTACTTCACATAATCTGCAAAAGTCGTTCACAGCCATCTTCACTCTGGTATTTCTCTCGATGGTTTTGTTTTCGCCGCATACCTGTGTTTACAGCGGAAGTTCGAGGCGGCCGAGCCGTCGAATAACATACGTCATAACCAAACGTTATGTGATTGGCTTACGGGTACACCAATGATTTTAAACTTCAGACAAGCGCCCCCCACGAGAAAGTGAACGCTTGTCAATTATGCCCTTCCAGACTGTCTACGAAGCAAAGCAAAGTAGCAGAGTTTGGTATTACCAGGCTAAGTTTAATCAGCTGAATGTTCCATTTTCCTTTCTGTTCTAGACTTTCAGGCTGCAGTATCACTGAAGAAGGTTATAAAGCTCTGGCTTCAGCTCTGAGATCAAACCCTTCACACTTGATGGAGCTGGATCTCACAGGAAATGATCCTGGACAATCAGGAGTGAAGGAGCTCAGTGATTTACTACAGGATCCAAACTGTCAACTGAAGACACTGAGGTGAGAATTAATATAATATAATATAATATAATATAATTCAGGTGACTTATATAAAAAAAAGATTATTTCAGTCACATAAGCTGCACAATCTATTGTTGTTGTCAAGGGTAACACGCATATAAATTAAAAACTACTCGCGTTTTAAGCAATATTTCCATTTTTGATTAGACCAAGTGAATTGAATTCTCCTTCTCTTCTCTTCTCTAGGTTTTTGGGTCCTGCTGCAGATGAAGGCTGTCAGTATGTGACTGGAATTGTGGGTAAAAACCCGTTACTCCTGAGAGAGCTGAATCTGAGTGAACGTAAACTAGGAGACACAGGAGTGAATCAGATCGCTGCTCTTCTGCAGGATAAACACTGTACACTCAACACACTGATGTGAGTATAATATCTTTTAATAATAACTTCAGCCAGGACCACTATTGTCAAAGATGATTGACAATTAGCATACAGTTTGGATTGGCGGTATGGTTCTGTTCTGGGCAAGAACTCCCTGCGCATCCATGCAGCCTTGCATGGATAAGAGCAGGGAGAGCAGCAATAACCCCCAGGGTAAACAGAACAGAACCAACATAAATGTATTGCAGATATCTTTAAAGTTCAATAATTTAATGTAACATTTTAGAAATTGGTCTGATTCAAAGGATGATCAGAAGGCTGAATTCTGACTGACAAGAGGAGGAGTCGGGGATGGAGGAGGGTAATTAGCTATTGAGAAACGCGAAGCTGGTGATAATACTGGTGGACCTTATATATGAGTGCCGTGATAGGTGTCACATCCCTATTGGTAGATGTGGATCAGCTGAGAGTCAGCTGATGCAAGCTTGACTAACGTGACCTGCCAGAACTAATGCTGACGCTAGAAGATATTTATTTTTTGTTGTATTTTCACTAACTGGTTACGATAAAGACTGTAATTGCTGTTCATTGAAATGTTTTCAAGATAAACTGAAGAATGTTTCCCGTCCTTTTTTCTCTCCAGCATGAATAATAACAGTATTACAGAAGAAGGATGTGCTGCTCTGACTTCAGCATTTAATTCAAATCCTTCAAACCTGATAGAGCTGGATCTGAGTGGGAATAAACTAGGAAACTCAGGAATAGAGAAGTTCTGTCATCTGTTGGAAAATCCACAATGCAGATTAGAGAAACTAAAGTGTGTATTGTCATTTATACATTTATACAAATACATTTATTAATGTCCTTTTGATTAGATGAACTGTTTTGAAAAAGTATGAAGTTATTATGAAGTTTAGTTGCACTTTTTAAATATTGTATTACTGGTTGTATTACCCAGGTCCCACTTTATATTAGGTGGCCTTAACTGCTACGTACTTGCATCAAAAATAAGAACAATGTATATATTGTGTTTGTATTATATTGCAAAACACTACTGCTGCTATTGAGGTGTGATACGGGCAAGGTTAGGGAGAGGTTTGGTGGTATGGGTAGGTGTAAGGGATGGGTCAACAATGTAAATATAAATATAATTACAGAAATTAATTACAGTTGTAATTACATGCAGGTATTTTAAAAATATACAATTACAGTGTATAAACGTATGTACTCAATAAGTGCATTGTATCAAATTATCAATTTAAATGCAAGTACATCATAGTTAAGGCCAACTAATATAAAGTGGGACCACATATTGTATTAAATACTGTCACTGTGAATTAATATGTAAATGAGAAATTTTATGGGATTGACTGGGGGATTACATAATTGTATATGAATTTCACCTTTACATGCCTCGATTGTAGTGTAGATTATGCACATGCAATATTGACTTTTTTTCTAGATTTTCAGGCTGCAGTATCACTGAAGAAGGTTATAAAGCTCTGGCTTCAGCTCTGAGATCAAACCCTTCACACTTGATGGAGCTGGATCTCACAGGAAATGATCCTGGACAATCAGGAGTGAAGGAGCTCAGTGATTTACTACAGGATCCAAACTGTCAACTGAAGACACTGAGGTGAGATGTGATAAAATAATACAAAATAAAAGATTTGCAGGCTAAATATTCATAAGTTATTTTAGTAATAAGCTGTGATGAATGTGATGCATCAAAAGTTGATCAATATCAAAGTTGAAAGATAAAATGCTGTGATTATTGATAACTGTTGTTACAACATGAACGAGAGCCAACATGGACCAGCAAATAGCAAAGGAAAATAGTTTATTTGTAATGAGGGTGAGGCTGTGTTAGAATCCATTTGCGGAAGTTTAATGAGGAACCCTTCAACAATCCAAATCGTGAGGCAAAAATCAGAGTCGTGGTCACAGGCAAAGAAGTCAAAATCACAGTGTTCAGTCCAACCGGCAAACAAACAAGAGGATAATCCAAAAGGCAAAAATCCAGAGAAACAGGCGATAAATCATACACGTAGCAAACAAGTCAATGGAAACGCTCGGTAAGGCAGTGAAACGGGCAATAATTCACAAGGTCTGTTTGGCCTGGCCATGCTTAAATGAAAGTGATCACAGAAGCAGCAGAGGGAGTGGTACCAGTCAGTACTCGGGCGAGGGCTCCCTCTGCTGGCGTGGCGTTACATTATTTAACAAAAGCATAAAGTATTCAAACAGTCAGTGTTAATGTAAGTCAGTAATGAAAGCGTGCATGGCAGTGGACTGTAAGTTCAAGGTCTGAACTGTATGCAAACAAAATAAACAACAAAACAAGAACAAGTGGCAAGCCCGGCTAGCGTGGTCTAGGGTTGTAACGGTACACCGGTATGGCGGTTTATCACGATATTGACATGTACGATTATCATATCGTGCACATTTGCTTATCGGCGGTTCTAGAAAAAAAAAAAAAATGAAACCAGATCTCACCGGCGCTGCCTCCTATAAGCAACTTCTTTCCACTTGACTGCTTAGACTCCACCCATACCTGTACAGCGCGAAAATGTCCGAGACAGAGGCTGTGAATTCTTATCTCTATCCCCCGCCGAAATTTTTAAAAAAATCTGAAGTATGGGAATACTTTGGGTATCCGAAAAACGATCGCGGGGTTATCCTTGAAGATGGATATCCAGTTTGCAAGAAATGTGGACGAAGAGTGGCTGCAAAAGGAGGAAATACGTCGAATATGTTCTCCCATATTCACGAACACCATCTCTCCGTGAAGATAAAGGTAAGTTACATTTATAACTTAAGGCCGTATTATTTCTGTGATGCAGAGGGAATCCCGGAACCCAATCATGTAATTGCAGTCAATTACAGTATAATACAGATGCCACATAAAATGCGCGATTTGATAGATTGAGGGATGGATGAAAAAATCAAAATATAGCTGTGCAGTCAATCAAATTTGTTTGCAGTAGACAAACAAAAGTTACATTTCATCTGATTGCATTTTCAATAATATATTTGTATTGAATCATAGAATCCAGACCAATTATATCAGACAACCCAGAATTTCTGAGGAAATAAAATACATTTCATAAGACTCTATTGTTCTTAAATAATAATTAATAAATTAAGGATAAAAATAAGGTTTTTTTTTATATACAATTTATTAGACATGTTTTAGAATTTTAAAACTTTGAATTAGTTTGCCCCATCCAAATTATATCCACATTTCAGTTACTATTTACATCCATGTTGTTGGTCCATTATGTGGTTATATGTAGTTACATGGTAATCATAGCCTATTTATAATTCTGTTAATTCTTTAGGGTCAAACTACCTCTGCAAAGATGCTTCCTGATCCAGCTCAACCAACTGTCACACAGTCACTTGCAAAAGTAACCAAGTTAGATCCTACATCCAAACAAGCGAAAGAATTGAATCATGCTGAAGCTTATTTCATTGCTAAAGACATGATGCCCTTTAGAGTAGTGGAAAAACCTGGCTTTCTCCACCTGATGAAGAAGGCAGTCCCAATGTACAAGGTACCATCAAAAACATACTTTTCCACCAGTGAAATCCCTCGCATGTACAAAGAGGTAAGGGCCAGTGTTGAAGAACAGCTGAAGGAAGCTGTGTGGATTTCAGCCACCACAGACCTGTGGACCAGCAGTAGTGGAGGTGGGGAGACATTCATAAGTTTTACAGTCCACTACCTCTCCTCAGATTAGCAGCTTAAATGCCATTGTTTGGAGTCTCATTTTTTTTCCTGAAGACCACACCTCAGAAAACATCTCAGAGATGTTTGAAAATATGCTCCAGGAATGGAAGATTTCAAAAGAAAGTCTGTGCGGAATTACCACAGACAATGCAACAAATATGAAGAAGGCATTTGCAGAGTTCCCTTGTGTTTAGCTCACTTGTTTTGGCCACAATTTAAATCTGGCCATTAGCAAAGCCTTGAAGATCCAAAGGGTTGAATCTGCTGTCAGGGCATGCAGACACTTGATTCAAGGATTTTCTCGGAGTTGGAAAAGGAAGAGAGAATTTAAAAAAACAAACAGGCAGACCTTGAACTCCCTGAGCATGCCCTCATCCATGACATGGTAACAAGGTGGGGATCAACTTATGAGATGATCTCCAGGTTCCTGGAGCAACAACAGGCTGCCTGTGCAGTCCTGGCTAGTGACAGGAGTATATGGCATTTCATGCCGAAAGATAATGACATTGCCACTCTTGAGAATGTCAGTCAGCTCCTTCAACCACTCTATGGTCTCACTGATGCCCTGGCATCGGAGAAACGGGTCACATTGTCCTCACTCACACCAGTGCTGGAGCACATTGGCGGCGAAATCCTCTCTGAGCAAGCTGAAGACAATCTACTGATCAGACAGATGAAGCAAGTGATAAGAGAAGACTTGCAAGGGAGATACACAGAGCAGGTGGAACGAGTGCTACAAATCTCCAGCTTTCTGGATGCCCGATTTAAGGGAAGCTTCTGTAAAAACCTGGATGACACAGTTGAGGCATGTGTGGAAGAAGCTGTGAATCTTGCAACAGCAGTTCCTTTTGATAGAGAACATCCTCAAGCAGAAAGAGGAGAAAATTGGGCAGAAGAGGGAAGCAGCAGTTCTACCACCACCACCACCACTAAAATGAAAGAAAAAAGTCTGTCTGGTTTGCTACAGCGAATCACTTCATCTAGGCAGAACAAGGCCACCTCAGGAAATGAGAACATCAATGATAAGGTGCTGTCTGAAATGACGATGTACAAGCCTCTTCCCCCCATCAGTGCGGACACTGACCCACTGGAATGGTGGAAAATGCATGCTAACGAAATGCCTCTTCTGGCAAATGTGGCCAGAAAGTATATTTGTGTCCCTGCTGCGAGTGTACCTTCGGAGAGGATGTTTATTACAAGCAGTGATGGGAATAACGGCGTTATAAATAAACGGCGTTACTAACGGCGTTATTTTTTCAGTAACGAGTAATCAAACGAATTACTTTTTCCCCTGTTACAACGCCGTTACCGTTACTGACAATAAAATGTGCCGTTACTATATTATATTATTAGAATTTAATTTTTCCGTTCATCTGAATGGATGCGCAGTGTAGCTGTATTTGACGTGCCGTAAACTCTAGTGTGAAGCGCACAACTCGACGTTGCTTTCTCTCACATGCGCGCACGCAAAGAAAGATGCAGAGCAAGAAAGTTTTTCATAACATGCAGAATTGACGCGCTACATGTAAACGATATTCTTTGTTGTATTTTCCTGTCAAAATAACGGAGTTCCTTTAGAATTCTTCAGCTTTTAAGAACTGCCGCTTTCTCTGGTTGTGGGCGGAACTAATGTGCAAACGACAATCTCATTGGCTGGCTCTCACCTATTATTTTGATTTCAGCAAATCAATTCGAGCAAACTCAGACAACGTGATTAATATTCACAAACCCAGCAGCTCATTAATCCTTAGTGCGTTTTATATTGATGACAAATATCCATTCATATTTGGTTATTCTATATTTACTAAAGTTCTATCATCATATAATATAAAATTATCATAATATTATATTATAATGCTTGACTGACTGATACTAAGTGTCAGTAGATAAATAGTGTAGATTAATGTACAATGTTTTATAATAATAATTTATTATTTTTAGTGTCTATTTCATTAATTTAACATATTTAATATTGGGGGCATCCAAAGTTATTTGACATTTGAACATTTTGTACGTAACGCAATAGTTACTTTCCCTGGTAATTAGTTACTTTTATGATGATGTAACGCAATTACTAACTCAGTTACTATTTGTAAGAAGTAACTAGTAACTATAACTAATTACTTTAAAGTAACGTGCCCAACACTGATTACAAGTGGACACATTCTCTCACCTCAGCGGTCAAGAATGAGCCCTGAAAATCTCAACATGCTTACATTTCTTCATCATAACCTGACCTGAAAAAAAAGCAAAGAAATGCATGCTGCTATGATAATCTCAGGAAAATATTAACAAACATGGCCCTGCACATTTTGCTCTCCCATATATGCTGTTAAAGAGGAAGGACAGTTTATTGGTTTATATGGTTTATTCTTGTCTAATATAAAGATAAATAACTTATTCCTTATTTTGTTTGTAACGGTGGTGGCCCTGAGAGTATTAAAAAAAAACATATTTACTCGTTACTTTTGTTCGGGCGCCAGACAGGGTTTAAAACCTGTCAATAAATAAACTCCGGATAACTCATTAAAACCACCAAAGTACATAAGAAGGTCTTAAAGGGGAAATGAATCAAACTAGACATACAATACACTGCATATGCAAATTTATTACACAGCGAAAACACGTGTGAAATACAACAATGGTCCAATACATTCAAGATGCTTTGAGTCAAATTTACATTTCACTTAACCCCACCACATAAATCAGGGAAGCAGAATAGTAGTAATAAAAAAAAAACAACAACGAAAAAGAAGAGTAAAGACTGAGGGGAAGAGACTAATTTTCAGAAACCCGACTGGAATAAGGTTGATGCAGTGCCGTTTCCTCAATGCCGATTTCGCTTCCGTGAAACCTTAAGTTTCAAATACAATGAAGCCCCTCCCTACAGCCCAAACGTAAGAGAAAAAGAGAATAACTTAATCAGAGCAAACCCTTAATTATTTAGAATTTACAACTCAGTTTCTATTTTCCACATAAACAAATAAACAAAAAACAAATATATACAAGGGTATAACGGGGTCGTTTGTATGACGTGCATAGCGTGTGTGTAGTGTGTGCGTCAGCGGTTTTTTTTAGAAAGAGACATGGCGTGTGTATGCATTTCACTTATACCGTGTGCAGCTGGTCTTCAGCTTGGAGCATTAAGAGTACAGATGGACAACAGAATCTTCGTTCACAACATGAACTAGAAGACTGGTAATAAGGCATAGTCCAGGACACGCACTTCTGCCAGCAACCAAAATAAAGAGTTTGCATAACGAACCCCACCACACACCTGACATGACATCCAAAAATCCAGGTAAGTACTAGTTACCCCTGCAGGCCACTGTTTTCGTCCTTCACGTCACTCCTACTTCCAAACAGACTCACTCTTTGCACCGTAGCACGCGCTACTCCCACCTCGTCACATCCCCGCAGCCGCTAGACTTCTCACACTTCCGTCATGCGTGAACCAGATCTTACCCCTCCTTAAATAACTGGTCCCTAATTATCCGTGTTAACCAGAAACGTAAACAATCACGTGGCGATCAACTTCCGTTCTGCCACATGTTCAAATGGGAGATGTGCAACTTTATTTTTCTTTTTCTTTCAAAAGGTAGACGGACACTTCCATAATTTTTTTTTGTTTTTTTCATTTAAAAAAAGTTTGTTACAATAAACCATGTTCAACCAAAAACCATATATGTTTTCATTCATTTAAGGGTCATTGTTGCTGATGATAATAATAATAATAATAATAATGTTATAATGTTAGTTTGATTTGTACATAAAAATTCTCATATTTAGAAATAAAAGTTAATTTTCATTTTAGCTCTCTGATTTAAACTATTTAAAGGGGCGTATCTTCTGTGATACTTCAATGTAAACATCCACTGCTGTGATTGGCTAACATCTTTGAATGTGAAAAAAAAAAAACTGTTACATGTGGAAATCTTTTAGAAGCGTGTAAGATGTTTTTACAGTTATAGCTGTCAAGATTAACTATTCGTGAAAAGTGTTGATTACAGCATTATATTCAGAACTACTCCCGTTGATTGAACGTTTGCAGCGATGAGCATTGTAGCCGATGAGGGATGATAATAAACACTGATAAACTCCAGAGATTACAAAGGGAGGGTTCTTTGATCGCTTTCTGTATATAATTTAATCACAAGTTTAATAAGATTATTTTCATGCTACAGGGACAATGTGAATCTGATAATTCAGTCATTGGCTTGATTTACTCGCACATAAATAGCAATAAATGATTTTGAGACAAAGAACGTTTGACTGTACATGAATCATTACACACCAAATCACTGATCACAGGTTAGGCATTAGAATTAACATTTAGGCTTAGTTCACACTGCAGGTCTTAATGCTCAGATCGGATTTTTGGCTGAAATCCATTTTTTTTTTTTTGCGCTGTTGTTCACGTTGTCATTTAAATGCGAATGCCATCAGTCTCATGTGTGAACCGTATACGGCCCTGAAGTGACCCGCATGCGCAGAAGAAGACGTGATGTCAGGCGCAGCGCACTGTGTTTGCAGAAATAAAAATGGATGCTGCGCGTGTTTAGCAATTAAGTTAATGTGCAATCGGAGCCTAAAATAACGAAGTGATAAGAAGAATATTAAGGAGAGCAAGATTTCCTCCAGCGCAGAATTGTGACGTCTGTCGCATTTCAGTGACCTAAAAATCGCATGAAATGCGACATGGCCATTCAGACAGAAGTCGCATTGCAAAATATTGGATATGTATCCGATTTAGGACCACATATGAAAGTGGCCTGGGCCTGATTTGAAAAAATCGGATTTGTGCTGTTCAGACTGTCATAAGAAAATCAGATATGGGTCACATTTGGGCAAAAAGTCGGATTTGGGCCACTTTAGCCTGCAGTGTGAACCTAGTCTTACATGTTGTGGCATTACTGTCGGGTCAATATCTTACAGTAAAAGCTTGTTTCCAAAGCCTGCCCCAAGCTGTGACTGATTTACCAAAGAATCCACAGTGAAATGTACCCAACAAAAAATAATAATGCTCTATTGAGACATTATAGTAGTAAAATAAAAATAGCCCTTTTCCTAGCATTAGGATCCTGGAAGGTAATGTTATTTTTAGTCCAGTGCTCCTGTATCACTCTTCTCTTCTTCTCATCTCAGCAGTGTGTCTCTGCAGCAGGTCTATGAGTCTCCAGATGATCACATATATTCGGTTTCACAAGCCAGTTTTCTCTGTGCTGATGTTTCTCATTCCTCCTGATTAAAATCCAGAAAGATCTTGAGGCTTTAATTTCTCACTATGTATTCGCACTGAAATCATGATCTAGTGATCTAGTACGATTAGACTTTGGTTTCAAATATTTCTATATTTATTTATTTGTGTATTTAAATGTTCAAAGAAGTGTTAAAAGTAACTAGAGCTCATCATTAGAACAATAATTAATCTTATCTCTTTGTTTATCAGTCTGTTTTGTAATGCGATTGACATTTAGTTAACTGAATCCTGCTTCATCTTCTCTTCTCTAGGTTTTTGGGTCCTGCTGCAGATGAAGGCTGTCAGTATGTGACTGGAATTGTGGGTAAAAACCCGTTACTCCTGAGAGAGCTGAATCTGAGTGAACGTAAACTAGGAGACACAGGAGTGAATCAGATCGCTGCTCTACTGCAGGATAAACACTGTACACTCAACACACTGACGTGAGTATTAATTTATTTGAAATATTTGAAATGGTGTGTTAATTTTAATAGTAATGTTACTGTAGCTGTTAATAATATTAATAATGTGAGGCAGTCGTGGCCTAATAGTTAGAGAGTCGGACTCGTAACCCAACGGTTGCGAGTTTGAGTCTCAGGTCTGGCAGGGATTGTAGGTGGGGGAGTGAATGTACAGCACTCTCTCCACCTTCAATACCACGACTGAGGTGCCCTTGAGCAAGGCACCGAACTCTCAACTGCTCCCTGGGCGCCGCAGCATAAATGGCTGTCCACTGCTCTGTGTGTGTGTGTTCACTGTTGTGTGTGTGCACTTTGGATGGGTTAAATGCAGAGCCCAAATTCCGAGTATGGGTAACCATACTTGGCCACATGTAATTTCACTTAACTTTTCACTGTTTTTATTAATATTTTGCTGGATCAGAGCTGTTTTTCTCAGCATCACAATAATGTGAAGTATTAAAATTAAACAGGCCGTTAAAAACGCTATTAAACAGTGTGACATCAAGCTGCAAACAGTTGACTAAGCAAGTAATTTTACAATTTCACAATTACTTGAAGAATATCATGCTATGACTTCAAAACAGTATTAATATGCTGGGCAATTTGAAAACTGAGGCTTTTGAACGTTAACATCGCACACATCCAGCTTCATATCTATGGGTTTTCATAGATAAGTTTGTTCGGTAGCTCACGGAGTACGGACTTAGGAGACGAGAAGCACCGGTTTGAATCCCGAGTAACTACGGTTCGACAAAGCAGTTAAAATCTGCGTGAAAGGAAGTTCAAATGGCACAGTTGTATCAGCTAATACGTTTTTATATCAGTTTTGCATTTGTTAACACTATCGGGTAGGTTTAGGGCTGGATTTGGTGTAGGGCATATTTCCAACACGATAGCGCATTAACCTTTAGCGACAGACCCCCGGATATTTGAATTCTGAACCGCCACAATACGTATCTGAAGCAACGTAATAAAAAAACAGCAATACGTAGCAATATCTACTTAATAAAAACGTGCCAGGGTTCACATATTGAACCTGTGTTTTAGCGCTACTCGGTGGACATTTCTATTCGAAACTATGGCGAAACGTGCAGCAAGGTACGTAAAACGGTGTCGCACAAAAAGTGCGCAGAGGTACGTATTTTTATGAGACCAGGTTGTACATATTGTACAGAATACTGTGAATTAATATGTAATTGAGAAATGTTGTGGGTTTAATTTGGGGATTGGGGAGGGTCTGCTTTCAATTAATTGTTTGTATTTTACAAAATGTAAAATGTCTAGTTTTTGTGCAAAATATACTGTAAATTTGTAAAAAAAAAAAAAAAAATTAACAAGGGCAGTTTAAGAATCAGTGATCAATATCATCTTCAAATTTTCTGATCACTGCAGCACTAAAGCAAATGAACTTCCTTTTTCAAAACTTGTTTGAATGTCTTCTGCTTATGGACATACATTTTATTCCCAAAAAGAAAATGTGAAAAGCAGAATCTTGTTTGAGAATCACACACAAACTTTTAACAGCAAACTGTCTATGGGTTTGACTTATAATTGTTTAGTTTTGTTTGAACATTGGTCTTCGAGACTAAAGTGTTTTATGACAATAGTGAGTAGACAGAAACTATTTAAATTGCATCATAAAGGGTAAATTTGTTCTATTGTTACAATGTTGGTAGCATATTTAAATGGTTAGTTAGTTAGTTGGTAATCATACATGCATGTCAGAATTAATGTTAGAATGAACAAATCATATTGCATTTCTGTACAGATCATTTATCACAATGATCTACACCTACTGTAGCTGTTCAATAAGATGATCATCATAGATCTGATTCATTGTCTTTTCTCTTTCTATCTTCAGTCTGTGTGGATGCAGATTTACAGAGAAACAGTGTCTCATCCTGACTTCAGCTCTGAAATCAAACCCATCACACCTGAGAGATCTGAACCTCAGTGTGAATCAAATAAAAAACACAGGCGTGAATCACTTATGTGACGTACTGAAGGATTCACACTGTAAACTGAAGAGATTGAGGTTTTTTTTTTTTTTTTTCTTCTTTTTTTAGATTACTATTTTGAGATCTGGTGAAACAAACATGATGATGATATTTTCTTTTCTTATTTTATACTCTTTCTGCCAATGTAGGTTAAGATACTGTTATATGACAGATGAAGGTTGTTCTGCTGTAACTTCAGCTCTGAAATCAAACCCATCACACCTGAGAGAGCTGAACCTGAGCTGGAATAAACTAGGAGACTCTGGAGTGAAAAACCTCAGTGATCTACTGATGAACCCACAATGCAAGCTGGAGAAACTACAGTTAGTATCATTATTCAGTACAGCAGTTACAGTGTGATTTTAAAGTTTACTGTTTAAAGTAACTGCACCTATATTACCATAGCATTGCATTTTCCAGCCTTTGCCAATGGTCTATGTCAAATGTTCTAACTAGTAAATAATTGCATTCAAAGTATTTGAAAAAATTGACTCATTGTCTACTTGTTGTTCTGCAGAAATATCAAGAGATATGCATCTGCTGCTACTATAAACAAATGAAAGTAAAACTAAAATCTAAAAAAGTAAAAAATAAAATAAAGCGAATAAACAACATTTTCCAGCACACAGAACTAGTGTCACAATTACAAACTGATTATGGGAACTACAGACTATATGCCAGTTTTACTAACAGCATTGCAAACTGTCTTTTGGTGTTAAAATAGTACTGTCAGGTTTTACTAAAGACACGCAGTGACGAATTGGCACTGAAAAGGTATGAGCCCAACACTTTCAGACTGCAGCATGTTAGAATGAACAAATCATATTGCATTTCTGTACAGATCATTTATCACAATGATCTACGCCTACTGTAGCTCTTCAATAAGATTATCATCCTAGATCTGATTCATTGTCTTTTCTCTTTCTGTCTTCAGTCTGTGTGATTGCAGTATTACAGAGAAACAGTTTCTCATCCTGACTTCAGCTCTGAAATCAAACCCATCACACCTGAAAGAGCTGGACCTGAGCTGGAATGAACTAGGAGACTCAGTAGTGAAAAACCTCAGTGATCTACTGATGAACCCACAATGCAAGCTGAAGAAACTATAGTTAGTATCATTATACTGTACAGCAGTTACAGTGTGATTAATATTTACTGTTTAGTTTAAGACCGCTGGGTTCAGGTCACATCATTTCTAGTGCTGCACCTTCTGGCATTTCTCCATCTGAAGAAAACTTCAGAAATACTTGTTAATAGGTTTATATGTGTATCCAACAGCATGAAACTTGCTGAAATCTGATATCTTTGCTGTGAGACAAGACAGGAGTGACCACAGACAAAAAAAAAAAACAGTAACATAACAAATGACAGATGATTCTGACAGTTATATTTATACTGGACTAATGTTACATTTCACTAAGTCTTCTTTTAAGCAAAATGTATATTTAGTATATTAGTATATTTAGAGATTGTAAACTACACTCTAAAATGGCTTAAAATAATTTATTCATGTATAAGATTTTCTGTTTAAAAATGTGAAATAGACCATTTATATTAATTGTTTTTCTATTGTTTCTATATTGATCCTATATATATTACTTTACATTGGTAAAATTCAAATTAGTTGAGTGAGGACAGATCCAGACTAGAATTAGTTTTCTCAAATGCTTCTCTCTTGGTTGGTTTGTTCATATATTATGTTTATAATATTATATATTATTATTATTATTATTATTTTATACATACATACATACATACACACACACACACACACACACACACACACACACACACACACACACACACACACACACACATATATATATATATATATATATATATATATATATATATATATATTTTCTGGTGTATTAGTGACTGTATGGCATTTATTCATGATGCATTTAACTCACACATGAACTTAACATGCATCTGATTCATTGTCTGTTCTCTTTCTGTCTTCAGTCTGTGTTCATGCAGAATTACAGAGAAACAGTGTCTCATCCTGACTTCAGCTCTGAAATCAAACCCATCACACCTGAGAGATCTGAACCTGAGCTGGAATCAAATAAAGAACACAGGAGTGAATCACTTATGTGACGTACTGATGGATTCACACTGTAAACTGAAGAGATTGAGGTCAGTAACATTCACATACAAGAATCAAAATGCTTAAAATCACTTCAGCAGTTTAAACCAAACCACTTTATACTCAATATCTCTTTGAGTTTGTTCACATTTTATTTGTGTAAAATTCTCCAACTTAATGATTTGTTTGTAAGATGATCTCTCTTCCTGTTTGTCTCTTTCTAGTCTATGTGACTGTGACATTACAGATGTTTCTTCTTTAACTCAGTCTTTGACAAACACAAAAGTCCTGCAGTTTCTAAAACAGCTTGATCTGAGACGCAATATGATTGGAGACTCAAAGCAGCAGCTCACTGTTGTGCTACGAGACTCAAACTGTGAACTGAGATGAGTAAACAAAACTTTTGCTTGGCCTAGACTCCCTGATTTCATTCGCCAACTGATGATAAATCCAGTTTATCATAGTTTGAAATCATGAGAAGAGCAGAAAACATCAGGTGAGGATTCACAGAAGAGCTTTACTACTGTGTCTATAAGGAAAAATAAATCTCTGGTAAATGTGTGAATGTGATCCGTACAGGTGGAAGAGACTGACTTTACAATGAAATAATGCGATACTGAATGAGATATTGAGATAACGTGATATTGAATGATTAATGTTGCTTTAAGCCCCGTTCACACCAAGAATGATAACAATATTAGCATCCACACCAGCGAACAATATTGTCTGTTTATTCTAAGCACACGTATGTCTGCCGCTTTAAATTCTCAAGCTCCTTATAGCAGGATGGATTCTGATTGGCTGTTAATATTTGTATCGTTCATCAGCTGGGAAAAAAAAAAATTCTGAAAATAATTCCAGTGCTATCGTTTCTCTTTGCCTTTATCGTTATAGCTGTGATGTGGACTCTGCTATTCTTTAATATTGAGAAAGTTTTTTAGAACTATATCTTTATCGTTATCTTTTTAGTTATCGTTCTTGGTGTGAACAGGGCTTTAGTATTCAAGTGTTCATTTTGTTTTATTTAAAGATGAAGCAGAGGAGGAAGAAGCTCAGATGAGTCTGTTTGGCTCTTCAGTTTAAGACCTACAAATATAATAAAATTTGTATTAAACTCCTCCATAATGATTCAAATGTTTCTAATCATGAATGTTGTCAAGTGCAGCACTTAAATGTGACCCTGGACCACAAAAGCAGTCTTAAGTCGCTGGGGTATATATGTAGCAATAGCCAAAAATACACTGTATGGGTCAAAATTATCGATTTTTCTTTTATGTCAAAAATCATTATCATATTAAGTAAAGATCATGTTCCATGAAGATATTTTGTAAATTTCTTACTGTAAATCTCATTTTTGATTAGTAATATGCATTGCTAAGAACTTCATTTGGACGACTTTAAAGGTAATTTTCTCAATATTTAGATTTTTTTGCACTTTCGGATTCCAGATTTTCAAATAGTTGTATCTCAGCCAAATATTGTCCGATCCTAACAAACCATACATCAATGGAACGCTTATTTACAGCTTTCAGATGATGTATAAATCTCAATTTCGAAAAATTGACACTTAAGACTGGTTTTGTGGTCCAGGGTCACAAATGTATCAAAAGATATAAAAAGAAAGTATGTGAAATTTCCATGTTACTTAAAACATTTGGTAACACTTTATTTCGATAGTCCACTTTAGACATTTTACTAACAGTAAGTAACTTTGCAACTACATGTCAACTAGCAGTCATTAGAGTATTAGTAGACTGTCTGTTTAATGTCTTCTAACACTTTATTTTGATGGGTCCACAACATACAACATACTGAGTATGAGAAACTTTGCAAGTATGTCAACTTATTCTACTAACCCTAAACCTACCCTACTGAGAGTTAGTAGACATGTCAGCTAATTCTCATTAATTTGCAACTACATGTAGTTGACACGTAGTTACAAAGTTACTTATAGTTTGTAGAATGTCTAAAGTGGACTATCGAAATAAAGTGTAACCAAACATTTACATGATCTCTCTTACATTTTATACACATTGTTATTCTATGTTATTTTATATTAAGTTATTTATGTGTGTGTCTGTTGTTAATGTACAGATATCCAGTATATTGTCTTTGTTCTGTGGATGGAGCTTCTCCTTCATCAGTCCAGACCAACTAAATATTTTTTAACAGTTAACAGCATTTGTGTGTCTTTCACTCTGCTCAAGATTGCCGAATGCATTTTGTGTTTTTCACCACATTTACATTTGCATATAAATAAAATTATACATATACAGTTAAAAACCAATTACTTTGTAGAAAAGATCTTGAAAAAAATCCTTCTTATTTTAAGTATTATTGAAGCTACATAAGCAGATTCTCCTTCTTAAAGGATTGTAGACATTAAACATAATACTGCATGAGTGATCTTCAAAATTGTTTGAGAAGAACAATAAATAAAGACAGAAATGTTCCTATTATATGTACATTTAAACAGATAGTTTACCCAAAATTGTCTTTATTTACTCTCCCTCATGTCCTTCCAAACATGTGTGACTTTATTCTGTGGAAAAACTAGAGAAGATATTACCAGTGTCTCTGACTGGTTGCCAACATTCTTCAAAACATCATCTTTTGGGTGGTGGAGGGGTACACAATGTTAGTAATAGGCCTATATTATATAGGCTATTAATTGCACAGTGTGAGATTCATTGGTCCTCACGGAACTTTGTGAGATCACGATGAACAAAGAGTGACAGCTTTATTGGTTATGAGGGCTCTTTGTGAGCTTTCTAGGCAATCTGTTTTTTGCCCACACACATGTTGCAAAATTTCGGGAATGACATCTGCATATTTTTGCAGGATTCGCTCTCTAAGTAGCAGCATATTGATAGCAATAGAAGGGACAAAATATGTGAAAATGTGCATTAAGAGAGCACCCTCACTTATTTCAGAATCAGCCTCAGTGATTATTTCTGGAACCTGGTTGATATGCTTCTATAACTATATACAAAAACAACAAAATACAAATGCACTAAATAATTTAATAAATGCATATTTACAATTTAAGCACTTAACTAAAATAAGTGTTAATAAAATAAATAACTAGAGAAGGCTAACTATAATCAGCTTGCTTACATTTAGTGAGAAACGCCTACTCTTCACTTGAATTAGAAAAAAAAAAAAAAGAAGTTTTGTGTGAGTGAAGGAAATCCACTTGTGAGTGGAGAGATTCGTGCTCGCGCATTACATTACAAACGTTGTTGTGAACCGACACCCTCCCCGTTAACTTCAAAAGCCGACATTTCTGCAGCACACCGTTGCAGTAAAAATGTTAGTGTAAATGTTCTTTTCTAAATGTTCTTTGCTCTCTTTCTGTACAATGAAATACAATTTTACAACTGTACAATGTCCCCACAAGGATAGTAAAACTTGACATTTTTGACTTGTGAGGACATTTGGCCAGTCCTCACAAGGGAAATAAATTAAAAATTCTGAATGAAGTTTATCTCAAAATGTAAAAATGCAAAAAGGTTTCTGTAAGGGGTAGGGTTGGTGTAGGGCAATAGAAAATATTGTTAGGTCAGTATGAAAACAATAGAAGTCTAATGAAAGTCCTCACAGGTATAGTAAAACCAACGTGTGTGTGTGTGTAGAGACAGACAGATAGATAGATAGATACATGACAATGAAAACTGATGAGGACACTAAATAATTTTGAGCGTGTTAATTAAAGTTTATTAATAAGTATTAATCATTTGAAACACTTCAGGGTTATATAGCCTAACAACAAATAGGCCTATGGTAATACACCTAGAACAGGTGTTAAACTATCATTAATGACCTCCAGAGGGCAGCAGAGGATAAACAATAGATTCAATTTTAAATCCATATGAGGCATGCTTTTTTCTGATCAGTGTTTGTTTCAAGATTTTATCAACAATGTATTAGAAAATTCTGATTGTATTAATAAAAACAATCGATTACAATAAAAATGCAGCATCGGTTTCTATGGGTGTGCACAGAAATACAATACAATGCACCAAGATTGGCCTCTAGGCGCCAAATTAAAACCAACTATACTACGAGGCCGTTGAATGCTTGAATCTGATTAGCTGACGAATGTTCTAAGGTGTGCCATTATTTTCAGGGAAACGCACGGCGAACGTAGTTCCAGGCAGCTCTTGACCGCATTACATGACCATATTACTTCGCCAAATGATTTCTGCAATTTCAAAGGTCTTCCGTATCACCGTTCCGGAGCTGGAGAGAATCTGCTGCACAAAGAAAGGCCGGACATTCCATTGACAGAACACACATGAAAGTCTAACTACGAATAATTATACTTTTTATTCGATCACTAAAATCTAAAAGGTTGAATGCTTGATTAAGATTTGATTCCTCATCCTAATGCTACAACTATGAGAATATTGTTTAAAATGAGTTTAATCAAACTTTACTTGAAGCAAATACAAAAGTCAAGCAAAAGAGAAAATGAATGAGGCAGATCTGTGCATTTACTGATGAGTCTCTGATGTGGTTTCTCTCCAGTGTGAATCCTTTCATGTGTTTTCAGGGTTTCTGACAGATTGAATTTCTTGTTGCAGTATGAACACTTAAAAGGTTTTTTTTTTTTTTTTTTTTTTTGATGTTTTGGTGCTTTCAGCATCTGTAGTATAGGACTTCCAGCACTTAAAACCCATACATTAACTCTTCCCGTATTGATCACGGTGGTCTGGTTTCTTTACTGCATGGATCTTCATGTGTAGCTTCAGGCGACTTTTTATAGTGAAACCCCTTCCGCACTGATCACACGTGTGTGGCTTCTCTCTTTTGTGGTTCTGCTCATGTTTTTTCAGATATTCTGATAGACTGAATCTCTTGTCACAGTGTGAACACTTGTATGGTTTGTCCCCAGTGTGAATCTTCTCATGTGTTTTCAGATATTCTGACCAACGGAATCTCTTGTCACAGTGTGAACACTTGTATGGTTTTTCTCCAGTGTGAATCCTCTGGTGCCGTTTTAAACGGTTTTCCAAAATAAAAGTCTTCCCACACTCAAAGCACATATAATCTTTCACAGCGTTATGTAATTTCTGATGTGATTTTAAATTTTGCAGCTGTGAAAAACTCTTTCCACATAGAGAACATGAATGTGGCTTATCCTCCTTATGAACAGTCAGGTGTCTCTTCAGAGATGATGTCTCAGGAAATGTTTTGCCGCATTGATCACATGCATACGGCTTTTCTCTGGTGTGGACTCTCATGTGTACTTTAAGGGTTGATGACTGAGTGAAACTCTTTCCACATTGATCACATGTGTGTGGCTTTTCTCCTGTGTGGACACTCATGTGGGCTTTAAGACTTTCTTTGTGTGTGAAGCTCTTCCCGCACTGATCACACGTGTGCGGTTTCTCTCCAGTGTGGATCCTCTCATGTCTCTGTATATGATCTGGTGAATTAAATCTCTTGTCACAGTGTGAACACTTGTAAGGTTTTTCTCCAGTGTGAATTATCTGGTGCCGTTTTAAATGGGATGGCGAATTAAAAGTCTTTCCACAGTCAAAGCACATATAAGCTCCTACACCAGTATGTGTTTTCTGATGTGATTTTAAACTTTGCAGCCGTGAAAAACTCTTTCCACATGAAGAACATGAATGTGGCTTCTCCTTCGTATGAACTGTCAGGTGTTTCTTCAGGGCTGATGAATCAAGAAATGTTTTGCCGCATTGATCACACTTGAACGGCCTTTCTCCGGTGTGGATCCTCATGTGAACATCAAGATTGTTTTTCCCTGAGAATGTTTTTTCACAGTGATCACATACATACGGCTTCTGTCCTAAGTGGATCCTCATGTGTCCTTTAAGGTGTGATGATTGTGTGTAGCCCTTCCCACACTGATCACATATGAATGGCCTCTCTCCAGTGTGAACTCTTTCATGAAACTTAAGAAGTTGCTTGTTTGAGAATCTCTTTTCACACTGGTCACATTTGAACGGCTTTTCTCCTGTGTGGATCATCATGTGTAAGTCAAGGCTTCCTTTTTGTGTGAATCGATTCCCGCAGTGATCACACTTGAATGGCTTTTCTCCGGTGTGAACTCTCATGTGAGCATTAAGATGGTTTTTGTATGAGAAACTCTTCCCACACTGAGTACAGGTGAATGATTTATCAGCTCCTCTTTTCTTTAAAAATTTATTTGTAGTTTTCGAGCGACTCAGAGGCTTTTCTCCAGGTTTGACATGATGTTTCTCCTCCACTTCACTCAGTTCTTCACTCTCCTCGTTCTCTTCCATCGGGTCTGAAATGAAAGAAAAAAAATGTTAATTTCCAAGTTTTCATTTACTGTCAATAAAAAAAGAAAAGATAGGTTTAAGGGTGGGTTAAGGTGTAAGGGATGGGTCAACAGTGTAATTTTAAATGTAATTAGAGAAATTAATTACAGGTGTAATTACATGCAGGTATTTTTAAAATATAAGTACAATGTAAAAACAATTATCGGTTGCACTTTATTCTACAGTATGTGCACTTGCAGTGTACTTACAGTATACTTACCCAAGAAATAATGAGTAATATAGTGTAACTACATGGGTTAATGTTAGGTTTAGGATTCAGGGTTAGTACCTAGTTATTACCCAGTTTTGTATTTACTACATTAAGTGCACAGTACGTACATGCGGAACAGGAATGTAAAAAAGTGCTACCCAATTATCTAATGTAATATTAACATTAAAAATGGGCATCATTTTGACACCAACTTTAGACTGATATTTAATTTATTTCACAAACTTTGTAACGATTTAGGGTTGGAAATGCTGCACGTTTAATCCTACTGACTTCCATTCAAACGCGGGAAATGGAAACGTGAACTCAAGTGAATTTTGCTACATTCCAAAGTTCAAGTTTCACCTGTGAATTCATATCAAGTGAAGACGTGTGATCAAGAGAAGATTGGCACTTCACATCTGGGATGTGAAATATTTATCATACCATACCCTGCTGAAAAAAAAAAACAATAGAACCCTGCCCAAAACACAATAGAAAATGTAATGGTTTTAATGGTTATAATGGGAATTGTATTGGTTTTAATGGAAACTATAATGGTGTCTACTGGTATGTGATGGATTCTATTGGTGGGATGTTAAATCCTATTGGAAAAATCCCCAAAACACACTACAAAAAGGAATTTAGCAATGGTTTTACTAGAAAAAGCTAATGGTTTATAATGGTATTTTAATGGAAACCATTGGAATTTCTGTGATGGTTTCTACAGGGCAATAGAGCCATTGTTTTAATAATGTGTGAGCTGTCATTATGGAGTTTGTCACTCACTTTGAGAAAAACACACGAAAACACGTGTTGAAAGTCAAAAAGCATTGACTGTGTGATGAAGCCTATTAATTCAAGATATGAAAGCACAAATATCCCTGTATGCGTTTGTGTTTTTATATTTATAAGATGTGACAGTTAAAGTTAAAGTATCCCTGTTAGTTTAAAAACTTTGTTTAAATAGCCATAACATAAATGCGCTTTAAACAATCATTTCCCTACAGTTGCATTCAATGGTGTTTGTATTAGATAAGAAATGCCCTTTCTCCAATTCCAGGGAGCCCCTCTAAAGCACAATCTGTTATCTGAAGTCTAAGTTGAAAAACATATGGACCTTTCCTCACAGACTTTTTATCCCAAGTAAAATTAAAAACTCCATTTTAAAATTGTGCCTAGATACTACCCTTGTAATTTATTCTTGAGCAGGTTTTCTGACAATATCTTCATTGTGTTCATTTTGTAATATTGACGGAGAATGGGCAATGATGAAACGGATGTAGATTCTTCAAGTCTTTCGTCAGAAGTTACCAAGTTAGTTTTTTTTTTCTGCTCTAACAAAATAATAGAAATGACAGAATATATCCAATTTTTTTTGTTTGTTTTTTGTCAGATTTTCATTCTACAGACAAAGATCGTTAACAATGTATTATTGCTTTGTCTACTGCAGGGCTCTACACTTGGTTTTCTTTTCAGGAGCACCTTCTAATCAATAATCCGAACTTGATCAAAAATTAGCCTTCCCATTACCAGGTGATATTTGACTCCTTAAAGTGATTTACAGTGGAATTTAGTTTTTAGCTTTGTAAGAGCATTTTTTAACATCATTAAAAGTATGTAATTAGTGCAATTAAATCCATAAATTCATGTTGAGATTAATATTTTAATTATAAAATTTTGAATATAGAAATATTAAATGATTTAAATAGCTGAAAAGATACTTTAAAAATGAAACTGAAACAGCCAGCAGGTGGCTCACTGACTCACTAGATTCATTTAAAAACGCATGTCCATTTATAAACGAAACACTGCTGTGTTTGAATGGAGATGCGCAGCGGCTCAGCTGTGACTTTGTTTCAAACTATTTTCGAGGACAAAATAGAGCAAAATCAGACAATAGTGTTATATAGTCAGACAATGTAAGTCACTTAATATTTACTTCTTGTTTATTGAACTGTTGTATTAAATAAGTATCACATTTAGCCTACAAACTCCCTTAAAAATCATTAAAAGCTGTCACTCATCTTTGTTCATCGCAATCTCACATTTATAATCAATGAAGCTCTCTACACTGAATGAGTCTCTTATTTACACCCTTTCTACACTTTGCTTATGAAAGGATTCGTGAGACATGTCTGTGATACATTACTCAACACTGCATAAACCTTTGAAGCTCCCCTGAGCGCAATCACAAATATGATGATGATCTGGTCAGTCGCACTGGTGCTCCTAAATATTTTTTCATAGTTGCACGCAGTAGTTTTCTACAAATTTCACATCCATAAAGCCAGAAACATGCATAGTAAACCTAACTTTACGATGTTTTCATCTGTTATAACGTCCCTTTTTACTTATTTTAAGAATGTGTCAAAACCTTTGAACTCAAAAGCTTCCGAAACATTTAACATTCTTGTGTAATAAACACCAACCTCTCTGTTCTTCAGTGTGTTTCATTCCGCAGGGTTCTGGATCACTCATGTTCTCTCTGTCCTCTTTAATAAACGCAGTCGTTGCAGATTTCACTTCTTCCTGGTGGTTTGTTGCTCGTCTGCACTTGTAAACTGATGGGAAAATTCCAGCATTTATTGGTTAATTACTGTGGGCGGAGCTTCACTGACTGTGAATTATTAAAAATATATCAAAGCATAAGTGATCAGACTAAATTTGATTCTATTTGAAAATATTCCAAACTTCTTTCTGTCAAATGGGCCAAACCTACTGGTTTGAAGGATAGTGGCAAAGTAGAAAGATTTACAATGACAATGAATGAGTATTTTGGGGCTGCACTGTGGTCCTTAAATAGAGTCTTTTAATGTGTCAGCAAATGATTCTTCTTCTAAATATGAAAAGATTTTTGGAAATAAAAAAACTACTTTTACACTCAATGACATTTTAGTGGAATTTTATTCATTTTAGTCTTTATTGTATTTTATTTTTTTTTGCTCAAAAAAAATGAAACATTTATTATTTATAATAAAAATTTAAAAAATCAATTCACAAAAAAAATGTGAAGCCTGTATTGCATTTATTTTTATGCTTGAAAACACCTTTTGGTCTTTGACCCATATTGACACAGCATTTATGTCTCTCTGTCTGTCATAAAGCAACTGATGCTAATTCTTTTTTATGGCTAATTCTAAAATGATTATGCTTCCTTATTAAAATATCGACAGATATCTAGAAAAGTAGTAAAGAACTAAGGAAAACAGCTGAAAGCATAAACAGAAATAAATGTACAGATTTGAGTGAGAAATAAGCAGTAATGCTTTAGATTACAGCCCACAATGTAGCCCACCACATAATTAAGCAGAATTTACAGCGTACCTATTTGTAACTATAGAGTACTCCACAGTACCTACTCATATGTATAAGGGAACAATATGCAAAGTTTGGGGAATAAGGGGGTAATAACCTGCAAAATTATAAAGCATTTACACTGTAGGTATTTTATAACTAAAGGGCACGTATTCTGAAATTACAAGTAGGTATGTATGACACAAAGCTCACATGTAGCAAGAGGGTGACAAGGGACAAATTTAAAGTACAGCCCACAGATGTTACACTCACAGAGTAACTACACAGAAGAAGAGGACAACGTGTTACTGTGGAGTACTCTATAGTTACAAATAGGTATGCTGTAAATTGTTTAATTATGCGGTACATTGAGGGCTATAACCTAAATCGTTACCAAATAAACAGATACTCCAATGAAATTAGCTTTAAGTGTCAATATACAGGAGATCTGAAGACATCAGCATAATAAATGAGGTGAAAACAGGAACTATTGACATGAAATGAGTCTTTTCAGCAGCTCTGTTAATATTGACGAGCCTCAGACTATCAGCTATTAAACAAGCCATTCACTATCATCAGCAGATCATCTCACTCTATTCTTAGAGTTTGCTGTTAGAAACCTGTTTGCGTATTACGACTTCTAAGGATCAATATTTGCATATACCCTCAGTACATGCACTTGCTTTGTTGCTTCGCAAGTCTGTAATCTACTGTCATGTAGCTTCCCCTTTAATGGTGTCCCATACTGTTGTGTGAAATAGGCTATATGCACACGGAGGCGATGCCATACTTCCGCTAAAATCTCAGCCAGCTGAGCCATTTCCACTATCATACTGCTGAGGTGATCTGTGTACCAGTTGAGAACGATGTCTACTAAAAAAAAAAAAAAAACATTTACATTTCTGCAAAGCAGCACTACAGCTGAACATTGTTGTGTACAGCTGTGTCAAGCTTTCAAGTGTACTTAGTTTTCATACTTTTCCATCGGATGCGGAAACTAGGCGAAAATTGCTTGTCGCTATATGGAGGGACAACTTCAAAGTTACTCCCCATACCCGCGTATGTAGCCGGCACTTCAAAAAAGAGGATGTTTGTGAGCCACAGACAGAGACATGGAGACGGCTATTAGTCAAGGGAGCTGTTCCATCATTGTTCGAGTGCAACGATATCACCTTACTCACTTCAAGACCAGGGGTATGGGAGAGGAGGGAGGGACCGCTGCCACCAGTGCTGGAGAATTACACAGCTGTCAATTTAGCTCTAGATGACAATGTGTCTCTCAGAGAGGAGATCCGCAGGCTGAGGGAACAAGTTGAGAAGCTGACAATGAATCAGTGCTTTGGCATTCATTGCTTTGCTTTCTCAGACAAGGACATACGCTTTGGGTACACATATGTGTTGTTGTTTTTTTAAATTCTAAAGCCATGTGAATAAAGGCTTTTTAATTTTTTCACACTATTCGAGTGCCTTGGATATATGAGTTTTTTGACGATACGAAAGAATCCCGCATCCAAAGAGCACCAATTAATGGACTTTTTATACCCCAGCAGCAGTATTTTGCATAATTTTGAATATAAGGACATACGCTTTTTTCACAAGGTAAAGGCCAGGACACACCAAGCCAACTTCAAAGAACTAACGGCGATGAAAGCCAACGGTATTGTCGCCTCACATCGGCAGCCTCGGACCAAAAAGCTGCGCTCAAACACACCGCACAGACTACAGCTGATGGCAAAATAACACGTGTGTTCTGCGCATGCGTGAGAGGAATTAACGGTCTATATCAGCAGCTATCAATAGTATATATTCGTCATTCAAAAGGAGAAACCGGAACAAAGATATGAGATAAACACAGATATACGAAACGTAAATAAATCAGCGCTTGCTTACCATTTTGAATATCAGTAATGTTGATAACTCTAATCATTTTACGTGACTCATGTTGTTATGAAAACATTTGCGTATTAGAATGATTGGGAAAGATCACGCAACATTTAAACAGCCTTCTGTCTGTACCGCCTTCATTTACATGCTTGTTTTCATCACTTTCGCTGTAATTCTCGGGCACTGACTCGTTCGCTAAACTGAACATCCAATCAGAGTTCTCTCTCTCGCCGAAGGTCCCAATGCCGATTCAGCAAACTGCTGCTGACGTGAGCCTGACGAGAGCTGACGAGTGTGTAGCAAATTAGCTTGAAAGGGAAATATTTATAATTAATAATAACTGGTTATAATTAATTATAAATATTTAGATCAGATCTTAGAATTAACTGTAGCAGAATCAATATTACAGTGATTTAATCTGTTCGTCCACCAACAGTATAATCATTTATCAATTCTAGGAAAGGTTATTTTCCTAGCCAAGAAAAAAATAACTTTCCTACTTCATACAGTATTAGCATTAACTTAGCATGTAGCAAGATCAACATTCAGTGACTTTGAATCGTGAGCAGCACAGAGGCAATCAATTGTGAATATAGTGAATTTAATAAATGAAACTACAGTTAACATACAACTAGACTAAGCAAAACACATATATACAGAATGAAGGAAAGTAAGGAAAGAGAGAGAGAGTATAACAAAGAATGGCAGTATTTAACATCAATTAACCACAACCGAGTGAGAATCATTAGAGAATCAAAAATCACCTTAACAAAGAGGCCCAAACTTAGACACGCACCTAACTAGTTGGAAACGGTTACTTGCTTTGGCTTTGCTGCTGAACAAGAGTCCAGATGCGGTAGACAACAGAGGTTCTTGATGAGTTCAGTAGGAGTGAGCTGGAGGCTTTCGTCGGTTTCTTCTGAAGATCGAAGAGTCCACAGTGAATTGACAAATTCACTTGATGATAAAAACTGCCAGAAGGTCCGTCTCAAGGGTGATGAGTCTTGGAGAGTGTGTCTCAAAGGGACTGAGCTATGATGGGTTTGGGTTACGGCCTTTTAATGGTCCATAGTCACACCCATCTTTGGCAGATTGACCAATGTAGAGGTGTGAATTATGAGCGGGAGAATATTAAGTCAGAGTATGGCAAAAGGAGTATGGTGCAAGTTATGGTGACATAATATACACCATTAATCTGGGAATCAGAAAACAGTCATTTTGATACCTTACATGCCTGGGTTTGGAAAACATTAAGGCAGTGATGCATTAATATGTCTAGATCCAAGTAATTGGAGCTTCACTACAGTACTACAGAATTGTAACTAAATTACTATAACCCAGGAGCATGCATACAACACAGGAATACATTATATACATTTTGGAACTGTTTGATTGTGGGTAAATGTTGCCAATGTCCTTTCCTATGTGTATTGCGGCTTTTGAGAGTGTCTGGGCCACAGGTAGTGGCTCCTCGTGGGAATCGGGGAATCGTTCCTTCCCCCCAGAATCTCTTTGAAGCTCAGAGAAAGTTAATGACTGTCCCTGCTAGCATTGGAGACAGCGGAGGTGATAACGCCTCTTTGAACCAGAGGTGGACGTTAAACATGCATCTGTAATTTCGTTACAACACGGAAGGAGGGAAAATTTACGATGCCTAAAACCTGATCGAACATCTTGATTACATCCAAACGTTACAAGTGGATGGAATAATGTTACAGTTTAATGATTAAATAATGAAACTGGAGCTCAGTATAATGAATAGTACTGTTTGTCAAAATTCTTGTGTTGGTTTTATTGTTGTAATACATTGTAATGTATTACAATGTAGTACTTTTGCAGCAACAGATATTGTGTGTGTGTGTGTGTGTGTGTTAAGGTGACAGAAAAACACAATATGCTACATTCATTTTAAC
Organism: Acrossocheilus fasciatus; assembly: GCA_036784905.1. Lineage (NCBI taxonomy): Eukaryota > Metazoa > Chordata > Actinopteri > Cypriniformes > Cyprinidae > Acrossocheilus > Acrossocheilus fasciatus. Next base: position 24,352,963 of record CM071959.1, on the reverse strand, counting down.
CAATTAAAAAAAAAAAAAAAGAAAGAAAAGAAAATCGATGCAGCTTTCAGACTCGACTTTCTTATTTTAATAGTTTGTTTGAGGCGGTTTCTATGGCGTTATTTTAATGACAAATGTCCGGAGTGCATTATTGTAATGCGAGGGCGCATCAAAATGCGCAAGCACAAATCTCTTCTCTCGCAGGTGGATTCTCTCTACTCTCACACAAAACGGACGTGCTTTCTCTTGCATACATGTGTGCGTTCAGAAACATAAATAAGCGCATATGACAACAGATGTAAATCTGTATTTACATAGCATAATAGTAGTAAATGTATCTGCCTCACACGTGTCCCACAGAGAGAGAGAGAGAAAGAAGACTAATAGATATATTTGAAGTTATATTTGAAATGCTTCCAAGTAATTTTATAGTATGCACTATTACAAGATTTAAAAACTAATATATTAAATTGTATTCATTTAGATTTGCATCCTATGACCTGCTGATCACTGCCATAGAGTTTACAGAACCAAGTTCCACTATAGTTCATGGACTATACAATATAACTTAAAGGGATAGTTCACCAAAAAATGAAAATTCTATCATCATTTACTCACCCTCAAAAAGTTCCAAACCTGAATGAATGTCTTTGTTCTGCTGAACACAAAGGAAGATATTCTGAAGAATGTGGGAAACAGAGCAGTTCTGGGGCACCATTGACGTCCATAGTATTTTTTTTCCCTACTATAGAAGTCAATGATGCCCCAAAACAGCCTGGTCACAAACTTTCTTCAAAATATCTTCCTTTGTGTTTCGGCAGAACAAAGTAATTCATACAGGTTTGGAACTACTTGAGTGTGAGTAAATGATGACAATTTTCATTTTTGGGTGAACTATCACTGTAAAGATTAGGGCTTATTATGGAAGTTGAGCAAATTTGATTTCTTTTGAACAAACTCATTCCCTGGAGCCCATTGATGAGATGTTCATGTTTCTCAACTACCTTGCACTGGGTTCAAAACAGCGTGACCTTTCTGACCAGTATGGAGTCCACCAGTCCACACTCAGTTGGGTCATCACAACTTTATGTACACTGTGCTAGGGTCTGTGAGAATCTGGATACAAGAGGTGAAAATAAGGGCACATCTGCCAGAGTTTAAGGACTATGCAGACACTACAGTCATGGACTGCACAGAGCTGAGATGCCAGTGCCCTTCATCACCTCTTCTCCAAAGTGAAACATTCTCAGCCCCACTGTACTCTGAAAGGGCTGCTTGGAGTGGCTCCTCACGGGGCTGTCACATTTATCTCTCCACTGTATGCTAGTTCTATCAGTGAGCAGTTTTTTTATTTATTTAAATGTTCAAATATTTTATTAGCCAATATGTTACAATAGTTTCTTCAGCCATTTTGTTATAATTGTTCATTTTTTTTAAATCTATACAAATGACCAGATGATTGTTATTGTTTACTTTTAGAAATGTATAAAATTGACCAGAGCGTGTTTAGACAAAGTCACACCAATCCAAACCAGAAATCAACATCTGTCCCTGGATTTGCCAAAAGTACGGGTGAGACTTCCTTAATGTATGTGTGCCCTCACTGATCTTAATATAAGGAGTCAACATAGCTTGCTACATTGGGGCATTTAATTTCAACCAGGCCAAACACCGACTGCCCCTTTGGATTGTACACAATGCCATCAGGTGATGACCCCATCCACGGTGCGTCAGGGTGGATAAGGAAGCCACACGGATAGTGGTTAACCTCCCTTGTACTACAGTACTCCTCTACAGCTGCAGGTTCCATGTCAAGCCTCCTCCTCATGTCTGCAGTCTGATGGCTAGGTCTCAGAAGTTTTTTTTTTACAAGATTTTCAGCAGAGCTCTGTGCCCTGGTGTGACAAACCTCTCTGAATTTGGGAGGAGGTGATGCAGGGGTGATGCTTAGTTGGTCCCACTCAATGCAAGAACTCTTCTCTTTTGTACTGTTGGAAATTCTGTGTGCTGTCGCTAATGTTGTTGCCAGGGACATCAAGTGGTGCTGCTGATGTTCAGTGTAGACAATAGAGCAGGCAGAGGGTCCCAGCCTGTAACCATGAAGCAGCAGCTGTGGGGGAGAAGGAGCATCTGTGTGTGGACAGGTTTTCAGCACTCTCTTTGCTGGTATGTGTTAGGATAACACGGTTCCAAATACAGAGTCAACCAGAGAAGCAATAATGTCCATACTCATAGTGGTTATCAGGGGAGCCACTTCACTTGGAAGATCACAGTAGACTTCATCCACCCGGAGTATGAAAAGTTCAGGCAGAGGTGAACTTACACCCTTATACAAGTTGCTTCTATGGAAAAGACAAAAAATAAATAAATAAATAAAAATTGCCCATCTTGGTGAGTGTTTACGTAACCATGGTCAGTTACAGTATGTATAAAGTGAAAGCAGCCTTAAAGTTACAACCTCATTCAACTCTTTCTTTAATATTAATAAAACATTCATTAATCTTCACTGAATATCTTTTATAGATTTAAGTACATGCATACATAAAATAAAATAAGTAAAATTATTGCTTTTATTAAGTTAAAAGTAAATCTCACTCACATGACTACTACAGGAAATGTCTTAAAAGGGTCATCGGATGCCCATTTTACACAAGTTGATATGATTCTTTAGGGTCTTAATGAAAGGTCTGTAACATACTGTGGTTAAAATTTCTCAATGGTAGTGGTTCTCAATGGTAAAAAATTTCTCAACGGTAGACGAAAAATATTCGTCAACGAACATTTTTTTCTGTGACTAAGATGAGACGTTGACGAGCTAAAATTAATATCTGACGATAAAAACTATGACAAAATGTATGCCGCGTCTTCATTAACAAGACGAGACGGGACTAAAATGTTATTTGAAGACTACCGGACATTCAAAATACATCCTATAGGCTAAGTTAACTGTATTGTCTTTCAAAATGTGCTTCTCTGTCATTGGATTGCAATCAGATGTGGGGCGTTTGTATATCTAGTCTCAGTATGGCAGCCGCAGCGGACATATAGGCTATCAAAATGCGAACTAGCGATCTGAAACAATAGCCTCAGCACCCGAAGGGTTAGGGATAAGGTGACCAGACGTCCCGTTTTTCCTGGGAGTCACAGTTCGTTGTCGATTAACTTAAAGTTAGTGATGGCGGGATCGAGCTGATAGAAGCGCTGTCTCTCGCGCATGCTCCACTTCTTCAGTTCTAATACAGCACACAATCAGTTCTCGGTGCTCAAATACACACACAGCAGTTCACATGTCTATCGTGGAGTCAGAGTATCTCACATAAATACAGTCAGTTATGGCTTAAGTGAGCATAAACAGGTGGGTGAAAACTGAATGTGTCAGTATTACATGCATGCCTTCCGTCTTAAAGGGACAGCATTGCTATCTGTGTCATAAATGTTAACCAACAAAAGATGTTAAATAAATGTATAATTAAGTAAAGCTATTGTATCTGAAAAATTAGTTTAATTTGTATCTCTACCAAAAAATGAAAATTTATTCCAGTTTTTTTCAAATTCAATCCTTGATTCAGATTTCTCATAAGCTTAATTGATTTGGTCTAAAGAGAGAAGAATGGATGCCTATTTTTGTTTGAATACTACATATAAAATAGCTACCAAAATTAATGTTGTTAACGGCACTTTGACTAAAAGTAATGACTAAAAGTTGACAAAAATACAATGAATTTTCGTCTACTAAAACTATGAAAGACTCAAATGACTAAAATGTGACTAAGACTATTAAGCATTTTCGTCTCAAGATAAAGACTTAAGACTAAATCAAAAATGCCTGCCAAAATTAACACTGGTAGTGTAAAAACACCTTCTTTACCCTGTCAAAATCAGCTGTTTTCAGCACGCTGATCTAGTCCATGTTTCTTTAAATCCTAGTGAGCTCTGCTAACTCCGCCCCTCTCTTCCATGGAGTGATGAGCAGACCATAGATGAGATTCCCTATTCGACCGCTCCAGATACGTTGACACGTCAGCCATATCACATTCACCATAATAATCAATGAATATTCAAAGATATACAAGCGTATAACTTGCTGTTGTAGATGCACACAGTCAATGTGCTCAAAGATTCGCAGATCGATCCAAAAATGGCGGATGGCTTACGTATCACGGCCCATAGAAACAGTAAGGATATCTATGGAGCATACTATTAAACTTCAGCCCCGAAACTGGCTAACTAGCACATTATTAGGAAAGGCGATTAGCAAAGATTCATTATACTCTCTTCTTCTGTAGATGAAGTTGGATCACGAATGATTTGGGCAAACATGACGCATTTAGGCAGATCGGGGACTATGCACGCATTACTATGCACACATTACCATGGTAAACATAGTAAATACAACCACCTGAAAAATCAGACAAGTGATATATTTATTTACATATTTTATCTGTCAATAAGTCCCCTCTCTTTATAACGTTACCTGATAGCTCCGCGTATGTCATAAACCATTAACCTAGTTATTGTTCGGGAGCTCCCTGTTTTTCTGACTGAAAATATAACCATGTATTGGGACTAGAGAGAGTGCTAAAGCTACTCAAGGTCATATTTTTAATGGAAAACGATAAGAAATGATCATTCTTTCTAAATGTTATGTAGACCTAAACTGTCTGTGAATACAAATAAACAGAAACAGACGCGACTGAATAACAGGCTGTGTGTGTCTTTCTTTTGTGATATAACGGTAAATGCTACTTTATTTTTATGTGATTAATTATCGATCCAGACACAAACTAATTAATCAATGTAGCACTTATTATTGTAAAACTGGTAAATTGCTTTGGTTTTAAATCTTTAAGAAAACAACAAAACATGCAAAGAAATGGCCGCTTTTATCACGTTCATTTTGTAATCTCGCTAGTTCCAGTGAATTATTTCTTATATAACTTCTCTTTGTTGTTGAAATGATGGGGTTGCGTGTCGTTGTTTCAGCGAGGTGTGTAAAGGGCGGGTTTTAGTGAAGCGCAGCGGAGCTTCTAGCCTGACGGTGGAAACGCATCATGATTTTGGGCTTGGTGCTACAGGTCCGAGGCTATTAGCCCCGCCAGGCCTACTGGCTCGCACTGGCCCGACAGTGGAAAAGACCCGAAAAACACTTAGCCTGCATCCCAATGTGCATACTATCCATCCTAAACTCTATGTGATATTAGTAAATTTCAATACTATTTAGGGCAGATAGGGTGGATAGTATGTACATTGGGACGCAGGGTTAGCCTCTTCGCTAATTAGCACACAAAATACCATTGGTATACTACTTCCGCTGCCTCACCGGAAGTTTTATCCACGTTCTTTTTTACAGTAGCGACCCCAGAAACTTGTGGATAGGATGGATGTGTACACACACTTCCAACACACATTTTTGTTCAAACAATTTGTAAAGGGAACTTTGCATCCGATGACCCCTTTAAAAGGTGCCCTAAGCAAATTTTGCTAAACGAAACGATGTTGATATTTGAAAGCACCAAAACAAACACGCCCATACTCCAACTGGACCTCGCCCCTATATTGATATCTCCGCCCCACACTACCCTGGCAACAACGATGGAAGAATCTGCTATACCTTCTAAAATGGTGGAAGACCTAACTCGGGGAGAAGAATGGTTGAGTAAATTGTTATTTTTGTTTTCTTTGCACAAAAAAAAAGGTATTCTCGTAGCGTTGCAAAACTGAAGTTGAGCCACTGATGTCACATGGACTGTTTTACAAATGTATTTACTACGTTTCTGTACCTGGGAACATTTCAGTTGCGTTGCTGTCTATGGAGGGTCAGATAGCTCTCCGATTTCATCAAAAATATCTTAATGTTCCGAAGATAAACAAAGGTCTTACGGGTTTGGAATGATATGAGGGTGAGTAATTAATGACGTAATTGTCATTTTGGGGTGAACTAACCCTTTAACACCCTGCATTTAAAAACAAAGAAAAAAAGAAAAAAAAAAAAAAAAAAAGGTTATCAATAAATACAACTGTCCATAAACAGAATCAAAGTACTCTGTTAGAAACATTAGTTACCATGGTTCTTGGCTTCTGTTGAGTCTCTGTGCAGCTGTGTATTGGGGGAACAGAGGTGATTCTAAGCTGGCAATAATGTGCAGTCTGGTACAACAGTGCTGCCAGACATATGGCACTTTTCCACTGAGTGGTACGACTCGGCTCGGCATGGTTCAGAACGGCACGGCTCAGTTCGGCTCGGTTTGCGTTTCCACTGCAGTTTAGTACCGCTTTAGAGTGGGCGGGATTATTCACGTGTCGTTATAGTAACTTTTTAATTCCGCATTGCTCCATCAAGCTCTCGCTGGATCCGCTCCTTGGCTATCAACGAGAGGACAGTCTGCACTTCCTCAACAGACAACGAAACAGCCATTTTTTGGTTGTTAAAAGAAAGGTGCACTCATTCAAAACAGTTGTGTTCAATAATTCACTGGCTGTGCTGATTTAAATCTAGCGGGTCTGTTGTGTCTCGTGCAGCAAGTTCAATGATGCAGGCAGTGACGATTTTCTCTGGCCAATCAGTGATCACTAGAGTTTACAGGTCACGTTTTGGTAAAGGTACGGTTCACTTGGAACCTTGGCCGAGGTGATACTAAAAAAAGTACCAGGTACCAGGCACTGTACCCAGTGGAAAACCCCCCAAAAGGGAGCCGTACTGAACTGTACCATGCCGTACCATGCAGTGGAAAAGCGCCAATAGTTACATAAAGCTCATTGATCGGTAACACTCAGCCCTAATGGTTACCCTTCCTGTGCTTGAATCCTTATTTAAAACTGACATTGACAATGACGTTAGGAAAATGCACATAGTATAACTACCTTACACTGCTGCGCTAGCGTTAGGTAGCATTCTTGTTAAGGGCATGTAAAGACACAACACTTCCAGATCTTACCTTCATAATTGTGAATGTAGCTTGAAATGTAGCTTGAATCCTTTCTCCTTCTTGACTTTCGATGAATGGGACAGCGTTTGGATAATTCGAGTAACGTCACTGTCCGTAATCCTCGGTAAATCTCGGAGCGACCGTCTGAAAAATGCCATAGTTGTTATTGACGCTACGTGCGCCGTATATGGCACAGTTGGCTGACTGTGAATGCGGAAGAGAGATGTGCATATAGCCTATTCGTAATTCTTTGTAATTGGTGCATTATCACTTCTGTCATTCTACCTTTTCCCGCCCATCTTTGACTGAGTGCGTGTGTCCGCTGCAGCGAGAGAACTCGGCTCGCACTCTGTTTTGAGTGGCACTAAACACTGTTCTCGTGCTGCAACAGTGGACACACGCCATAAGGAAATATGTCAGTGAGTGCACTGATTTGAGTGGAGACATTCTCTCATTAGTATCGAAAAAGCACGCCCATGATAGTGCAGCCACAACATGAAACAACTACTTTCGAATGTTTTTACTAACAGCTCGAGCCTCCATTACATAAATTTTAGATCTAACGGAGGATTGAGCCGTATGCAGTTACTGAAGAGAGACAGCAGAAGAGAGCGTGTGAATGTGAATTACTCGCATATGACCAGCTTTCCCAAAACTATTTTATTGATAAAGTCTGTGTGTGTATAAGAGAGAGAACACGCTGTCCAACAATTAATGCCACGGATCCCAAAATATAATCCCTTAGTCACTATAGTTTTGTCTGTTAACTTAGCTGAGTATTAAACCACTAGCAACTGTTACGCTATCAGGAGTAGGGTTGGGTACCGAAACCCGGTACCAATATGGCACCGGTACCTAAGTAACCGGTATGTACCGAACCGAATCAGAACAGAGATTTCGGTGCCTCATTTCGGTGCCATGCTGGAGCGATCGATTAAAGTATTTTTCCTTTGTTTCTCCGAAACTAACGTAAGAAGCATCATCACCGCACGTGAAAAATAAATTCCCGACTGAGAAAATGCACGTGAACTCACGTCGGAAAGCTCAAATAATACAAGTCCAACAAATCTTTGTAGTAGTAACGCAAGTGTGCTGTTTTCACATTCCGACTTAAAAGCACAACTCGGGAAATGAGAGCATCCGAGGAGCGCGTGAATGCAGAAATTACACTTGCTCTGACAGCAGCAGGTAGCTTTCCATTAACTAAGCTAAACATGCTTACATTAGGGCTGGGCGATATGAGCAAAAATGCATATCTCGATATCTTTTGGCTGACGTGTTGTATATGGTATATATCTCGGTATTTTGTATTTGGATTAAACAAATAAAGTGAATGTAAGCATGAAGGCATATATTATGTGCAAAAAGGGTTAAAATCACATTACATTCTAACATTGTAACATTTCAATCTAAAAACAAAAATAATGCTTTTAAAGCAGAAGTTAAATTTACTAAACTAAAAATGAAAATAAAGCACAGACTGAGAAGAAATGGCTATTTTGATTACCCCATTACTTTACAGTTAGTGCCATCATACAAATACAGTTACTTGTAGGTTTAAAATTCTGCATATGTCGCATTTATTGTCCAACTACAAATATTTCAGCATTTTAGTCAGAGTTATTGCGCTCCGTCTGTTTGGCGCGCTCGTTCTTAATTAAGTCTGTGAGGTTTAGCGGAGAATCGCAAAGCAAAAGCTCACGCACTTCTGACAGCAAAATGGAAATATTTCCATGGCTTTCTAACATTTACAGATGGAGAATATGTAAGTTCACATTACCTGTGAAATGTAAGTATGCATTAGGGAATACAGCACGTCTCAAACACATTAAACAGCACGTCTCTGTCAGCGGCACACAGCCTTTCTGTCAGAGCCGCTTTAAACTGAAACTATAGTATATCTTACGAGTTTTTTTTTAGTTTTTTTTTTTTAAATCCCTTCATATAAAGCTTGTCACGTTTAGAACAAATTCTATTATGCACTTTCTCCGCAGCAGTTCAGTCTGTGTCCTCTCTAGATATTTTTTCAGCTGTGCTCGTATCAAGCTTATAAAGAATATATCGATATCATGGTAACTCAATATACCGCCCAGCCCTAGCTTAAATTAAAATGCCTAAAACTAAAATGATCTTGTATTCACGTTTTTAAACCTGTTGTCCAACTAAAGAGAACATTATAACCTTTTTAGTCCACAACACCAGTTAAATGCTTCCTTTTGTGATCTGATGAAGCTTCTTGTCACAGAATGAAGAAAATATGTTCCATAGGCTACTAATGCATCGATTAGCAATGGATTATAAATATACTTAACTATTATGAAAATATCAGGGATGGCTTGAATTACACAGATGAACTATATATTGTTGTAGTCGAGTGTTTAATGTATTTGTTTTATCATTCAAAACGTTTATATCTTCTGTTTACTCAGTTACAGAAATAGCAATGCCTTTGTCCATATTGGGGATTTCCTGGAGCTTCATGAGTTGCATATACAGTATGTTTATATATACATATACCTGTGTATATATGTGTGTGTATATATATATATATATATATATATACATATATAACAAGTATCGATTCAGGCACCGTTTAGGCACCGGCACCGTTTTAAAAGTATCGATTTGGCACCGGTATCGAAAAAACCCCAAACGATACCCAACCCTAATCAGGAGTACCCCATTATCATCATAAGTCAGAATACTGTATGCTAAAGGACATCATTTACTGTAAAGTTACATTAATGCATTTAGCAGACAAATATTCACATGGATTTTTATAAATAGGCACTTTAAACACAAATTTGCATGAAATATAGGTTTGTTAAATCTTGGGTATTTAAGTCATTTTAAGATAAATAATAACATTCTGTGCAAACAAACTGCAATGAGGTGGTTGTTTTGCAACTAGGTGGACACAGTTCTGTTCATAACAGTAGACCTGCTGGTGAAGAAGTGACAGGTACAAGAAAAAAAACATGCACGCATATACACAAGGAATGGACAGAGATATTGGGGAAAATTAAGAAAAGGAAAATGGAAGTGAAGGTGCAGTTCAAGAACCTTTAATTATTTTGCACGGCTCCAGCCTAAGGGTTTAGACCTTTGTGATGGCCATACAAATAATAGAGTTGTCTGTTTTTAGAATTTGTTGTGGGTGTATAGGAAGGCCTGGATGAGTGTAAGATTTCCAAGCCTGAAATTGTGTCTCAGTTATTTTATTATATATATTCAGTGGTGTAGTGGAGGGTATACGCAGGTATCCGGCATATACCCACTTCTTTATCAGTCAGCATTCCGTATACCCACTTCTAAATCCCCTCTGATGCGCATCATTCAGTAGTGTCCTGCATTAGCCAAATCATGACAGTCCAGCATACTAATCCAATCGCATGTGAATAAATGCAAATATTCCCTAAAAACATCCAGTAAAGACAGCGATGCATAAACACTCTCATGCAGTGTGTGTTCATTTATAGGCTACTCTCAGCCAGATGGCGTTCTCGTGCAGAAAGTCCGAAACTGCCTCATAGAAGTACTATCTTACAAGTCACGACGTGCAAAAATCCAACTATCGCTGTAGCCAAACCTATCTCTACTGTAGCTAAGCTGAGTAAAAAAAAAAAAACGTGAAGACAGTAAACACATGATTGCGACAATATGGTTTATGTGTGTTCTTCAAGGTAATAAAAAAAGCATCTGATTCTGAATAATGCAGTTCTAATTGACAGCATTTATTAAACTTGGCGATAGGCTACTAGGCTATAGGCCTAAAAGATATCTTCTGCCTTATTCTGTGATAAAAAAATAAAAATAAAAAGAGGAAAAATGTAGTATATAGGCTAAACAAATCATAAAATTGTCATTACGAAATAACAGGAAAAAGAAATAAAATGCATTTTTCATGAAAATTGTCACTGGTGTTACTGTCAGTGGTGTTACCTTCCTTATGGATAACACCAGTGACGATCAGTATATCAGGCCTAATGTGTGTCACTGGTGTTATTGTCAGTGGTGTTACCTTCCTTATGGATAACACCAGTGACGATCAGTATATCAGGCCTAATGTATGTCACTGGTGTTACTGTGCTGTGGTACTGTACTGTTTTTGTCTGTCACATTAAATAAATAAAACATAATCTCCTTATTTCTTGCATTTTAATTATTTTTCTGTAACTCTGACTACATGTGCTGAACATTTTTTTTTAATAATATTTCATAAAAACTAAAGAAGGCAATATTACCAGTGACAAAAAAATGATACATATGGTCTTAAATAATTGCACAAAAAAACTAAAAATATATAATTAAGCTGTCATTTATATGTATTCATAAAGTCAAAAGGTAATCTAATAATGTGAAAGTTTAAATGTAAAAAAGAAATAAAAATGTTAAGACATTTTGCCATACCAAATGTGGACGTTTCTGTAGAATGACTAAATTACTATATAAATTAAACTTTTTAAGGGGGGTTGGGGATCGACTGGGTAATAAACCACTTTTGTCTTTAGGATTACACCACTGTGATGACTTAATATTCGGTAACAGAGATATTAAAAGTCCAAACATCGAAACAAACAAACGAACATACAAAAGCACACAAAATCGCTCAGGTCTTCATGAACTAAATATCACGTTCTCATACTCACTGCTGCACTAAATGTTCATTTCAGTGGAAAGACGCCAGAAAAGACAAACAACCCGATGAAAATAATACACAAATGAGCCCATATATGTTGATTAAACTCTAGAAAGTGTTTTATGGTTGTGTAAATATGATAAATACCGTGAACTGCTCGCCTCTCCTCAGAAGACTCGACGCTGACTGAACGCAGCGGGAAGGCGCGACTGGTGACGTCATCACGGCGAGGCGAGATTAACGGCACAGAGACAGCGGCTGTGGTTCAAATGGCGTACTTGCTTACTGCTTACTGCTCAGTACACAGTGCATACTGCCTACTATTTTTTTTAAAGAATAGTGTGTGAAACAGTATACAATAAGCAACAAATGTTCAAGAGTAGCACGCTTAATTGTCACATGACAAACACAAACATTAATTCAGCACAGCTGTCAAGGTTGTTACCTTACAAACAAATGAGCTAACCATTCTTTTTACAAAGGCTTGTTAATAAGGCTTCATATTAGTAAACAATGCTATATTGCCCAATTGAACTCATTTCATAATTGAAGAACTTTACATAGGCTATTGGACTGAACTGAATGAGCTGTCTTTAATGATATTTTTTGGCAGTTAAACTAATTGGAAAAAGTGATATATTCTAGTTACACTGAGTGCAAATAATGATCAATTTTGTTTACACTAAAATAGCAGCATTTTCTTTAGCAACAGGTGTGTAAATAGTAGTTAGGTGGCAGATATTTATACTTCAGTACTGTAGCACATTATAAAACAGTATGCAATAACATATTGAGTGTAAATTATGTAAGAAAAAGTGATGAGGACGTTGAAGATCTCAATGAAGATGTTTATTGCAGCATAGCAGTGACAAAGCACATGTAGTACCTTGGGTTCAGCGGAGACGGAATGAACCCAGAACATCCTAAGTTCAAACCTTTTATACATTTTCCGTTTATTACCCTTCATGTAAATGAAGTTGCTCCTGTTGTAACAGCTGTAGTCTGTATGTTAATTAAGTTCTGACATCCCTTTGTCTGAGGTGGTTCTCAGTGACCCACACCTGTCCCATTCTACATTTGGTCACCATTTGCTTAGGATGTGATCATCCCAAATGGTCTACAAACAGCATAACTGTTGACTTTCTTCTTCTCTATAATAATTAAGCCATTTTGGGAAATGAGCATGCTCAAACATATTTTGGAGTGGAAGCTGGGTCGAGGCAGACTATAATTTCTTACAATTATCATACATTTTATTTGATGAAAGCCACTTTATTGGGACAAAAACCTACCTTCAGCTAAGCACACTGTATTATTAATGAGGCGTTTAATTTCCACTCAAATATTTACTTAATTTTATATTGAAAATAAATGCCTTTCTGATCTGGTATGTGATGGAAAAAGGAGTTCCACGAGTTTGACAGAAGGCGGAATCGAACTCGGATCGCTCGCAACAACAGCACACATCTCGCGTCTTTTATTCACTGTGCCACTAATACTATAGGAAAACATGCGTCTTTTGCAGTGCTGTTTATTGCAGCCAGGCGTTGGTGGGTGGAGTTAAAGGGGTCATATAATGCCATTTTTGTACAAGCTAATATGATTCTTTAGGGTCTAAATTGAAAGTTTGTAATATACTTTAATTAAAAATTCTCATTAGTTTTGTAAGAAAACACACATTTTACCTGCTCAAAAACAGCTCTGTTTTCAGCACACCGTTTTAGTGGGTGTGTTTTTAAATGCTAGTGAGCTTTGCTCGCCCCGCCCCTCTGTTCTGTGGGGCGTTTTTGACACAACACACGTGGAGTGTTGCCTTGACAACAGTTGAGGGTATATTTTGAAGAATGGCAGTAAATATGTGATCAGATAACATAACTTATTCTGGCATAATATTGAAAAACATCAATTAGAGTATTTATAGTCTTGGATCATATGCATTTGCAGGATGTAAACAGTATTTTGCAGGTATTGTGTTACCATTAATTTTCATGCAGTTATAACTGTTTTTTATTTATTTAATTTTTTTACATTACTTCTTAACAGACACCGTTATAAACCATCTACAAAAGTAAGCTTAGTGTAGTGTTATCATGTTAACTTTAATACCTGCGTACACAGTTTGTAATAACACAATAACCATAACGTTTTGTTCATTATAAACGTGGGATTATTAATTATATTGAGAACGTCGTAAATAGAAAACATGCATGTACCCTGAATGTAAACATTAGCCACATACATCGTGAAGCGTGCTAGCGATTTGCAAAGATTAATATAAAGATTAATATAAAGGTTAATTATACGTTACACTCACTTCTTCTGGAGGTTCAGCAGGAACACGAATAGTTGGTACCGATCCTTTTTTCAGGAGCAGCTTCTTAGCAAAACCAGCTTTATACTGACCTTCATTTATAAAGCAGTCTGGTGAAAAATGATTCGCGGTTCGGACTTAGGAACATCAAAATGACTGCTGTGTTCATTATTGCACCCGAGAACAGAACACCACAATCGCTTAGACGCCATTCTGCTCATAGACAGCTCCAGCGTATAACAACAATGACGCGCGGACTATGATTGACAGCTCGCTCACGAGCAAGGGCGGGTCTGTGTTGAAACACTGCTGTCAATCAACCATCGTGGGAGGGGCGTCTGACCGTGTGGCGTCACACGGTCGAACGGCTTGATTTGAGACAGGGTAAAACAAATAAGGAGATTAAAAAAAAACACTGGATGGATTTTTATCATTTTATGATGGTTGTGTACAGGCACTGCTAACACACATTTCAGTACAATCAACTTGTAAAAGTGCATGTACCATTATATGACCCCTTTAATGTAAATAGCCTCTGCTAACAAATTGGTCTATTTTTCCTTAAATACACTCTTTTTTTTTTTTTTGCTTGACCTCGGAATTTAATTCTGTTTGCTTAATTGAAATATTAATGTTATTTATATATTTTATTTATATATTATATTATTGCAATATTAATATTATTATTTAATATCTTTGAAACAATGTATAAAACGCTATAGAGATAAAGGTGACGTCGTTTGACGTGATCGGAAAAGTGCCGTAGAGATTAAAGCTCAATTTATGTCCTACGAATGATATTGTTTTTAGATGCACAGCGATAGTTTGTAGTTTACATGTAAAGGTACAAGTGCAACATTTATAATTACTATTCCCCGCCTCCAGTTCACTCACGTGTTTGAAGGTGAAATGTCACAAGGAGCGCGTTGCTTTCTGGGAAACAGTATCCCACGCAGCGTCTTCAGATGCATACATCAAATGTCAGCAAATGTAGCAGGTAATCCGGGCAATCCATGCATACAGAAAATTCACAGTATTCACAGTATTCACACAGCATACTGCAATAAAGCAGGAGTTGTATGATAGTATGCCATTCCAAACACAGCTTCTGCACTGATTTCAGTGTACTTGAGTTATATTTAGCAGATTCTGGCAAATATAGTAGGTCATCTGGGTATTCCATGCATACAGAAAATTTGCATACTATGCGCAGCATACATACTGGATACTGCAGAAATAGTAAGAGTAGTATGATAATATGGCATTTCGAACACAGTCATACTATCCATCCTATGTGAGATTACAATAAGTGTGTCCCAAAGCATAGTATGTTGAAAAGAGTACACCCAAAAGTCCCCGGATGGTCAACTATTTCAAGTCGATTTTTGAAGTGTGGATCGGTGCACACTCTAATGGCTAAAATTGCCCACAATCCATTGTGCTTTGGCGAAGGATTCGGTCGAGAACTACAAACACGAATAAAAAGCGTTAGAAAAACTACAAACGTGGCAGATGTGCGTGATCGACCGTAGGTATAGAGTTTTACAAAAAGGGGTTTGAGTTACTAATAATCAACATTTAAACTGGTAAAAACTATTTATTTATTGTTAACCGTGTTATATTTCATCTGCAACAGCAATGTGAACTTTTATAAACATCCATGATGCAGTTGCATGATAGTATGTCCCAAAGCTTGCCTACTCTTCAACTACACACTCAAAAGTGTGTACTTTTTCTTCACCAGAAGAGTACATAACTTATGGGCGTAGTATAAGTAGGCAAATTGGGACGCAGCAAGTGGCTGCATTCGAAACCGCATACTCAATGAGTAGGTACTGACAGACTGATCGACTCCATGCCACGCCGCATTGCTGCAGTAATTCAGGCAAAAGGAGCCCCAACTAAGTATTGAGTGCTGTACATGCTCATACTTTTCATGTTTATACTTTTCAGTTGGCCAAGATTTCTAAAAATCCTTTCTTTGTATTGGTCTTAAGTAATATTCTAATTTTCTGAGATACTGAATTTGGGATTTTCCTTAGTTGTCAGTTATAATCATCAAAATTAAAAGAAAAAAACATTTGAAATATATCAGTCTGTGTGTAATGAATGAATATAATATACAAGTTTCACTTTTTGAATGGAATTAGTGAAATAAATCAACTTTTTGATGATATTCTAATTATATGACCAGCACCTGTATATGTACGTCTGAATCTTGCGAGAATTAGTGTACTCGCCTACTAATTCTCGCCTACACTTTTATGAATACTTATGATTCAAACATACTTCTTCGCTCGTCTACTGCTTTTTGCCTACTATATAGTAGGGAAGTATGCGATGTCGAATGCAGCGAGTGTTGCCAAGTCCACGGTTTTCCCACGGAACTGGGCTATTTTAAAGTCCCACTGAAATCAAAATTAAAGTTTTTTGGGTGTTAGTATCAATATGTTAGTCTTAATGTTATCTACAATGTAGGCCATAGGGAACAATTCAGACAGTGTAAATATGCTTTCGATTGGGGCAAATGAGGTCTGGTTTCACGTTATGTCATGCGAACCGCGGCAGTCTGATCCGGACTTTGGCTCCAGTCCAGTGACACGATCACACAGAGCGAATCATATGCGTGAGCTGGCATATATTAAATACTTTTAATACTACACAGTCTCTGCATGATTATGGCTATGGTTGTCAAATTAGACTATGATTAGACTATGACTGTTAAATGCGGCTTTACTGAGCTCAAGTATGGCTCTGGCCTGAGCAGATATAAACAAAACACTATTTTAAACATTGAATAACGCTGCATGTTTCAAAGCACTTCAGGGGACCTTTAACACTGTTTCCGCTGGATCTTTTCATGTCCGCGGGTTGAAGCTACCCTAATAACATGATATTTAGCCCCTGGAATGCAACTTTTATCAGGGGAACCCCCGCAAACTTAAAAACTTAAACATTGTGTAAATAGCACAAATAAATAATAAGAATGAACATACAAATTAAACAATTTCAAACAGGACCCACTGGTGCAACCTGCACCGGAGCCCAGCAAACCCCAGCTACGGCCCTGACCCTGAGCATAGACTAAATGTGCCTGCGGTAATAGCAGCATGCCTAATACGGACATTTTTGCATTTCAATCTCTAGTGAACCAAGATGCATATAACATACAGGATGATAGGTCTGCTGCAATTTTTTTTTTTTTTTTTATGAAGGAGAGAACAGACATACAGATCATTGCTGTTCATTTGATTTGTTTACATATTGTTGAATTGTTGTTGCACATTGCTTTACTTGTGTTGTTTTTATGTGTGCATTTTATGTTCTTACTTAAGGTACTGTTCATTAAAACCTGCACTAGGAAAACATACCCCTTAGGGCTCCATGTTTATGTTCATTTAATATTTATCTGTATATTATACTGTCTATTGTGTATTGCTTTTACCTATTTAATTTTATTCACTTATTTTTGTTTTGTTTGTGTCTCTATCACCTGACATCCTGAAGCTCTTTCTGATTCTAAAAAGTGCATATAGCTGCTAATTGTTTGTTGATATTCAAATATAAAACTTTTTGAAATGTTTTCAGTGTGTGTATCAGTTCTTTTTGAACATTTTCTAACACCTAAATCATAAAGGCGAGTATTACTCCATAAAGAGTATTCTAACAATTGGACGAAAGTCATTTACCAATTTTGCGTGGGGTATTTTGGGTACCGAGATGATAATGGAATTATTCCAGGCTGAAGGTACAAAATCATCCAGTGTTTCAATGGTTCAATGTCGGTTCAGTCACAAGACGAGCCTATTGCAAGTGATATGACTTCAGCTTTCTTTATGTTGGATAAAAGATTGGACAGATACTCACCCGTCAATGCCTCTACTCAGTACCGCCGCTCCCTATACGCAGAGTACACAGTTTGCGTAGGGTACCAACTCCCAGGGGCCACCATCCCAGCTGCTCAAAAAAAAAACCAAAAAACTTTTGTTCTATATTAGTATTAACATATACATAAACAAAAATGTAAACATGAACATACATATATATATATATATATATATATATATATATATATATATATATATATACATACAGGGCTTGACAACTTTTTTGCTCATCTGCCACTGTGGCTAGTGGTTTTTCAAATTTGGAATTTTTTTTGTTGGGAAATTACGTTTTATATGACTAAATACTGCATACAAAAATGTATTCAAATTTAAAGGGCATTTTTCCCTAACCATATTACAGTTTTTTACAATCATTTTTGCACTAATAAAAGAACCTTGCCATTTTTCAAAACTCAAAACAGTCATTATTTGTAACACAGGCTGTCCAATGTTCAAAACTTTGCATATTGCGTTCATAACTTTAAAGAAGCCTTGCATTTGCAGAAGCATTGATTCAAAAAAATCATTTATTACAAAATATCATAGGAACATTACTTTAGATCACCCACACACAAGATACCCAAAGTTTCACTGTTTAGTTAGATTATTATATTTATATACTATATTTAGATTACCATTAAATATAGCTGTTCAATACATATGATGCAGCTTTCATTATGGTTCTACACATTCATACACCATTGCAATAGACTAGAGAGAAAAGTACAGACACTGGAATCATTAAACAACATTTGAAAATTATTAGTCAAATAATCAACTCACAATAGGTTTTTCAAAAAACTTTAAATTAGAAAAAAAATTGATAAGAAAAAAATAATATAAGAAAAATCTACAGTAGGCCTACAGTAAAATGTCAGGTGGAGTGTATGGGGGTAAATACAAGGTGATAAACTGTGGATGGGTCTGAAACCTTGATTGCTCTTAAGGCCATTTTGGATTTTGTTATGGGGCCCCTCAAAATCACATTCAGGCTCCCAGCGAACATCGTTCTGGGCCCCTCTCAACCGCTGGGCTCTCAACCTCTCTTCCATCTCTTGGCCAGGTTAAAGCCTGCCTCATCCAAAAATATGAATTTAGCTGCTAAATTCATCACATTTTCATCAGCTTCCAGCTCTATCACCCTCTAAATGGCATTTATTGTAGGAAAAACGAATACTGATAACAATGATTTAGAATTTTTTTTTCTCCCAACAACGGGCACCTTGAAGCTGATCATACCTGAACATACTCAGTCCTCAGTTGCTTCACTTTCGTAATCTAAACATTTAATATAGTTCATCATTTTCTATTAAAAAAAATATGCTTCAAGAGTAAAGCAACAGTTATGTAGCATTTTGAGCAGTTGTATCACTTGATATTTAGATCACTATAATGAAATGAATAGACAATCAGTTCAGATGTAATGCATTATTCACTTAATATACTAAGATAATATAGGGCTGTTACCAATCATATGAAATCAGTATCTACAAAATCAATCTTTCCACTGCAGAAAAAACAGAAGTGACTGGAGCAGCATTCAGATGCATTTACACAGTTCAATGTAGCTGAAATATGGCACGAATGCATTTACACTGCATGCAAAATTATAACAGCATAAATAATGTTGTGAGCTCGGTGTTTTAAATATACAATATATTATATATGTATATTTTTTTAATATACAAATATGAAATGTTGGAAAAAATGCAAAGATAGGCTACTGTGAAAGTAAACCGCCAATAGGTGGCACCAAGTGACTTAATGAGTCATTGAAGCATTCAAACGATTCGTTCATACAGCTGATTCATTCAAGAATGAAGTAAGTGCCTGTCCTTTGAATGGATTAGAAAACTTTGTTGGCATTAGTAGAAGTGCATTAGCATGGATCAAATTGTACTTATCTGACCTCCATCAATTCGTAGCAGTGAATGAAGAGGTATCATATCGATCACAAGTGCAGTAAGGAGTACCTCAAGGCTCAGCACTAGGGCCATTACTTTTCACGCTTTGCATGCTACCCTTGGGAAATATCATCAGGAAACACTGGGTTAGCTTTCACTGTGATGCTGATGATACTCAGATCTATATTTCTTCGCGGCCCGGTGAAACACCAAATTGAGAAACAAATGGAATGCATAGTCGATATAAAAAACTGGATGACCATATAATTTCTTACTGCTAAATTCTGAAAGAAAAAAAAAACAAAACAGAGGTGTTAATTATCAGGCCTAAAAACCCCACATGTAATAATCCAGAACACTGTTTAACACTTGATGGCTGCTCTGTCAATTCTTCGTCATCAGTCAGGAACCTAGGTGTCGTATTTGATAGCAATCTCTCCTTTGACAGCCACGTTTCTAGCATTTGTAAAACTGCATTTTTTTTTTTTCATTTTAAAAACATATCAAAATTGAGACCTATGCTCTCAATATCAAATGCAGAAATGTTAATTCATTGATTTATGACCTCAAGGTTAGATTATTGTAATAGTTTATTGGTTGGTTGTTCTGCACGCTTAATAAACGAACTACTGATGGTTCAAAATGCAACAGCTATAGAGTTACTAGAACCAGGAGGTATGACCACATCAGCCCGGTTCTGTCAACACTACACTGGCTCCCTATTAAACATCGTATAAATTTTAAAATCTTTTTAATTACTTATAAAGCCCTGAATGGTTTACCTCCTCAGTACTTGAGTGAGCTCTTAACACATTATAGTCCTCCACGTCTGCTGCGTTCCCAAAACTCTGGCCATTTGATAATCCCTAGAATATCAAAATCAGCTGCGGGCGGCAGATCCTTTTCCTATTTAGCGCTCAAACTCTGGAACAATCTACCTAACACTGTTCGGGAGGCAGACACACTCTGTCAGTTTAAATCTAGATTAAAGACCCATCTCTTTAACCTGGCGTACAAATAACATACTAGTACTGTACGAAAGTCGGTCCTAGGAACCAAAGTTGTTGATCACACGGACCGATTCATAGTGTGACACGCAGGAAGACAGTTTTGTGAACACTCGTTTCTGTACGCTTGTTATATGCTCTGTATAATGCGTTTATGCCTTAATGTAAGTACATTTGCCTATGTATGTGTTTCGTATATATGTTATTGATGTCCCGCGATCGTTCTGCTGTTCCCATCAGCGAGTTTGAGCGCCGTAGCGGTCGCGATTTGCCGCTAATAGCCGCGCTAATCAGTATTAGCATCGGCAGCATTATTATACCATTTCATGAGTGTGTTTACATTAATAAGGCATCATTACACAACTATATCATGCCGCTTTACGGTGTATAGTCGTTGTTAATTGCCTATGTTTAATTATTATGCCAGTGTATAAATGGTCCCCAGAATATGATGGTAATTATATTTCTTTATTGTTCCTTTAGACCATTAATACAGATATCATTGCCCAAGCAATGTGCAGATGACAACCCTGTTTAATAAAGGCATCTTTGTGAAGAATCTCTTCTCCAATCGTCGATTCTCTTACCGGAATCTCGTCCATATCTGGCCGCCTCAACCAGTGTAATACAGAACAGTAGCGTGAGTCTGCTACAAAGTGGTCCTTCGAGCCGGATTGAGAGCAAGATTGAACCGATATGGACAAAGCACAGAGTGACGCATCTGAGACTACGTCCAGACCTCGACGCAAGACTACTCTGCCTGCCCGCCTGGATGATTACGATGTTGGTTACCAACCTGCAGACCCTCCTCCAAAGGCTTCCTCTCACTGTCCTAGTCAGCCCCGAAGCAGCTCGAGGAGAACATCTCACAGTGGTGTCAGCTCTCACTCCAGGACGAGTAGGCGTTCCATTAAGTCCATTGGCGTCTATGTCCCACCAGAGCTCTCTAGCGTCCAGACTGCTATGTTGGAGGAGAAGATTAAACAGAGACAGTATGACAGTCTACGGCAGCAAGCAGAAGAAGACTCACTGATTGATCTGGAACACCAAAGACTGCAGGCACAAGCTAAAGAAGCACAGCGCATGCAAGAGGAGGCGCTGGCTGCAAAGGAGGCCCTGTTGAAACAATTAGAACGACAGCGCAAGCTTCAACTAGCGGAGACTGAACTCGAAGTGGCTAAGCTCGTATCCTCGATGCTCTCTACAGACTCTAGGGCGACCACCCCAGTTCCTACATACTCTAGTTCGCCAAACGCGCAGCAGATTGTAGCACAGCGCAGCCAGGCTTGTTCAACTTACGACTTCCGAGTCTCAGCCGCTTCCCTTCCAGTCGCCCGCGGTGACGTCATCGCTGCTGCCCGGTCCTACAGAACTGACTGATCCTAATGGCTCTGTAGTGCCACCTAGACTGCCACAGTGGGCCTCACCTGTTACTTACTCCGCAGATGCACCCTTGTCCGCTGCATTCCAGCCAGGGCCACAAGCATTCTCATCACCAGTCCCTGACATTACACCCTCCGCTCCTACTGCCGATCCAGTACACCCTGTGTCATTAACGTCGAACGTAGCACCTCAGCATCCAGCGGTGTTCACCATCCCTACCTCCGCTGCTTACCCTATGAGCAACAGCATGCAACGTGTGACACAGCAGCGTGTTGTCACCGCACCACCTAACCTTAGCTACAAGTTGCAGCAGCCAGCAACAACATCGGGGACAACCCTTCCAGGTCCGTGGCAGATCCCTGTCTCCAGCCATCAAGCCTCGGCGACGACACTTCAAGCTCCCGGTTACACTCAAGCAGCTTCCTCTGTACCTTTCCCCCCAACTGCCTACTCACCTCAACCGAGTCCAGAGCTCCTGTTCGCATCAGCCTATGGCATTCCACGACCCACGTTACCAGTTTTCAAAAGTGGTGCTGAGAGCGACTTTGCTTTATTTAAGTTAGCATTGGACAATTTATTGAGTAACCACCATCATATCAGTGAACAGTATAAATACCATGTTCTCCTGAGTCATTTGAAACTTTCCAGTGCTCATCAGCTAGCAAAAGCCTTCATGTATCACCCCCAGCCTTACACTGCTGCTCTGCAAGCACTTCGAGACAAGTATGGACAGCCAAGACAGCTTGTTCAGTCCGAGTTGGGTGCCATCCTAAACACCCCGCCTCTTAAGTTGGGTGATGCCACCGCCTTTGACTCATTTGCACTGTCAGTACAGTCCTTAGTGGGTATGCTGAGAACCCTTGAGGGCCAGAATGGTTATGAGCTTTTGTGTGGATCGCATGTAGACCGCCTCTTGAGTAAACTGCCACCGGCCTATCGCGACAGTTTTGTCGAATACTGCCTAAGCCGGGGTATTCTCCAAACAGGCACCGACAAGACCTACACACTCCCTGATTTCGCAGACTGGCTCCAGAACAAGTCCCAGGCGAAACGTATCTCCAGCAGAGCTGTGGCTATGTTCCAGAGTGAAACTCTGAAACTTACTGGTAGAGCTAGAGGCGCACCTTATCCCAGAGAGCAGCCAAGGTCGGTTCTCCTGACACGTGAGAGCGTAGCTAAGACTCCTGAGTCGACAGGCCCTAAGTTCAACTCCAAGCCCAAGCCATACTGTCCCCACTGTGACAACAGAGATCACTACCTCAACTCTTGTGAGGCGTTCAAGACTTTGACTACCTCCCAGATTGTCGCCTGGATTAAAGATGGCAAACGCTGCTGGAGATGTGGACGGTCTCATGCCGTAGAGTCGTGCAACCTCAAACGTCCATGTAGAATCTGCAAGGAGCTACATCTTACAGTTCTTCATGATTCCATCAAAGACACCACCAGTGCTGTCCTCACCGTCAGCCTCCCATCTACCCGGGTTTTCCTGGATAAACCGAACCGCACACCCAGAGTCATGCTGAAGAGAACACTCGTGCTTTCCCCAGTCGTGCAGCAGCTCAGCATTACCTGCACCCCCGAGTTACTTCATTTACAGACTGTCCGACAATCTCACACAGAACTTGAAGGGTCGTCCGTTTCCTTCGAGGTCTCATCAGTCACTAAACCCCTGCAGAGGTTCACTATCTCCAATGCTTTTACTGCTACCGGTTTGAGCCTAGCAGAACATAACTACCCTGTGGCCGCGCTTCAACGAGCTTATCGACATCTGAGAGATCTTCCGCTTCCCCCTGTCGACAGAGTCAAACCACTACTACTCATTGGTTCTGACATGCCACACCTCTTAACGCCAATACAGCCTGTCTGCCGAGGCCCGGATGGAGGTCCAATAGCCATCAGAACACAGCTGGGATGGTCTCTTCAAGGTCCCATGAGCCCCAAGCAGCCCTCACGGTGTTATCAGCAATGCCTTCATATAACTGCTGCTCCACCCTATGATGATCTGATTCAACACGTCGAACGACTCTGGCAGGTCAAAACCCTCCCATACAACGAGAGAATGGTCACCAGGTCCAAGCAAGACAGAGACGCTCTGGCTATGCTCCAGAATGCCACCACCAGAATGAACGTAGATGGCATTCGACGCTATGCAACACCATTGCTTCGACGCATGCCCCCGACCATATTACATGCCGACAAAGAGGCTGTTCTTCCCAGTCTTCGAAGTACCGAGCGCAGACTGGCACGAGATCCTGAACTGGCCAAAGCCTACTGCACTGAAATTCGTAAGTTGGAATCCGCTGGATATGTCGCCAAGATAACCACGAAGGAAGCACACAATACTCCAGAGTCCTGGTTCATTCCGCACCATATTGTACACCATAATGGTAAAGACAGGATCGTCTTCAACTGTTCCTTTCAATACCAGGGGCAGTCCTTGAACAGCCAGCTACTTCCTGGTCCTATGCTGGGACCATCATTGTTAGGTGTGCTTCTGAGGTTCCGACAACACACCGTAGCTGTGAGCGGGGACATAAAAGGTATGTTCCACCAGGTACGCTTGTTGCCCAAAGACAAGCCAGTGTTGCGGTTCCTTTGGAGGAACATGTGCAGAGACCAGGAGCCTGAGGTATACGAATGGCAGGTGCTTCCGTTCGGGACGACATGCAGCCCATGTTGCGCTATCTACGCCCTCCAACGATGTGCCCAAGAACACCAGACCGACCAGGTCAGTCGGGTTAACATAGTTGAGAATTCATTCTATGTGGATAACTGCCTGCACAGCACTTTGAACTCTGAAGAAGCCAAGGAGGTAGTTGATGGACTGCGTCAACTGCTATCAGAGGGAAGCTTCGACATAAGACAGTGGGCCTGCAACGTACCCTCTGTCATCAAACATCTTCCCGCAGAAGCCCGGTCTGCTAACAGTGAACTGTGGTTGACCAAAGCCAGTACAGACCTACAAGAACCCACTCTAGGCCTACGGTGGGATTGTCTCAGTGACACCCTGGGTTATAGTTTGCGATCAACCGAACCACTAGAGCCCACCATGAGAAATGTGTACAAAACCGTGGCCAGCCAGTATGACCCGCTGGGGTATATCATCCCATTTACCACTCGGGCCAAGGTCCTTATCCAAGATCTCTGGAAGCAGAATTTGGGCTGGGACGATACAATAACGCCTCTACCGCTAAGAGAGAAGTGGCTAACCTGGACAAGAGAGATTCCTACTCTCCTTCAGCTAGAATTTCCTCGACCATATGCTCCAGCCTGTGCTGATTACCCTAGTGCCATCCGAGAGCTCCACATCTTTTGCGATGCATCAGAAAGAGCATACGGCTCAGTGGCCTATTTGCGCACTACTGATGATCAAGGCCACGTCCATGTCGCCTTCGTTTTGGCCAGATCCAGAGTGGCTCCCAGGAAATGCCTATCCATGCCTCGTTTGGAACTGAGTGCCGCCCTCACCGGCGCTCAGTTAGGTAAAGTAATCCAGACGGAGTTGACTCTTAACCTCCATACGATCACACTCTGGTCCGACTCCACAACCGTACTGAACTGGCTAACATCTGAGTCCTGTCGTTACAAGGTATTTGTAGGGACACGTATAGCAGAAATCCAGGCCCTCACAGACAAAGCTGAATGGCGGTACATTGATTCAGCTCACAACCCAGCTGACCATATCACAAGAGGTCTGACACTTACCCAGTTAGTACGGCCCCACCAGTGGAATTCCGGACCAGACTTCCTCCGTCAACCCTCTGACCAATGGCCATCTACACCCGTCACTAAGGTAGAATCGGAGGTCAGCGAGTTGAGGAAAACTGCATTCATTGGCACTGTCACAGTCTCCAACCATTCACTTCTGAACCCCAATCAATTTCACACATGGCCAGAACTAGTCAAGGCCACTGTCAGGTCCCTACACGGGGCGGCTGCTGCAGACAATGACTCTTCCTCGCAAGCTGACGACTACGTCGGAGCAGAGAAACTCATCCTGGCTCAAGCTCAACAGGACTCATTCCCACTAGAAGTCCAAGCTTTGAAGACTGGACAGTCGATTCCAGCAAACAGCCGTTTGGCATCCCTTGCACCAGAGTATGATAGGGACACAAGTCTCATCAGAGTAGGGGGGCGATTGCGTAGAGCGAGTGACCTCGACCTGGATGCCATTCACCCAATTGTATTGGATCCTGGCCATTCTACAACTAAGCTGTTAATCAAAGAGACGGACCGCCGACTTCTGCATCCGGGTTCTGAAAGGGTGCTAGCAGAATTGCGTCGCCAGTATTGGATACTTAGGGGCAGGGAAGCCGTCCGTAAGCATCAGCGCAAATGCCAAGATTGTCAGTTCTGGCGAGCCAAGCCTGAAGTTCCCCAAATGGCCGATCTGCCATCCTGCAGGCTGCAACTTCACCAACCGCCGTTCAATTCTACGGGGGTAGATTGTTTCGGCCCCTTTTCAGTTAAAGTTGGTCGTTGCCATGAAAAAAGATGGGGCGTCCTTGATCTGTTGGAACACCTTGATGCTGATGCATTCCTGCTCTCTCTGCGTCGCTTTATAGCACGACGAGGTAAGCCCCTGGAAGTGCTCTGCGACAACGGTACCAACTTCGTAGGAGGAGATCGAGAACTACGTGACACCTTTGCTGCCATGGCACCTAAGCTTCAAGAACTGCTTGCTCCACAGAAGATCAGATTCCGCCACATTCCACCTAATGCTCCTCATTTCGGCGGAACCTGGGAGCGCGAAGTCAAATCGGTAAAGACTGCACTACGTGTCATTCTGCGAGAGCAAACGGTCCCAGAGCCAGTGCTGCAGACTCTGCTAGTGGAGGTGGAGGGCATTCTAAATGCCAAGCCCCTCGGTTACGTATCTTCCGATGTAGCTGATGTGGACCCAGTAACTCCGAACCTACTGCTTATGGGACGTCGTGATGCCTCCCTACCTCAAGTCTTATTTGACTCTACCAACCTGCTCGGAAGACGCAGATGGAGACACAGCCAGGTATTGGCGGATCATTTCTGGACTGCCTTCATCCGAGATTACCTCTCAAGTTTGCAGGATCGACAAAAGTGGAGAAAGGATGGGAAAGAGCTGACTGTGGGCCAAGTGGTTCTCATAGTTGATCCCCAACTTCCTCGCACCCTCTGGCCTGTGGGCACAGTGACCGAGACGTTGGCTGGACCTGATGGGAAAATACGCACTGCCCGCGTTAGAGTTAACGAGAAATCTTACACTCGACCAGTTGTTAGGTTGATCCCAATCCCCCACTTTGAGGAAAAGCCTTAGACATTGTAGACCGACTTTCTTGGTGTTTCCAATTACCCTGTCAGATAATTGGGGGCGGCTGTGTACGAAAGTCGGTCCTAGGAACCAAAGTTGTTGATCACACGGACCGATTCATAGTGTGACACGCAGGAAGACAGTTTTGTGAACACTCGTTTCTGTACACTTGTTATATGCTCTGTATAATGCGTTTATGCCTTAATGTAAGTACATTTGCCTATGTATGTGTTTCGTATATATGTTATTGATGTCCCGCGATCGTTCTGCTGTTCCCATCAGCGAGTTTGAGCGCCGTAACGGTCGCGATTTGCCGCTAATAGCCGCGCTAATCAGTATTAGCATCGGCAGCATTATTATACCATTTCATGAGTGTGTTTACATTAATAAGGCTTCATTACACAACTATATCATGCCGCTTTACGGTGTATAGTCGTTGTTAATTGCCTATGTTTAATTATTATGCCAGTGTATAAATGGTCCCCAGAATATGATGGTAATTATATTTCTTTATTGTTCCTTTAGACCATTAATACAGATATCATTGCCCAAGCAATGTGCAGATGACAACCCTGTTTAATAAAGGCATCTTTGTGAAGAATCTCTTCTCCAATCGTCGATTCTCTTACCGGAATCTCGTCCATATCTGGCCGCCTCAACCAGTGTAATACAGAACAGTAGCGTGAGTCTGCTACAAGTACGATTCTAATATTCAAATCCGTTAAAGGATTAAAGGATTAATTAGGTCCACCAGAACCAGGAACACTTCCCTTAACACACGATGTATTTGTTACATCGTAAAAAGAATGGTATCTACGCTAATATTAGTCTGTTTCTTTCTTATTCCGAGGTCACCGTAGCCACCTGATCCAGTCCTTATCCAGCCCAGATGGTCACTGCAGTCACCCGGATCCAGATCAGATGGTGGATCAGCACCTAGAGATGACCTCTACAGCCCTGAACGTCAGTGGAGACCAGGACAGTGAAGACCTCGTCACCAAGACAGCCATCGGGACAAGACCACGGGAACCAGATGAGTCCTTTACACAATCTGACTTGACTGCAGTTGGAACAAACTGCTGGTTCATCTGGCCAGAGAAGAACTGGCCCACCGACTGAGCCTGGTTTCTCCCAAGGTTTTTTCTCCATTCTGTCACCGATGGAGTTCTGGTTCCTTGCCGCTGTCGCCTCTGGCTTGCTTAGTTGGGGACACTTCACTTCCAGTGATATCGTCAACTTGATTGCACAGACACTATTTAAACTGAACTGAGCTGGACAATGACATTACCAAATTCAATAATGAAATGCCTTTAACTGAAAATTGATTGTTTAATCTGGTCATTTTACATTATTGACACACTATTTTCCTATTTTGATATAGTGATGTTGCTTTGAAACAATTTGTATTGTTAAAAGCACTATATAAATAAAGGTGACTTGACTAGACAGTATAATTGCACATGACGCGCTATTCCCGCATCTGCGCCCACGCCCGCTCTCACCTCATGTTTGCGGCTGAATACAAATGATCACGTTGTTGACGTTAGTAACGTGTTTTAATATCGCCACCACCAACAGTGCATCTGACTTAATATTCTAGTTTCCATGACTTAAAATGTATTATATAAAAACAACGAGGCAATGAATGGTATACAGCCTATTGTTTCATTAAACACTGTTAAAATACATAACGTAATACAAAATAAACCATTTACATTATTACAAGTGCCTGCAAAGGGCATCAAAGGCCTGATAATTGCTGTTGTCACACTTACAGGATGATCAAATCCTTCTTTAATATTGACCAAACATTTAATTCAAATATCCTCTTAATTTTTGGCCACCTTTTTGCGACAGAAATGCTACATCCTCTTTAATTTCTTCAACAAAAACATACGGACATAACAACCCTTACCAAAATTAACCATGCTTTTATTGTAGTAAAACTGCTTGATTATATTGTGTGATTTTATATGTTTTATTTCTGAATGCTTGAGACCATAAAATCAATCAGACAACTGTATTAATAAAATCACAGCCATAGGTAACTGTCTAGAGCTAAAACTGTAATTTATAAATAATACAATTCAATTACTATTTATTTATTTACTTTGATATTTTAATAAAGTTCTATTTTGACCCCTTATAGTAGATGTTTGGACGGTTTCTAATTCATTCTGCATCTGTGAACTGCCTTTTGGCCTTTGCCAGGTTCCAAGTCACACGCATTCACCTGTACGGATGTATTTTTGTGAAGAACAGCAACTGATCTGCCACCAATTGCGTTACCTTCTGTTTGCGACTCTCAGAATGTTCTGGATAATTGCAGTCAAAATTGCTGTGCAATGTATTGAAATGGCGTTTCATGTCATCAGCCTTACAGACCACCACAGTCTGCGTGCATAAACACGATGGCTTTGCCTTGTGGTGGTTGATTCACATTTGCATTGTCTATTTTCCGTTTCCATTTTTATTCACACTCATGGTGAGTGCGATTTTCACTGTCAGACTAAGCTGTCGAAGATGCTGCATTTTAATTTTCACGCCAGTGACGTGCTTACGCTGACATTACCTTGATAACACTATTTGAAATTACCACGGGCCGCATATTGAGGAACCCTGACATAATCTTATAATAATGACATAATTTCTCATAATAATGAGATACTTTACAAGCAACCAACAAAATGTCCTGCCACTAATTGTGGCTGTTAGGAAACTAACTTACACAGAACAGACTTTATTGAGAAACTCTTGCCGCAGTGTGAACAATTATAAACTTTTTCTCCAGTGTGAATTCTATGGTACAATTTAAATTGATTGCCAAAGTAAAAGTCTTGCCACAATTAGAGCACATATGCACCAGTATGTGTTTTCTGGTGTGATTTTAAACTTTGCAGCTGTGAAAAACTCATTCCACATTAAGAACATTAATGTGGCTTCTCCTTCGTATGAATTGTCAGGTGTTTCTTCAGGGCTGATGAATCAAGAAATGTTTTGCCGCATTGATCACATGCGTACGGCTTCTCTCCCGTGTGGGCCCTCATGTGGGCTCTAAAAGTTTGTTTGCGTGTGAAGCTCTTCCCGCACTGATCACACGTGTGCGGTTTCTCTCCAGTGTGGATCCACTCATGTCTTTGCAGATCTACTGACCAACGGAACCTCTTGTCGCAGTGTG
The DNA here is from genome assembly GCA_036784905.1 of Acrossocheilus fasciatus. Lineage (NCBI taxonomy): Eukaryota > Metazoa > Chordata > Actinopteri > Cypriniformes > Cyprinidae > Acrossocheilus > Acrossocheilus fasciatus. The sequence continues at coordinate 24,322,462 of CM071959.1, read as the reverse complement.
AACACTTGTAAGGTTTTTCTCCAGTGTGAATCCTCTGGTGCCGTTTTAAAACATTCACTGAAGCAAAAGTCTTGCCACATGTAAGGCACACATTATCTCTCACAGCATTATGTAATTTCTGATGGGATTTTAAACTTTCCAGCTGTGAAAAACTCTTTCCACACGAAGAACATGAATGTGGCTTCTCCTTTGTATGAACTGTCAGGTGTCTCTTCAAGGATGATGAAACAAGAAATGTTTTGCCGCACTGATCACATGCGAATGGATTTTCTCCAGTGTGGGTTCTCATGTGAACATCAAAACTTTGTTTTAATGAGAAACTCTTTCCACATTGGTCACATTTGTATGGTTTTTCTCCAGTGTGAATCCTCTGGTGCCGTTTTAAGAGATTCACCAAAGCAAAAGTCTTCCCACACTGAAAGCACACATGATCTCTCACAGCGTTATGGAATTTCTGATGTAATTTTAAAATTCGCAGCTGTGAAAAACTCTTTCCACATAAAGAACATGAATGCTTCTCCTTCGTATGAATTGTCAGGTGTTTCCTCAGGGCTGATGAATCAATAAATCTTTTGCCGCATTGATCACATGCGTACGGCCTTTCTCCGGTGTGGGTTCTCATGTGAACATCAAAACTTTGTTTTAATGAGAAACTCTTTCCACATTGATCACATGCGTACGGCTTCTCTCCCGTGTGGATCCTCATGTGGACTATAAAACTTTGTTTGCGTGTGAAGCTCTTCCCGCACTGATCACACGTGTGCGGCGTCTCTCCAGTGTGGATCCACTCATGTCTTTGCAGATCTATTGACCAACGGAATCTCTTGTCGCAGTGTGAACACTTGTATGGTTTTTCTCCAGTGTGAATCCTCTGGTGCCGTTTTAAAACATTCACTGAAGCAAAAGTCTTGCCACATGTAAGGCACACATTATCTCTCGCAGCGTTATGTAATTTCTGATGGGATTTTAAACTTTCCAGCCGTGAAAAACTCTTTCCACAAGAAGAACATGAATGTGGCTTCTCCTTCGTATGAACTGTCAGGTGTCTCTTCAGGGATGAAGACACAAGAAATGTTTTGCCGCATTGATCACATGTGTATGGATTTTCTCCGGTGTGGGTTCTCATGTGAACATCAAAACTTTGTTTTAATGAGAAACTTTTTCCACACTGATCACATTGGTATGGTTTTTCTCCAGTGTGAATCTTCTGGTGCTGTTTTAAAACATTCACCAAAGCAAAAGTCTTCCCACACTGAAAGCACACATGATCTCTCACAGCATTATGGAATTTTTGATGTAATTTTAAAATTCGCAGCTGTGAAAAACTCTTTCCACATAAAGAACATGAATGCTTCTCCTTCGTATGAACTGTCAGGTGTTTCCTCAGGGCTGATGAATCAATAAATCTTTTGCCGCATTGATCACATGTGTACGGCCTTTCTCCAGTGTGGGTTCTCATGTGAACATCAAAACTTTGTTTTAATGAGAAACTCTTTCCACATTGATCACATGCATACGGCTTCTCTCCCGTGTGGATCCTCATGTGGACTATAAAACTTTGTTTGCGTGTGAAGCTCTTCCCGCACTGATCACACGTGTGCGGTTTCTCTCCAGTGTGGATCCACTCATGTCTTTGCAGATCTATTGACCAACGGAATCTCTTGTCGCAGTGTGAACACTTGTATGGTTTCTCTCCAGTGTGAATCCTCTGGTGCCGTTTTAAAACATTCACTGAAGCAAAAGTCTTCCCACATGTAAAGCACACATAATCTCTCACAGTGTTATGTAATTTCTGATGGGATTTTAAACTTTTCATCTGTGAAAAACTCTTTCCACGTCTAGAACCTGAATATGGCTTCTCCCCCGCATGAACTTTCAGGTGTGTCTTCAGTTGTGATGCCCTAATAAATGTTTTTCCACATTGATCACACGTGAATGGCTTTTCTCCAGTGTGGATCCTCATGTGTCGTTTAAAGTTTGATGAATTGATGAATCTCTTTCCACACTGATCACATGCATACGGCTTCTCTCCAGTATGAACTCTCATGTGAAACACAAGACTTCGTCTGTATGGGAAACTCTTTCCACATTGATCACATGCATACGGTCTCTCTCCAGTATGAATTCTCATGTGAATCTTAAGACTTTGTTTGTATGGGAAACTCTTTCCACATTGATCACATGCATGTGGCTTTTCTCCCGTGTGGATTCTCTTGTGAATCTCAAGAGCGTTTCTGCATGTGAAACTCGTTCTACACTGAGTGCAGGTGAAAGATTTCTCAGGTCTTCTTTTCTTTAAAAATGTGTTTTTAGTTTCCGACAACTCAAGAGGTTTCTCTTCAGGTTTGACATGATGTTTCTCCTCCACTTCACTCAGTTCATCACTCTTCTCATTCTCTTCCATCGGTTCTGAAAAGAAAGAAAAAGTTTACAACCAAAATAATTCAAAAACAGGAATCTGAATTGAAAGGACAGAAAAATGAGACCTGATGTAATAGCACAAAATAGACAACTGCCATAAAATAATACAATCATTTTGATAAATTTTTATAAAATTATTTATATGTCCCTGAAAATTTGCATGAATTAGGTACATTGATAATCCAATTATTATTTTTTAAATCATTATAGTCTCATGTAGTGTAGTGTTTCTGTAGTTAGAACTATTCAATATATTTGATCAATGACAATTAGGGTAAACGTACCTACTAAGCTCATGTACCCATTAAGCACACTTCCATTTTTGAGCTCAGATTATAAAAAGAAAATGTAATGTATTATCATACTTGATGTCTTAACCAATTGATGTGTTTGTTAGTACATAACTCCTGTAATTTATAATATTGAATAAAGTCAATCAGACCATTGCACACTGAGATATGAGTCTCCATGTGTTCACACCCTGCAAACATGCCCCTGTGGGTCCCATGCTGGCTTTTTGAGGGCACAGTGGACTAGGGCCAGCCCACACCAAACCTAAACAGGCCCAATGCAGGCATGCCCAGGCGAGGCCCACAGCTTTGGGCTCACCGCAGGCTCTCAGTTACCCCTTTTCCACCAAGGCAGTTCCAGTGCTGGTTCGGAGCCAGAACCTTGTTTCAAACCGTTTTTTTGTCTTTCGACACCCAAAGCACCAGCTCCGAACCAGGAAAAGCAGTTCGTAAGTAGCACCAAAACATTGCTGGGTTAGAAGGAAGAACCGCTTGCGTCAAAGGCTGGGGGCGGGGTTACCGTTACGAAGAAGATGAACAGAAACTTTGGACCGCCATATTTGAAATAGCAGCTAAACACGAACACGTTGGATTAACCGTGTTTGGATGCTGATGTAGGTCGCAAAGCCATGAACATCAATAGCAATGCGATGTCTGCCATTTGGTCTGTGCGTGGCATCGCGGTACGGCGGGAGCGACTGGAAAGCAGATGGCTCTTTATGCTTTTGGATTGCTCTCGCGGTGCTTTAGTGTGTTGTGTGCCGATCGATCGATCAGTCTGTCTGCGTGGCGCCGATGCACCTCGAACAAGTCTGTTGTGTCTCCCGCGGCCGCACTAGTGAAACGAAACATGAAACGTATTCAGTGACGTAAGACCTGACTCTGTATTGGCTCTCTAGCCTGTGGAAAAGCAACCGGTTCTTAAAGGGCTCGCCAGTCTAACCAACTAAGAACCAGCAATAGCACTGGCTCTGAACTAGCACCTGGTTCCTGCTGGTGGAAAAGGGGTATGTGGGCCAGCCCGTTCGGGCCCAGAGCAACTTTTGTACCTTTGCGGCCATGCAGGTTTGGTGTAGGCAGCCCTGTAATGCAACTAGGAGAATACTAACATTGACTGACCCATCCTTTAGCCACTTAAGTGAACTGGAATGGCTCAAACCAAAAGAGACCTTTCCAGAACCTGTTGTTTAATATAGGCCAGGGATCCTCAAATCTGGCTCACGAGATTCACTTTCCTGCAGAGTTTAGTACTAACCTTAATCAAACACACCTGAGCATGCTAATCAGTGTCTTCAGGATCATTAGAAAAATCACAGTTGGGCGAGTTTGACAAAGTGGTAGCTAAACTCTGCAGGAAAGTGGGTTTCACGAGTCATATTTGAGGTGTAACAGACATGAGCCTGTTAACAAGAATTTTGTGGGCAGTTTTCTTCCTTACCACTAGGGGTGATAGGGTGTTTTAGGTTTCCTTAAGTAAAGCCATGTGGGTACAGGGAGTTAACAATAACAAGCAGCAGTAGCCAGCACGGCTCACCTGCTAAGCATATTGTGCTGTCCTGGTTGGGAAATGTGTCATTTCAAGCCCAGTCTAAAGTAAGGAGTTGATGTTTTTTGCAGAAATGTTACTTGTATGTATGGCCTTTACATTGCTTTGTTTGCTTTCTTTTGTACTTTTGTGTATTTACATTTTTGGCTGTATGTAGCTGTATTAACCTGAATTGAATGTTTTCTATTTTGTATTTAATAAATTGATTTGAAATCCCTTTGACTACAGTACATTTTTGACAATACAGACATTAGTTATGTGGTGACTGCATCCATTTCAGATGTATAATAACTGTTTTCCCAAATACTTAAGTTATAGTAGCTGCAAATTATTGATAGTGAAACAGACGTATTGTTGTAGATCAGGGGTGCCCAGCCCTGTTCCTGGAGATCTACCTTCCTGGAGAGTTCAGCTCCAACCCTGATCAAACACAACTGAACCAACTAATTAGGATCTGAAGGAGCACTTGATAATTACAAACAGGTGTGTTTGATCAGGGTTGGAACTGAACTCTGCAGGAAGGTAGATCTCCAGGAACAGGGTTGGGCACCCCTGTTGTAGATTAATGCCCTGTGTCCTAATGTTCATAGTATCCATCCTAAATAGTATGTGAGACTACAATAAGTGTGTCCCAAAGCATACTATGTTGAAAAGAGTATGCCAAAAGTCTCCAAATGGTTTACTATTTCAGGTCGATTTTTGAAGTGTGGATCCGAGCACACTCTAATGGCTAAAATTGCCCACAATCCATTGCACTTTGGTGAAGGATTCGGTCTAGAACTACAAACACGAATGAAACGCGTTAGAAAAACTACAAACGTGGCAGATGCGCGCGATCGACCTTTATGTAGAGAGGTTTACAAAAAGGGGTCTGAGTTACTAATAATCAACATTTAAACTGGTAAAACTATTTATTTATTGTTATCCGTGTTATATTTCATCTGCAACAGCTATGTGAACAAAACATCCATTTGTTCGTTAACTGCGACAAGATGATTGACAGGCCAGTTTACAGTGACAGGGTGCATGTAACAGGTGCGACAGAACGGTCCATTAAAGATGCAGTTGTGTGACGTGATAGTATGTCCCAAAGCTTGCCTACTCTTCTACTACACACTCAAAAGTGTGTACTTTTTCTTCACCAAAAGAGTACATACTTTAAGGGCGTAGTATAAGTAGGCACACTGGGACACAGCAATAGTGTGCGCCTAGTGAGGGCTTCCTGGGGCTGAGTGAGGGCTGCCCATGCAGGGCCAGCGCTAAGGGGCCAACATTTTGCCAATGAGCAAATTCTCAGGGGCCCTGTGCTGGCAGCCTGCTGGGGGCCCTTAGGCTAGCCCTAAGCAAGCCTGTTTGCTGTGCACTGTCTGGTGGCCATTTTGAAAGCCGTCTGAAAACTTTCACCAAAAGAGGATCCCTTTAAATGTGCATTCTTTAGATGTGTAAGCCTTTCTTTTGGGTAAGTTTTACTACTTACTGTAAAACTAAAAGATTAATGTTTAGTATTTTGCATATTATAACCTGGAACTTGGATGTGAGAAATAATTACAGTTAGATCCAAAAGATACATAGCGCAGATGCTACAGAACATAGTTAACTGACTGGCTGTATAAAATTGTGTGCTACACTAATATATAACTACACAGGCATTACTTTAAAATCCATAATGTAATAAATATTACTGTGGTTTTATACTGCTGTGTTTTTTAACATTTCATATTATGGTAAAGTGAACTTAAAGGGACTACTATGCAAATCATACAGATTCAGTGTGACATCAATAAGAAAAAATATAATTTCATAAATGTTAATAATAGTTGTTCATATAAAAATGTATAAACTTAATACATTACCTAGATTATTTATTTTGTGAAATCTTGTTATTTTAATAAATATTACATGAAATTTGTGAAAAATTGTTGCTGCTCCAATTAAGCTCAGTGTGCTCTCTTTTAAGCTCTTCCACATTGAATGTCTATGTAAATACTTCACAGACTTTAAATATTATCTGATTGTTGTCACTAAGTTAATCTTTATAAAATGGTTAATAACTTATTTTCACAGCTTTAAGATGACAAAATCTAGATGTAATTATAGTTTATGAAAGAGGCATGTCATCCATTCAAAGAAGGAGCCATCAGAAACCTGTCGTATCTATCCAGGAAAAAAAGCGTCTTGAGGCTGGAATAAAATACACAACTTTTAAAATCTGAACAGATTTTTAAAAAACCCAGGCTTCGTACACTTACCGACTTTGTAAATGGTCACAAAGGAAAACTGTATAAAACAGTATAAAACTTTATACTACACTGTAAAACAAAACATAAAATGAAAGCATTATAACAACACATTAAACAAGCAGATCATTAAAAGCTATTCCAAACAAATACGTTTTTATCTGAGCTTTAAAATGGGAAATAGAATCCAGCTGGCGAATGTGCAAAGGTAAAGAGTTCCATAACTTCGGTGCTGCACAACTAAAAGCCCTACCACCAAAGGAACACATCTTGAAATTTGGAACACACAATAAATCTGCAGAAGATGATCTCAAAGAGCGCAAAGGAGTGTACAAATGGAGAAGATCTTAAATATAATTAAGTGCCAATTATGAAGAGCTTTGTAGGCAAGAATAAAATTTTGTAATGTACACGATAATGAACAGGAAGCCAATGCAGCTGAAAAAGAACTGGATTTATGTGATCGAAAGTACTCATGTAACATGTAACTATCCTAGCTGCCGAATTCTGATTTAACTGTAATTGATTAAGCTGTTTTTCAGGAATGCCAAATAAAAGATTACAATAATCAATCCGAGATGTAACCAATGCATGAATAGGCACTACGGTACTATGTTGCGAGAGTGACAAACGAAGTTTAGGAATGTTGTGTAATTGAAAAAATGCAGACCGTGAAATATTACTAATACGAGAACCAAACGACAGCAAACAATCCAATATAACCCCAAGACTTTTGACTTTTCACCTGGGTAGAAAAATTAACTGAGAAATTATCAATAAACAAAGTAAAGGATTGAGCTTTAGATAAAACAGACCTAGAACCCACAAGGAGGGCTTCTGGTTTATTGGTGTTTAACGACCAAGAGGTAGAATATAAATGATGAATAAAAGCGTACCCAACACCGACCCCTGTGGAACGCCATGAGTAACTGAGACAGGATGTGAACATGTATTCTTAATCTGCACAAAGTTTTCTGGCACTTAAATCAGAATCAGCTATTCCTATGCAAGCCAGCCATTCCAATAATACTGAATGACTAATAGTATCAAAGGCAGAACTAATATCTAAAAGAATAAGAATAGACAGAAGACCAATCAGCAGCTAGGAGAATATCATTTATAACCTTAACAAGAGCTATTTCTGTACTGTGTTTGGGTCGGAAACCTGACTGAAAATGCTCGTAAATGTCATTACTTTGCAGATGTGATTCAAGTTGAGCTGCTACTGTTCTTTCAAGTATTTTTGAAATAAAAGGGAGATTAGAAATAGGCTCGTAATTATTTAGGTCATTAGGATCAGTGCCAGTATTTATAAGAATTGGAGTGATATAAGCCATTTTGAATGAATGAATAAATGAATGAATGATACATTTATATAGCATTTTATTGTGCATTGTTGTACACCCAAAGCGCTTTACAATCATGTGGGGGGGGGGGGGGGTCTCTCCTCAACCACCACCAGTGTGCTGCATCCACCTGAATGATGCGATGGCTGCCACAGTACAATGGCACCAGTGCGCTTGGCTCACCACACACCAGCTACAGGTGTAGAGGAGAGAGAGTCATAGAGCCAATCAAGTGGTTGGGGATTATTAAGCAGCAGTCATGTTTGACTAAGGCCAGGGGGCAATTTGACCAGGACACTAGGGTTACACCCCTATGCTTTACGAGAAGTGCCATCGGATTTTTAACGACCACATAGAGTCAGGACCTCAGGTCTCATCTGAAAGATGGTGCTTTTTGACAGTATAGTGTCCCCATCATTAAACTGGGGCGTTAGGACTAGGGATGGGCATTTTTGGCAATTTCTTATTTCGATCATCGATAGGTTTCAAAAACGATTAATCGAGTACTCAGGGGGCGGGGCATGGGCGTAATGGAGATAATGAAAATATCTGAAAACTGTCATGAAAATGAATGTTAAAAATAAAAATATGACGAAAACATGAACACATGATTGGAACACTGTTAAGATTATGATTATGATGCAGTAATGTTATTAAAAAAGAAGTATCTAAAAATGAATAGCTGCCTGAGGTGAAGCTGACTTTATGCCAGTAAACTGAAACCCGTTGTATGACACTTCCTATGATATGGGAATATAACTTTGATACATAACATAGACGTATCATTACATTACAACTTGTATCTGCACAAAAGGATGCATATGCCGGTGAATTTTAAGTTTTGCGCTATAGCGAAAGAGAGAGCTCCCGCCATGATCATCGTTTTCATGATCTATCATCGCTGTCACGGCCGAGTACTCGAGTACTGTTGCACATCCCTAGTTGGGACCCTCACAGGCCACAGGGTGAGCACTCCCTGCTGGCCTCACTAATACCTCTTCCAACAGCAACCTAGTTTTCCCAAAAGGTCTCCCATCCAGGTACTGACCAGGCTCAACCCTGCTTAGCTTCAGTGGGCGACCAGTCTTGGGGTGCAGGGTGATATGGCTGTGGAACAGTAGCAGTTGATAATGAAGAACACACTATAGCTGTAAAAATAGAGGAGACTGAATGGATACAAGACTTGACTAAAACAGTAGGGATCAAGTGAACAGGTGAAAGTCTTAGACTTCATGATCAGCTTAGTGATATAATCGACTGAGGGCAGCTCAAAATTAGAGAAATTTCTTGCAGGCCAACAAATATGATTGTCCATTTTGATAATCACTAGACACTAAAACATAATTAAGCAATTCATGATGTATACTGTCAGTCTTAGGGTTTAAAAAAATTAGAATAAGACACACATTGAGTGGGAGAAAGTGAAACGGTATCATGAGGTTTCAACAGTTTGTTAACAGTACTGAACAAAGTCCTTGTATTAGACTGTCCATCTGTATGACATGAGTGTGTAATTACTGACTGTAGGACCAGCAGTCATGCTGAATGCTGTATGTCTGGCAATCGGAGTATGTACTTGACATACAATGCTAATACTTTTATTTTTATTACTAAAAACAATATTATTGTACAGGTGCATCTCAATAAATTAGAATGTCGTGGAAAAGTTAATTTATTTCAGTAATTCAACTCAAATTGTGAAACTCGTGTATTAAATAAATTCAATGCACACAGACTGAAGTAGTTTAAGTCTTTGGTTCTTTCAATTGTGATGATTTTGGCTCACATTTAACAAAAACCCACCAATTCACTGTAACTGTCAAAGACATGTTTTCAGAGTTGTGCATTGTTTCTGTTATAAATTCATATTAATTTGAGTTCATTTATTGTTTAAAAATACTTGACTAAAATGTATGAATGTGATATTCACAGTGTAATAAGTAGAAATGAGCTCCCTTGAAATGTTTAAAGTTAGGGGTTCTTTAAGAAAGAGTGACTGTTGAAGCGTAACAGGTCACATGTTGAGCGCGGGACCATTGCATTATGGGTCAATCTAACATGGATGCAGAGAAACCTTAGTTGTATACAGCCTGAAAAAAAGAGTTCCTTTATCTGCATGGTCTAAGAGGGTGCACACGGTAATTCATCTTTAAATATGTTGCATTTTGTGTATAATGTTGTTTTATATCAGTTTACATAAACGATGTTAAGTGTAAATAGCGATGCCATTGGATTCGGATTTGTCGCACATGTTCGCTTGCATATCAGCTGACATTTGAATGAGAGACTGAGAAAAGAGACTGTAAGAAATGCATATTTTAAATATATGTTTTATTTGTTGTAGTTTTCACGGTGTCTGCTGAAAAGAGAGAGACAGAGACACAAATAAACAGCAAAAGACATCTGTATGAAGCGTGGCTATCATTTCATTAGACCAGTGCAGCTACATTCACTATCTCAACAAATTAGAATATGAAATGAGTTCATTTCACTCAAATAATAATGAAAGTTCATTAGACTTCATTGAAATAAGTTCTATAAACTCTAAATGTTACTGTAGTAAGGTCAACTTAAAATGATTGTGTTTTCTAGTTCCCAATGCTTTGCATCAGACAACAAGGAAAATAAATGCAGAAATTAACTGTTATTTTGTGTGTTTTTGCACAAGCTTAACAGAGAGACACAAGTTAGTACTTAAATGTTGTGTTATGTTAAGATTTACATAGATTTCTGTTATGTTGGTTTTGTAGTGTTACCATTGTGGTGAAGAGTAGAGCCTGTGGTTAGGTTGAGGAAGGACAGCAAAACTTAAAGATTATATATACCGCATGTTGTTTGACTATTTACATACAAGTGTGTCACGAGTCTTTTAGATAACTACTTTAGCGTGCCAGTGTGCTGTTGCAAACTTGCACTTAACTATAAAGATCTGAATGAATGTGCTGTTTATGGAAGCAAGTTGTATATAATTATCATTGTGATGAGGGATGGGATCATTGAAGTGAGGCTTGGATTGGCTCCCATGGCTCTCAGTCCCACCCCACTTGTCATAAAAATTTCAAGCTCTACTAACTTAAAACAAATTGAGTTTGTTTACTCAAATGTTTTGGAGGCAATACGTTTCCTGAAATGTTTTGAGTGAGTATTCTTAACTTTTGGGTTTTACAGTGTATAGAAATGAAACTTGGATATATTTTAGAGTAGTCAATGTGCAACTTGTATAGCAGTACAGATTTACTGTCCTCTGAAAATAACTCAACATACAGCCATTATTGTCAAAAAAGCTGGCAACAAAAGTGAGTACACCCTATGTGAAAACAGCTATATATCGTTTAACCATGCAAAGCCACATGTCCTATTCATCATGTTCATGTTTTTGTCTGCTTGACAGGACCATACAAATTTGTGTATCTTGTTTTAAAGCGGTTAAAATTTGGTGCTTTGAGTACAATTCTCTCATACTGACCACTGGATGTTCAACATGGCACCTCATGGCAAAGAACTAACTGAGGATTTGATAATTAGAGTTGTTGCTCTCCACAAAGATGGCCTATAGGCTAGAAGAAGTTCGGTAACACCCTGAAACTGAGTTACAGTACAGTGGCCAGTGGCAAACAGAGGTTTTCCAAGACGGGTTTCACTCGGAACAGGTCTCGCAAGGGTTGATCAAAGAAGTTGAGTCCTTGTGCTGTGTGTCAGGTGCAGAAGCTGGCTTAAAAAAAAAACACATGGGTGCTGCCAGCATTGCTTTAGAGGTTGCAGAAGCGGAAGGGCAGCTTGTCAGAGCTCAGACCATACGCCGCACACTGCAACAAGTCGGTTTGCATGGCTGTCATCCCAAAAAGAAGCCTTTTCTGTAGCTGGCTCACAAAAAAAGCCTACAAACAGTTTGCTGAAGACAACTTGGTCAAGAGCATGAATTACTGGAAACATGTTCTGTGGTCTGATGAATCTAAGATAAACTTGTTTGGCTCAGATGGTGTCCAGCATGTGTGGTGACGCCCTGGTGAGGAGTACCAAGATAATTGTGTCTTGCCTACAGTCAAGCATGGTGGTGGTAGCATCATGGTCTGGGGCTGCATGAGTGCTGCTGGTACTGGGGAGCTGTGCTTCATTGAGGGAAACATGGATTTCAACATGTACCGTGACATTCTGAAGCAGATGATGATGCCCTCCCTTCAGAAACTGGGCTGAATGGCAGTTTTTCAACATAATAACGACCCCAAACACACCGCCAAGATGACAACTGCCTTGCTGATGAAGTTGAAAGTGAAGGTGATGGACTGGCCAAGTATGTCTCCAGACCTGAACCCTATTGAGCACATGTGGGGCATCCAAAGGTGGAGAAGCACCATGTGTCTAACATCCAACAGCTCCGTGATGTCATTATGGAATGGAAGAGGATGCCAGCAACAACCTGTACAGCTCTGGTGAATTCCATGCCCAGGAGGATTAAAGCAGTGCTAGATAACAATGGTGCCCCTACAAAATGTTGACACTTTGGACACAGTTTTGACATGTTCACTTACTTATTTTTGTTGCAAGTTATTTAGACAATAATGGCTATATGTTGAGTTATATTTAGAGGACAGTAAATTTGTTCTTCTATACAAGCTGAACATTGACAGCTCTAAAATATATCCAAGTTTCATTTGTGTAGTATTGTCCCTTGAGAAGATATACTAAATTTTTGGAAGAAATTTGAGGGGGGACTTTTGTGAGATACTGTAAATAAATAAAAAAATAATAATAATTTGATAACTTCAGTGCCCCCCTATTGTCCACAACAAAAATCTTGTTTTTTCTTGTTTTAAATCATTTTATTTTAAATTAGTCATCTTGAGGCCCCCTTGGAAGTTTGTCAAGGCCCCATGGGCCCCGGCCCCCTTGCTCCCACTCACCACCAGAGGTCTCCATAACCATTCAGACTATTCAATACTGGACTCCATTTCCCATTAACCCTCTGCCTAGTAACTAATCACGTACACACCTGTTTCCAATAAGTCAGACTATTTAAGCTGCACTCATACACACTCACATCGGCTGTATCCGAAATCACCCCCAAACCCTTAAAGGGCTGGTTGACTGTTTTTTTTCTAGGCTTGATTGTGTTTATGGGGTGCAGTCTAAAGGCCCCGATATACTTCAAACGAAGTTCGTTTTCGTTCTCCGTTTGGGGGCAAAAAGAAGTTCGAAAAGGCTGAGCGACGAGTATACTGTTTCGAACAGTCCGACACCTGCGCGCTGCTGGAGGCGGAGTGTAGATTAATGTAAACGTGTCACCGCACGTCTGCCCTAAACACATAAATAAATTATTAATGGATAAATTATGTGTTTTTATATTTATATTTATGTTGTTAGCGACTTGGAGATGTTGCTCTCCTGCCTGACCACTGTTGAATGAGAAACGAACTGGGGAAAAATAAATAAATAAATTGCGCGTCAAAGAAGGTGGAGTTCCAAAACACACCCACCGATTGCGTAATCGCCACTGTAGCTCAAAGGTTTTTAGGAGCCAAAACGAACTCCCCCAGAAAGTTCGCTGTGGTGAGCTGTTTCGAGGTGCCGAAACAAACTCAAAACGAACTTCGTTCCGGCCTGATTTTGTTCGAAATTACATCATATCAGTTCGTTCTTCGATTTCGTTTTAAGTATATCAGGGCCTTAACATGTGTTAATGCTTTGTTTGTTAAAAAAAAACACATTATTTTTTACATAATTTACCTTTATTCCACACCGCTCTGTCCCTTCTCTGAAAAACATGCTGATCATTTCCTGCTTTTATGAAGCCCCTCCCTCAGAAGTACATGATGGGCTCTGATTGGTTAGCTGGCCCAGTGTGTTGTGATCGACTAAACCAGCACTAGAGCGCATCTGAACGTCCCACCCCTCAGCTCAGCGGTATGTGCTCCGGTTGTATTGTAAACAATGGCATCGTCTATATCACTTATCAGTTTGAGCCCAATTGAGACGCAGAGGATATTAGTGAAGAGGATCGCGCAGAACCTGTGCAAGCATGGCTCTTAACGGTAAACCTAAGTTTTTTGTTTGTTGTTGACTCATACTATTAGATACACTGTTATTTGTAAATTCTACTGCTTCTGTTAGCTTTTAATATACGGTTTTATTCTGATTAAAGCTTTAATACAGTACGGCAACATGCGTCCATGTATAACGCTTCTCATAGCTACAGTATGTGAAAATAAGTGTATTCACGGAGCTGATGATCTGAATTAGAGAGATGCAGAGAGAGATGTAGAGAGAGATGCAGAGCAGGGCGATGCAAGCAACAATATTAAGAACCGCTGCTCTAACATTGGTTTTGAAACTTGTGAATCCATTAGAATCGTTAGAAGACAGAATCGTGATTCACATATGAATAGATTTTTACGTGAACCCGTAGTCTTCTCTTCCTCTTCTCTAAAGCAGCTCAGCATGGCCTCGCCCCCTTTGCTGTGTGTTCCCGGGGACGGGGTTTATGTAAAATTCTGGGTTCTTGATGTAACGGACCCGGGAAGTAACTCGTTGTACTCCCTTACCAGTCATTTTTGTAGGCATTAAACTGACAGAATTTTAAAAGACATCTCCATTTGCATTGAACTTTTAGCTTCGTAACTTTGCAGATATTGTTTATGCTCAAACAGCAACATTACACACTAACTAACGTTAAAAAAAGTGAAATCGCAATCAACCATCTCTTTAAATAGTGCACTATTTAAGTGGACAGCCGTTTTTAGTGATGTTCGAAACCATAGTGGACGTTCTCGAGTGCACTCATTCAATCCCACAATGAACCACAATAACAAGTGTACAAACGATGATAATCTCAATGGCTAGACAATACCCATAATTCACCTTGAGGCATGTGCTGTTTTCAACCGTCATAAAATGCAAGAGAAGAGGCATTCACTGACTGAGTGCATCATCAGTGGGTGATGGCTTTTACAGCGAAATCATACAGATGTAAGTTTCTCGGTTAATAAACTATTTAATTAAGTTTCTGTTACAGATTTCTATATAGATGTTTTGTACAGTTCAGAAGTATAAAGTTGTGATTATAGTGAATAAATCAGTAAATCTTTTCTGAGGAGAAATTAGTCAAACGCTCATGTAGAAGCACTGAGTGTCTGAATTCATTCACTTGTTTTCATTCACTCCTTCATGTGAACTATATTAGTGGACTACTGTAGGGAATAGTGAACAAGGGTATAGGGGGTGATTCCGGATACAGCCATTGTCAAGTATTGTTTGCGCTGGTTGCACTAGAAAGTGTTCTTCCTTGTTGTCTTCACTTTGTCTAGCCTGAGTTTTTGTCCTTGGACTGTTCGCTGGTTTTTGATCTTTTGATGCCTGCCCTGACCTTCGCCTGTTTGTGGATTACTCTTTTGTACAACTCCGATGTCACGCCCTTCTGTTGCAATTGTATATTTGTACATTTTCACATTTATTATATGTTGAATTTAAGTTTTTAATAAAGACGCCACAGAGTGTGACGCCATATCGCAAGCATTTTAGTGTCTGTTGAAATTTCACATGGTCAAAGTCTAGATTGACCGCGGCTTAAACTTGTTTTAACTGAAGAATTTTTATCATTAGCTGTGTCTTACATGTGTCACTCAAAGATTTTCCTCATTGTAATAAATTGGGCATTTCCTAAAATTGTGAAATCATTTGGGCTCTTTTCTACAGCATGATGGGAGGACAAGAAAATAATCTCAATCCATTTTTACACAAACTGTGAAGTGTTGACTGCATTCATCAACCCTGTTACCAAAGCTACGGTAAGAAAAATAATCTCTATAGCTATGAATAACTCTTATAATTTATTACAAATACAACTTTATCAGTAACTATAAATAAGCTTTTGCATAATTTATGCCAACAGCCTTGTCAGCCATTCTGGAAAGTTCATTTACTTGATGCATTTTTGTTGACTGTTTATTGCTAAAAATTTATATTGAGAAATATCCAAATTTTTGGTCAAATTGATACAAATACAATATAAAATGAAAGAGCTAAAATTACATTTAGATTGATCTGATAGATTGATTTGTTGAAAACCTAAATATGAAGAAAATGTTGTACCCATTTCATAGTTTAAATATTTATCTAAATCTGAAAAATTGCTTGAAGCTTTGTAACAGTGTTCTTCAGCATCATGAATGAATGAAGAATCAAGAATAAACACCAACCTCTCTGTTCTTCAGTGCGTTTCATTCTGCAGGGTTCTGGATCACTCATGTTCTCACTTTCCTCTTTAATAAACTCAGTTGTTGCAGATTTCACGTCTTCCTGATGGTCTGATGTTCGTCTGCACTTGTAAACTGATTTTTCTCCAGTGTGAATTCTCTGGTGCCGTTTTAAAAGATTCACCAAAGCAAAAGTCTTCCCACACTGAAAGCACACATGATCTCTCACAGCGTTATGTAATTTCTGATGGGATTTTAAACTTTGCCGCCATGAAAAACTCTTTCCACATAAAGAACATGAATATGGCTTCTCCTTTATATGAACTGTCAGGTGTTTCTTCAGGGCTGATGAAACAAGAAATGTTTTTCCGCATTGATCACATGCATGTGGCTTTTCTCCGGTGTGGATTTTCATGTGTCCTTTAAGGTTTGATAAACACGTGAAACTCTTTCCACATTGATCACATGCATACGGCTTCTCTCCCGTGTGGATCCTCATGTGGACAATAAAACTTTGTTTGCGTGTGAAGCTCTTCCCGCACTGATCACACGTGTGCGGCGTCTCTCCAGTGTGGATCCACTCATGTCTTTGCAGATCTATTGACCAACGGAATCTCTTGTCGCAGCGTGAACACTTGTATGGTTTCTCTCCAGTGTGAATCCTCTGGTGCCGTTTTAAAACATTCACTGAAGCAAAAGTCTTCCCACATGTAAAGCACACATAATCTCTCACAGTGTTATGTAATTTCTGATGGGATTTTAAACTTTTCATCTGTGAAAAACTCTTTCCACGTCTAGAACCTGAATATGGCTTCTCCCCCGCATGAACTTTCAGGTGTGTCTTCAGTTGTGATGCCCTAATAAATGTTTTGCCACATTGATCACAAGTGAATGGCTTTTCTCCAGTGTGGATCATCATGTGTCGATTAAAGTTTGATGAATTGATGAATCCCTTTCCACACTGATCACATGTGAACGGCTTCTCTCCAGTATGAACTCTCATGTGAAACACAAGACTTCGTCTGTATGGGAAACTCTTTCCACATTGATCACATGCATACGGTCTCTCTCCAGTATGAATTCTCATGTGAATCTTAAGACTTTGTTTGTGTGCTAAACTCTTTCCACACTGAGTGCAGGTGAAAGATTTCTCAGGTCTTCTTTTCTTTAAAAATTTATTTTTAGTTTTCGACAACTCAAGAGGTTTCTCTTCAGGTTTGACATGATGTTTCTCCTCCACTTCACTCAGTTCTTCACTCTTCTCGTTCTCTTTCATCGGGTCTAAAAAGAAAAAAAAAAGTTTACACAATTCAAAAACAGGAATCTGAATCGAAAAGACAGAAAAGTGATCCCTGATGTAATAGCAGAAATTAGACAACTGTTATAAAATATTACAATCATTTTGATTATTTTTTTGTCCCTGAAACTTTGCATGAATTAGGTACATTGATCATCCAATTATTATTTTTTAAATCATTATAGTCTCATGTAGTGTAGTGTTTCTGTAGTTAGAACTATTAAATATATTTGATCAATGACACAATTAGGGTAAACGTACTAAGCTCATGTACCCATTAAAGGAACACTCCACTTTTTTGGAAATAGGTTCATTCTCCAACTCCCTCAGAGTTAATAAGTAGAGTTTTACCGTTTTTGAATCCATTCAGCCGATCTCTGGGTCTGGCGATAGCACTTTTAGCATAGATCATTGAATCCGATTAGACCAGTACCATCGCGTTCAAAAATATTGAGAGTTCCTTGATTATTACGCCGGACTGGGAGTATAGTTCCTAATCATATCGGCCTAGAAAATTGCAACTTTTCATTTTCCGCCGGTCTTAGTACACAATATAACTACAGAAGAGTCAAGTTTTAAATAGGAAAATTATCGAAACTCTTTGGTCATTTTTGAGCGCGATGCTACTGGTCTAATCGGATTCAATGATCTATGCTAAGCTATGCTAAAAGTGATATCGCCAGACCCGGAGATCGGCTGAATGGATTCAAAAACAGTAAAACTCAACTTATTAACTCTGGGGGAATTGGAGAATGAGCCTATTTCCAAAAAAAGTGGAGTGTTCCTTTAAGTGCACTTCCATTTTTGAGCTCAGATTATAAAAAGAAAATATAATGTATTATCATACTTGATGTCTTAACCAATTGTTGTGTGTGTTACTACATCACTCTTGTATTTTCAAGTCAATCAGACCACTGTACACTGAGGCCCTGTTTACACCTGGTATTAACATGCGTTTTCGTCGATCCAATCACAAGTGGACAAAGGAGACACATTACCATCCACACCTTGCGTTTAAATGCATCTCTTTATTAATGATTAGATGATTAGTCAGTAAGTGGAGAGAAGGCAGTCTTTAGCAGCTGTTCGAACGCATTTGACCACATGCATGTCTACACTACAACAGCAATCCGATCGAATGCGTTTTCGACCACCTCTGGATGTGGTCGAAAGTGGACAAACTCAAAACGTTTTACATCCAGTTTACACCTGTACTTAGCGTTGTCCACTTGTGATCGGATCAATGAAAACGCATGTTAATACCATGTGTAAACAGGGCCTGAGATATGGGTATGCATGTGTTCACACTGTCTGGCAGCCATTTTGAAAGCTGTCTGAAAACTTTCACCAAAAGAGGATCCCTTTAAATGTGCATTTTTTAGATTTTTAAGCATTTATTTTGGGTAAGTTTCACTACTTACTGTAAAATTAAGAGATTAATGTGTAGTCTTTTGCATATTATAACCTGGAACTTGGATATGGGAAATAATTACAGTTAGATCCGAAAGATAGTTTTAGCAACATAGCACAGATGCTACAGAACATGGTTAGCTGACTGGCTGTATACAATTGTGTGCTACACTAATATATAACTTCACAGGCATTACTGGCTTGTACTGTTAAATCCATAATATAAATTTACTGTGGTTTTATACCACTGTAATTTTTAAACATTTCATATTATGGTAAAGTGAGCTTAAAGGGTGCACTACTATGAAAATCATACAGATTCAGTGTGACATCAAAAAGAAAAAGTATAATTTAATATTGTTAATAATAGTTGTTCACATTAAAATGTATAAACTTAATACATGACAGATTATTTATTTTGAAAAATCATGTCATTTTAATAAATATTACTTGAAATTTATTAAAAATTGTTGCTGCTCCAATTAAGCTCAGTGTGCTCTCTTTAAAGGTGCCATAGAATGCAGTGATACAATATTGTAAATTGTTCTCTGATGTCTACATAGAAGGTATGTGGCTTAGGTAAGGGCAAAAACTATCCAGAAACAGTTTTACATGTCCATTTACAACCCTAGGATTTGGCCCTAGAATGAAATGCTCTGTTATTACCTTATTTGGAAGGGTCATGAATAATAATGTTGAGCTCTGCTCGGCTGTTTTACAGTGCAGCTCATTTCAGTAACACACACAGCAGGGAGGAAACACAGGGGAGGAAAATATATTTCTCAATACTTTCTCTCGCAGTTATATAGTTGGGTAATTATACTGTATATAAAATGAAATTGCTTTCGAATACACGAGCGCTTTTTACTTTCGAGATTTGCTATCACACATGCTCTGTGTAAACTACAGCGGCAGTAATTAGCACACATTTTACAAGATCAGATTCTTGACAGTAGTGCTCGGGATCTGTAAATCATTCGCCATCATCCTCAGTCATCTCTCCTTACTCTGTTTATGTGGAAAGTGAAATCTTATGTACTGTAATGTAACAAGCTGCCGCTAGCAGGAAGCTAGCCATGTCCCTTTAGTGCAGAGGTCACCAAACTTGATCCTGGAGGGCCTGTGTCCTGCAGAGTTTAGCTTCAACTTGCCTCAACACACCTGCCTGGAAGTTTCAAGTATACCTGGTAAGACATTGATTAGCTGCTTCAGGTGTGTTTGATTAGGGTTGTAGCTAAACTCTGCAGGACACCAGCCCTCCAGGATCATGTCTGGTGACCCCTGCTTTAGTGGCTCGCATTATTTTATTAGAACGCGTTATTTGTTTTCCGTGCCTCTCTGAATACAGACACCAACCCATCCCTGCACATCACATCCCCTGCACAGCCTGGAACATAACATTTATATCCATGGTCTGCCATTTTCGCTATTATCCTCGCTTGTTTCTTCACAATACCTGCAGAACTTCTCGATGATTCGGCGGGTATATGCAAATGTTGGGGGAGTAACTATTAGTGATCCCAACTGTAACGTCACAGTCAGTGTTATGTTCTGATTCGCCTGTTTTTCAGTGGTCTTTTGCATGCACAAGATTTATATAAGGATGAAACAATGGCGTTTGAGGCTCACAGTATGTAATTTCCATGTACAGAACTGTTATTATTCAACTATGCCAAGGTAAATACAGTTTTCCATTCTCTGGCACCTTTAAGCTCTTCCACACTGAATGTCTATGTAAATACTTCATAAACAGACTGTATATATTAACTGATGGTTGTCACTTTAAGTTAATCTTTATAAAATGGTTAATAACTTATTTTCACAGCTTTAAGATGACAAAATCTAGATGTAACTATAGTTTATTCCCAAAGATGAAAGAGGCATGTCATCCATTCAAAGGAGCCATCAGAAACCTGTCGTATCTTTCCAGGAAAAATAGTGACTAGAGGCTGGAATAAAATACACAACTTTTAAAATTTGAACATATTTGAAAAAAAAAAATAGGCATAGTACACTTACCAACATCTGAGTTTTTGTCCTTGGACTGTTCTCTGGTTTTTGATCTTTTGATGCCTGCCCTGACTTTCGCCTGTTTGTGGATTACTCTTTTGTCCTGTCCTTTATGCTACTGTTTGCTGGTCTTTTTTGGCCCTGCCTGTATGACAACGCTCTTTAATAAAAGCCTGAACGTGGATGTCCAACTCCGATGTCATGCCCTTCTGTTACAATTGTATGCGTGTGTACATTTTCAAATTATTATTTACTATATGTTGAATTTTAGTTTTTAAGAAAGACGCCACAGAGTGTGACGCCATATCACGAGCATTTTAGTATCTGTTGAAATTTCACATGGTCAAAGTCTAGACTGACCGCGGCTTAAACTGGTTTTAAATGAAGAATTTTTAGCATTAGCTGTGTCCTCACTCAATGATTTTCCTCATTTTAATAAATTGGGCATTTCCTAAAATTGTGAAATCATTTGGGCTCTTTTCTACAGCATGATGGGAGGACAAGGAAATAATCTCAATCCATTTTTACACAAACTATGCAGTGTTGACTGCATTCATCAACCCTGTTACCAAAGCTACCGTAAGAAAAATAATCTCTATAGCTATGAATAACTCCTATAATTTATTACAAATACAACTTTATCAGTAACTATAAATAAGCTTTTGCATAATTTATGCCAACAGCCTTGTCTGCCATTCTGGAAAGTTCACTTACTTGATGCATTTTTGTTGACTGTTTATTACTAAAAAATTATATTGAGAAATATCCAAATTTTTGGTCAAATTGATGCCAAAACAAATGCAATTTAAAATGAAAGAGCTAAAATTAGATTCAGATTGATCTGATGTTAACAATCAAAAGGTTTCTCAAACCTCCCTTATTGGACCATTTGTTGAAAACCTAAATATGAAGAAAATGTTGTACCCATTTCAGTTTAAATATTTATCTAAATCTGAAAAACTGCTTGAAGATTTATAACAATGTTCTTCAGCATCATGAATGAATGAAGAATCAAGAATAAACACCAACCTCTCTGTTCTTCAGTGCGTTTCATTCTGCAGGGTTCTGGATCACTCATGTTCTCACTTTCCTCTTTAATAAACTCAGTTGTTGCAGATTTCACGTCTTCCTGATGGTCTGATGTTCGTCTGCACTT
Source organism: Acrossocheilus fasciatus (assembly GCA_036784905.1). Taxonomy (NCBI): domain Eukaryota; kingdom Metazoa; phylum Chordata; class Actinopteri; order Cypriniformes; family Cyprinidae; genus Acrossocheilus; species Acrossocheilus fasciatus. The sequence continues at coordinate 24,300,560 of CM071959.1, read as the reverse complement.
GTAAACTGATTTTTCTCCAGTGTGAATTCTCTGGTGCCGTTTTAAAAGATTCACCAAAGCAAAAGTCTTCCCACACTGAAAGCACACATGATCTCTCACAGCGTTATGTAATTTCTGATGGGATTTTAAACTTTGCCGCCATGAAAAACTCTTTCCACATAAAGAACATGAATATGGCTTCTCCTTTATATGAACTGTCATGTGTTTCTTCAGGGCTGAAGAAACAAGAAATGTTTTTCCGCATTGATCACATGCATGTGGCTTTTCTCCGGTGTGGATTTTCATGTGTCCTTTAAGGTTTGATAAACACGTGAAACTCTTTCCACATTGATCACATGCATACGGCTTCTCTCCCGTGTGGATCCTCATGTGGACAATAAAACTTTGTTCACGTGTGAAGCTCTTCCCGCACTGATCACACGTGTGCGGCGTCTCTCCAGTGTGGATCCACTCATGTCTTTGCAGATCTACTGACCAACGGAATCTCTTGTCACAGCGTGAACACTTGTATGGTTTTTCTCCAGTGTGAATCCTCTGGTGCCGTTTTAAACCCTTCACTGAAGTAAAAGTCTTCCCACATGTAAGGCACACATTATCTCTCACAGCATTATGTAATTTCTGATGGGATTTTAAACTTTCCAGCTGTGAAAAACTCTTTCCACACGAAGAACATGAATGTGGCTTCTCCCCCGTATGAACTGTCAGGTGTGTCTTTAGTTGTGATGCCCTAATAAATGTTTTGCCACATTGATCACACGTGAATGGCTTTTCTCCAGTGTGGGTTCTCATGTGTCGTTTAAAGTTTGATGAATTGATGAATCCCTTTCCACACTGATCACATGTGAATGGCTTCTCTCCAGTATGAACTCTCATGTGAAACACAAGACTTCGTCTGTATGGGAAACTCTTTCCACATTGATCACATGCATACGGTCTCTCTCCAGTATGAACTCTCATGTGAATCTTAAGACTTTGTTTGTATGGGAAACTCTTTCCACACTGATCGCATGCATGTGGCTTTTCTCCCGTGTGGATTCTCATGTGAATCTCAAGAGCGTTTTTGTATGTGAAACTCGTTCCACACTGAGTGCAGGTTAAAGATTTCTCAGGTCTTCTTTTCTTTAAAAATTTATTTTTAGTTTTCGAGTGACTCTGAGGTTTTTCTTCAGGTTTGACATGATGTTTCTCCTCCACTTCACTCAGTTCATCACTCTTCTCATTCTCTTCCATCGGGTCTAAAATGAAAGAAAAAAATTTTATTCTAAAACAGGAATCTGAATTGAAAGGACAGAAAAGTGATCCCTGATGTAAAATCATTTTGATGCAATTTTATAAATTATATGTCCCTGAAACTTCCCTGTACATTGATCTTCAAGTTATTATTTTTAAAACATTATAGGCTCATGTAGTGTAGTGTTTCTGCAGTGAGAACTATTAAATATAATCAATGACACAATTATCTAATGTAATTTTAACAAAAAAACATAAAAATATTACACATTTTGACACCAAGTTCTAGATTGATATTAAGGGTCAGTCACACCTCACATTTCATTCTACTGACAACCATTCATCATATCATGTGAAGACGTGTAACGTCGGCTTTACTTTTATTTAATTTTATTGTCGACAATAAAATTTTTCAAAAAACTTAAAACCACGAATGCTGTCGTGTGCAATACATGCAAGACAGTACTTGCATTTCACAAGAGCACAACGTGCATGTTGGAGCACTTAAAGAGGAAACCTAAACGTGAGTTTGCTCCCGTTGGAGCGAAGTAACTAATGTTAAATCTTTTTTTTTTTTGCCTTTATTTGATAGGACAATTGAGAGAAGACAGGAAAGCATTGGGTGAAGAGAGGGGGGCGGGATTGGCAAAGGACCAAACATTGGACGTTTGCCACTAGATGGTTTTCATGGACTTGTTACCCAGCTGCGACAGACAGGGTTCAACTTGTGATCGATATATCATAAAGGTATTAAGTCCTGTTTTTATTTTGCATGTTGTCATTTGTATTCCTTACACAAACTACTATATTACTGTTGCTGGAGCATCTATATTGTAAAACAGAGAACATGTATTTACTCTAAACTCTTAGACCTTTCAAATTATGTATAATGCTAATATTATTAACATTTTTAGAAAGTAATCTATATGGTAATTGTGAACATTGTAAAACCATGTGATGTCAACTCCAAACGTGGGCTAGTGCGTTTCAAGAGCCTGCACATGGATCCCCAACACCCACGTCACACCCTTCCAATACAATTGTATATCTGTACATTTTCAAATTATTATTTACTATACGTTGAATTTATGTTTTTAAGAAAGACGCCACAGAGTGTGATGCCATATCACGAGCATTTCAGTGTCTGTTGAAATTTCACATGGTCAAAGTCTAGACTGACCGCGGCTTAAACTGGTTTTAACTGAAGAATTTTTATCATTAGCTGTGTCCTACGTTTCACTCAATGATTTTCCTCATTGTAATAAATTGGCCATTTCCTAAAATTGTGAAATCATTTGGGCTCTTTTCTACAGCATGATGGGAGGACAAGAAAATAATCTCAATCCATTTTTACACAAACTGTGAAGTGTTGACTGCATTCATCAACCCTGTTACCAAAGTTACTGTAAGAAAAAATTCTCTCTATAGCTATAAACAACTCCTATAATATAATTTATTACAACTACAACTTATAAATAACTCCTATAATATAATTTATTACAACTCAGCCATTCTGGAAAGTTAATTTACTTCATGCAATTTGGGGTTTACTAAAAAACAAAATATATATAGATTCATATATACGTGACGCCAAAATTTTCTGTCCGATTGCATATTCAGTTAAAAATTTATTTAAATGCATAAAAAAAGATGCCATATATATGAAGGGCCTCTCCCATGTATGAATTCACTTCAACTTTTCAAAAAACATTAGTTATTTGTAATTTTATTTTGTAAACATCTTTTAAATTACCCTAAATTGATTCAGATTAATTTTCTGCACTATCTGATGTAATTTCCAAAGTGTTTTGTAATACTGTATAAAATTGCAAAGCATTTGTATTTATATTTCCGTCATAATATACAAATAAACTTTGTCCAACGATTTCCATTTTCTGAAATATCAAGTGGTGCGACCATCAAGAAACTACCATTTTGGGACCTTTATGTTGAAATCCATTCAAAGATAAGACTTTGCATCATATACCAATTTGCCAAGGACACATGGAAGAATCAAGCAGGTTTGTAAGTCTTTTTCAAATTTGGAAAAATAGAATCTTTTTATCGGCTGGTATGTAGTTACCACATTTGGATATGTGGTATGACTTAAAAAACAATGAATAATAAGTTATTTCTGCAATTATTTATTTTCATTATAAATTTCATAGTGACCTTTTGTGGGAAGCTAGCTTGTTTTGTTTAGGTGACCAATTCTGTGCTTGTAAATTTTGATTGAACTTCAAAATATCATGTGGTGCGACCAAATATCATGTGGTGCGACCACTGCAGAGTGTATTCCATTATAGATATATGTCCCAGATTGGCAGTTTTTTTTTTTGCTTTTATATTCAATTGATGGTTTATATACATAAAATATTTTATTTTAGTATAATTTGGAATATTTTTTATGCAATTTGGTTCATTTCAGACTGTTTGTGTTTAATCTTTGTACAACATGAGAAAAAATGCAAAATAAAATAATTCAGAGCATGTAATTTTAGTTTGGTAATTACGCATTTATGAATTATTTATTTATTAATAACTATTTTAATCTATTCTACCAGATTATACTGCCAAGCAAAGTAAAATAAAAGCTCACCATAGGCAGCATGTTAATTCTGACCCTGCAGTCTAGCACAAACTCCAGAAGTCGTTTTCTACTATAAGAAAGATGTTCATGTTGCCATCTCAGAACCTGAGCCAGCAACCTCCCCCTACTCTAAACTGACCTTTGGCAAAGAATTTATGCTTACAAACATAACATCCTCTGTTCTCCGCTTATAACTGGCGGCGAGAAGATAAACAGAGATGCGTGTTCTCTTTCACACCGACTGGTCGAGCAGAGCTGAAGCAACACTGACGCACGCGTTTGTCATGTGCAACCGTTCAGACAGTTCATATTGTTGGCAGTTCAGTTATCATATCCTGAAAATGCAGATGACCTAGCTGATCGATTGCAACCAACTTTACAAGCACGACTTGAGCAGTAGTTTCACAGGGGTGGGTGGGTGTGTGTGTGTGTGTGTGTGTGTGTGTGTGTGAGCGAGAGAGCGAGAGAGCGAGAGAGCGAGAGAGAGAGAGAGAAGACAGTCAGCCAGTGGAAAAAAATGAAGCAAGATCATTTCTTACATGTTGTACAAAGGTTTAGTTTTTTTTTTTTAACAATGTCTTAAATATTTTTCTTGTTTGTGGAAAAAAAAAAGAAAAAAAGTATACATGTACATATTTACTTAATTATTTTACAGATCTATTCTTGTTCTATGCATTATATAATTTTTTGTTCCTTATTCATGTAATGGACAATGCTTTGGCAATACTGTGCAAGTCATACCAATAAAGCTCATTTGAATTTGAATTTTTGAGAGAGAGAGAGAGAGAGAGAGAGAGCAGTATATTCTGTCTGTCACATGACTCTGTTCCCCTCTCGGGCTTGAACTGATGGTAAAACTAACAACATTATTATTATCTGTCTTTATGTTTACTTTGAAGCTTGTGATTATGGTTAGGGCGTTACATTTCCGACGTGTGCTTGTGGTGTTCGGCCAATCAGAATGCACTGGGTCAGCTGGCCAATCAGAGCAGACTGCACTTGTCGGAAGGAGGGGCTTTGTAGAAAATGAAGCGTTTGAGAGAGGCGGGGCATAGAGGACCTACAATAATGTACAGTATTTGAAAAATAATGTGTTTTTTGAACATTAAAGCATGTCAACATATTCTGTTACACCAAATACCAAAATAATGATCTTTAAAAATAGCATCATGTGACCCCTTTTAACTTTTATAAAGCATATCTCTTTGGTTTTGATACTTTAGTCTTTGAAACTTCAGGGATCTTATCTATGCACAAACAGCTTGTAACACTCCAGAGAGAAAGGAAAACTTGAAATAGCATCATATGACCCCCTTTAATGTTCTTCAGCATCGTGAATGAATGAAGAATCAAGAATAAACACCAACCTCTCTGTTCACTCATGTCCGCACTTTCCTCTTTAATAAACTCAGCCGTTGCAGATTTCATTTCTTCCAGACGGTCTGATGCGCGTCTGCACTTGTAAACTGATGGGAAACTTCCAGCATTTATTGGTGAAATCGCTGACGGTGTGGTTGCTGTGGGAGGAGCTTCACTGAACATGAACTTCTGCAGCAGATCTGCCAAAATCAACAATAAATCAGTTACTGAGTTTGTGTGTTTTTAACTGATCTAAACATGTATGCTTTTATGTAAGTGAAGCAGATGAACTCCAAGAAACCATAGTCTAAGTGTTGTCTCTTTGTAAATCATTATATTACTATAGTAAAAGTAACACAAGAAGAGCACATCAGTTTAAAACTCCTTCAGTAACACTGCAGGCACATTTTTGTTAACATTTCTATCAATATTTTATTTTTTTATTACGCCCTCGTATTAATAAGAATATATCTGCATAGAAATATAAACTCTAACATATAACAGTGATATTTTTGTAAATTTGATGGCAATCACCTTCATTATTTTAACTATATTCATAGCAATTATTAACATGTTATAGTTCATACATGCAGAAACCGATCATAAAATCTTCATTAAACAGAAAGAGTATCACAAAACAACATTTTAATGTTTCCTGTGTTATAATTCACATGTCTATATTATGTCTATATTTAAAACGTCCCATGTGGCGCATTATAAAGTATTTAGCAGAACATGTTATTAATTTAAACCACATATAGTAACTATAACACATTTGATCTCCAAAGATAAACGTCAGGTGAGAGAAATAAGGTTATAAATCAAACGGCAGCAGCAGCAACACTTGATATCGGTTCGCATCCACTCAACATTATCAGTGCAAACATCGACATAAACAAACACAAAAGCGCTCAGGTCTTCGTGAACTGAACATGTTTTCCTCACATGCTTGTCGCCTGCTGTTCTGAGTGTTTAAGTCAGCAAACACACAAACAGCGCTGGACCTGATGAAAACAATACATAAATGAGCTCATATATGTTGCTTAAACTCTAGAAAGTGTTTTATGGTTGTGTAAATATGAGAAATACCGTGAACTGCTCGCCTCTCCTCAGAAGACTCCGGTCGTCGTCTTCTTCTTCTTCTTCTTCTTCTGTGGGTTTAACGGCGAGTTGCATACCAGCTTTTAGGTGCATATCGCCATCTCCTGTGCTGGAGTGTGACGTGATTTCAGTCTAGGCGTGCATAATAATAATAAAAAAAAGCTTTTATAATTTTACCAGACCCTTGATTTGTATTTAATATATTTCTGATTGTATATTCTTTGCATATGCCATGTTGTAGGCGCTAAGAGACAGCGTTAACAGGAAACTCAGCCCAGGTGGTAACAAGCATCTCTGAACTATCATGAATGACCATCAGAGGGAAGCAGAGGGTTAATAATAATAATAATAATAATAAAAATTCTGATCAGCGTTTGTTTTGAGATCTTATCAACATTGTATTAGAAATTTCATCTTTTTTAACAACATCAGCAATAATAATAAAAATATGTCATTATAATAAAAACATTAGTTTTATGGGTGCTCAACAGAGAATGATATACTATGTTGATATACTAAATTGGCCTCTAGATGGCGCCAAATGAAAAGTGATTATTTTATATTCTGATATCAGGTCATCCCAAACTGCAGCATACCATTACTGACAAAATGGCTCTTGAAATTGTTCATTTTTTTTGTGAGGGGGAAATAATTATGTGTATGTGTGAGTCAGCACTACAACAACAAGTACTAAGATTTAAATCAATGGGTCATTCTTGATTTGTGGTGGCAAGTGTTGTCTTTCTACTTTACAACAGTTGAAATACGCTTTAAATACCAATAAATCATAAAATGTTTGCATGTTTGTATTCTGTAATTTGTGCACTGTTAATAGTTACATTTTTTGTTTTAAAATACATATTTGAGTTTGAGAGATTGCATTTGTAACAAAATATGGATGTTCCCGCCATACCTCAGAGAGGGGAATGTAATCGCAACAATATAACATTTTTAACACAAATTAAGTGGTTATATTGTGAATATAGATTTTATTTAACATGTACAATTTTATTAAATTGTTTAAAAAAAAAACATATTTTGTTATATTTAAGAAAAAAGTTGTGTCCCCCAAATTCATGTCTGTGGTGTTACAACAGTGGATGTCGCCCCTCTAAGAAAAAGGGGGGATTCTATTTGGACTACTTCCTGTGTGTAAAGGTCACTGCAGGTGCAGGGTGATCTGAGGGGTGCATGGGGAGTACAATCTTTCTTATTAATTTTCTTAAAGTTAGCTAAATTTCTGACAATTTCATGTGTCGCGCTTTATTAGTGTCTGTGGTGTTATGTTGTTAACTTGCAGATCTGACATATTTTAATCAACATTTGGCTAAATACATACTTGTTAATATTTCCAAAATGTCCCCTGATCTTGAAATCATCATAAATGGCAGCCTCCAGTTTAGAAAAGTCTGGATTTAGGCCGATTTGTGTGCCTTTTCTGGTAACACCACAGAGCCTATAGTAACTTGCAATATAAAGTCTGTGGTGTTACTTCAAAATGACAGACATAAACACCATAATTTAAAAATCAAAATGTTCTTAAGCTCTCATTTTTTTATGGATATAGCATATTAAACTAATTTTAAATGCATAGCAATATATTTTATCAGAAGAAAAACAAACAAACAAGCATTTTTACAAATTCTGTCACCCCAATTGAAGAATGACCCCAATAAAGAAGAAAATGAAGAGAAACACAAAGCATTTCCTGCTCTTTTTTTGACAATCTTGGTGTTTATTGTAAGTATTGCATTTTAACTCACAGCTAGAATCAGAGTGCATGTTTACAAAGAATGGCCACAAGTTCATCAGGACCTCGGTTCCTTCCGGGTGGAAAAGCTTCGCCTGCAACAGACCCTTTTCCCCGAGTCTCTTGACAAAACACAGATGCTGTTTCAGGATCCGCTTAGCATTTTTATTTTCCCCCGGAGTGGTCAGAGACGTGGGAGAGCTGATCCCAGACCAGCACCACTTCTCTTGGAAGTGTCGTTGAATTCGGGCCTGGATCGGTACACGGTGGCCTCAACAGGACATGGTCCATTCTCTTCAAAAATTAAATAAAACAAAACAAAAAGCACTGGCTTCTCAGTATGGGCCCTGGCTTTAAATAGTGCAGATTTATAAACCAATAAAACAATATGAATGAAAAGGAGAGACAAAAGACAAAAGCAACATGTCCTCTTGTGAGGACGACAAAAGAGGTTCTCGTCTGTGGTTTGGCCAGGTGTTGATAAAGCACCAACGCACGTGAAAACGCCCCCGTGGCGTTCACCTCAGTTTGTTCAAAACACAATGAATTTACACCCGACTAAAACAGTCTAAAACTCTCTTAACAGGGGTGAGTACAGCTACTCCACACATATGGGCCGTTCAGCAGCCAAAATCATTTGGTTGATGCTGGATCGGGACACCTAGCAGATGTCCGTACTGCTCGATTGCAGGCAGAATGTTTACAAATTAGACTTGGCTTTAAAACGCACTAAAAAGCAGCTCTGCATTTGGGGAGGAAATATAAAATAATAATAAATCACAGATGGAGTGAGTTTACGGTTTAGAAGAGAATTAGGGAAATAAAAGGGCGGGAAATGCCATCAAAAGATTTTTGACGGATGAAATAAGTTAACCCTTTCCTCCAATTTCGGATGAAGGGAAGAAAATAAATACGACTTGAGGAAAGTTAATGAAGTCTGAATGCTTCGTCTCACAAAATAAAGAAATTAAAGAGTTTAACATACAGTACAGCGGGAAGCAAGAGTTCGTAGCGCTTCGCGCCGATTTTGTCGCGCATGCGCCGCTCACTCCACGTCCACAGCACACTAGTAGTGGAATGCCTTTCAGCTTTAAAACAAATACAATTCTGAACATAAAATCGAATAAATAAAGAGTGCCACTCAAGAGTTAGCATGCCTTAAACAGAGGTCCACGCTTTGGCGTCCCACCGACCACTGCCTGCGGTCACTCGTTCTCGTGTGTCCGATTTTAAGTACTTAAGTGTGTTGGTTGTTTAGTTTTAAAGAAAGTCGTAAAATTCCTTGGGCAGCCACAGAATTGAAACTACTTGCGTTTCATCCAGCATAATGAACAAATAATACTGTCCATGCCACCACAAAAGACTCTCAAGAGGAAGATAGTCAATCTTTGCAAAAATATAATTTAAAATGCACAAAACACAAGACATACAGCAACAGAGGCAATTTCTACCCATGGGTAACTACCTTTTTTTTTTTTTTTTTCCAACTCAGTTTTTATTTTAACTTTAATTTATTAAACTATCGTATTTATGTACAAAAACGAGCAAGTTGGCGTTGCTCTTTTGGACGGACACAAGCATTGTGTCTCAGGAGTAGGAGTGCTAATGTGTTGATCTGACTACAAGAGTTTATTGCTTATTTCTGCCAGGAGAGACATCTAGTTAAACACGGGGGTGGATATTTCTCTGACGTGGCGCCAGTTCTACGGAGGGCTCTACGCGGTCGAGTGCAAGATCGCTGGGTTTTAGCTGCTGCGTGGAAAGTAGCTCCACGGTTTAATGCACCAAAAATTCCCACAGCCATGGGATCGTAGTTTTTCCGTCGTCTTTGATGAACGCAGTAGATCTTTCTGCTTTATTGGTTGTGTCACATAGCACCAATGACAGTCCTCGTCGCCGTCGAGCAGCGACGTTAGAACCATTAGACCGGATGAGAAGGAAATCAACAGGTTTGGGGTTTCTTGTGTTGATATGGAGTTACACGTGTCAGGTGATCCAAGTTGGGTGGGTTTAGCTGAATGTTTCACTAGTGACCAGTTCACAACCCATTCATGTAGAGAATTAACAATCAGGGGTTTGAATTAAAAATTAAACATCTATTTTTATACATCTTAACTTTCCTTTCGGAAAAAGGGGATTTAGATAATGACAATTATCAGAAAAGTCTCTTATTCAGGAATATAACCATCTAATAACCCAATTAAAAATCACAATCACAGATTGTTTCCATCTCATTCATATTCTCTCAGATACATTCGCAAACTTAAAACAACACATCAGGCATTCTATAGGGCGGGCGGTGTTCTGGTCACCTGACTTAAATAAGAGTCTCTGATTGGTCGAGGAGGGATAAGTGGCTAAGAGGCAGGACTCACTTCGAGAGCTGGGGTATAGTGTGTGTGTGTGTGTGTGTGTGTGTGTTTGTGTATGTGTATGTGTGTATAAAGGGGAGCTCGTTTTATGAGCTGAAGGCCAGTTTGATGCTGCAGGAAGAGTAGCCCTCATCGCTGGCAGTGCTTGGTAGACTGCTGTGGTCGTCCAGATCGCTGGTGCTGGCTGTGCTGACGCTGTCCAGCTCTCCATGAGAGAACTCTGTGCTCTCCACATCCACCTCCATCTCTTCTGTGTTCACAGAGAGAAAGTGAAACAAAGTCAGACAACATTTTCATTGCACCATGCATCACATCAGATATATCACGTGAAGTGGTGAAAGATATCTGGCTAGAGACAGACAGAGCCATAGATGATGAAGCTCCAACCTTGGTCTGAGTCGGAGCGGTCAGATCTCTCGGAGCAGAGGGTGGAGCCTACGCTATCAGTGCGTATCCTCTCGCCCTCCAGCACGCCCCCGCCGCCCCGCAGCAGGTCCAGACGCCTCCGGAGGTGACGCTGCTCTCGCTCCAAACTCTCCAACTGATGCTGAGACTTACGCTCCGCTTCCTCCAGTTTCTGTGGAAGACAAAGAGCGGTGATTCACAGATAATTACAGAAAATCACTAACGGCACATACAAAAGAATTCACGGTGTAATCAATGCTTATTACAGCTAATGCATGAGTTAGACACGCTCAGTGTTACAAGACCTTTAATTTATTTTGTTCCTTTTTATCACTTCAGGATTGGGAAATGTTGCAAGCCAGATTCAAACCTGCATTGATTTGCACTAACCAAAATTTTAAACAACTTCATTGACATCATGCTATATGAAATGGCAGGACGAGTGATTTAAAGAGCTCATGTGACTAATGGATTTGTTTACTACAGTTCTGAATCCAGTTCCAATCAATAATCCCTCCACATGTGACCTTTGTGACCTTATATAATACATTACGCTAGAACTATACAGCGTGACTTCCAGCTACAACCACAAACGCACGCACGCACGCACACACACGCACACACACACATAACTGGTCGGGACAGCTTAACCTGTTATTAGCCAAACTGAAAATACAGGGCTATTATCAGATACATATTTTCAACAATGCAAAGTATCTGTCTGTAGTGCTTGACGTGTTTTACAAAAAAGGCATAGAAACTGATTTGTCACATTAAGGGATATGGCTCTGCTTACATAAAAAAGCTTTTATTTGGCTACTGATCAGACTTAATCTCATGTGAATGAACAATAATTTTTCAAACTACTGTTAATTTATGTGTTAAACTTTAATGAAGAAATTATAAATGACTGCAACTGAGATGCACATTTTTTAATAATTATATAAATGCATAATTTCTTGACCTATATATATATATATATATATATATATATGTATATATATATGTATATATATGTGTGTGTGTGTGTGTGTGTGTGTGTGTGTGTGTGTAGGTCAAGAAATTGTGCATTACCCATATGCAGTGTTATTATTGGTAACAAAAACTATTAAAAAAAACCTGTTACATTTTTAGTTAATTGAAGTTAAATTTAAATAAAATACAAATATTACATGCAAAACTTAAACTAAAAAAGTAAAATAAAAAAGCCTTGGCAACTACCTGACACAAAACAAGTTGATTTACTAAAAAAAAAAAAAAAAAAAAAAAAAAAAAAAAAAAAAAAATACACTAACACTAAAAATAAAATAATTCAAAACATTACTAAATATTTTTATGGAATATTAATAATACTAAAATAACACTAAATATGCTGTTGATAGTTATTAATATTTACATATGGAAGAGTTTGGAAGTTTCTGGTGTCTTCTCAGCTGTATGGTTATCCGCAAATGCGATAATTTCAAAATGTCAAAATTATAAATAAATTAATAAAATTAATTAACTAATTGACAAAGTAGTAAATGTTGTTTAGACTGGACAGGACATCACAGGGAGAGACAGTGGCTACAAGATGAATAAATGTGGCAAGTAAAATTCGAACTCTCATTTCCCACATGAGCACCATGACTCAGTGTGTCAGAGCATGTGCGCAAACCACTAGGCCACAGCTCCAACATCATTAGCTTAATTTAGGAGCTCCTCTGAAGTGTGTTTACCTTTATGTGTGTTTTGGCCTTGTTGAGCAGTCCCAGAGTGGTGTGGCGGCTGCACTCTGGTCCCAGCGGGATGAGACCCTTCAATCGCTCCAGACACAAACGCAGGTGGGCTCGCCTGAAACATGACAAACAGAAACGTCAGCCTCATACACACACACACGCACGCACGCACGCACGCACACGCCCTGAAAAAATAATGAACTTGCTGTACCTGTGTGATCTGACCAACCGCTTACGAGACAACACCTCATTCTCTAGCTTAAACACAAAGCACGCACCCACACATGCCACTGACTATTAAAGACTGTATTCTAGGAACTCGAAAGTTGAGGTTGAGATTGTTTCCTTTCTGATGCAAAACTGACCTGTGTGTCCGACAGTTATTAGTGTTAAACTAAAAATAAGTATTTTTAATACTTGAAATAAAATAGACATTAAGAATGATAGAACAATATAAAGAACAACATATAGAACAAAGAATGGTAGACATAACACAACGATAGATAGATAGATAGATAGATAGATAGATAGATAGATAGATAGATAGATAGATAGATAGATAGATAGATAGATAGATAGATAGATAGATAGATAAAGCATCAGAATGATAAATAGGAATAAATAGAATGATAGACAGACAATAGAACTATAGAAAGAATGATAGATAGATAGATAGATAGATAGATAGATAGATAGATAGATAGATAGATAGATAGATAGATAGATAGATAGATAGATAGATAGATAGATAGATAGATAAAGCATCAGAATGATAGATAGGAATAAATAGAATGATAGACAATAGAACTATAGAAAGAATGATAGACAGACGATAGATAGATAGATAGATAGATAGATAGATAGATAGATAGATAGATAGATAGATAGATAGACAGCTAGATAGACAATAGAACTATAGGCAGACAGACAGACAGAGACAGATAGATAAAAGAACAATGAAAGAATGAATGATAGGATAGAAGTAGACATAGGATGATAGAACAATAAATAGAACTAAAGATATATACATAAATAGAATGATAGAATGAAAAGAGAGATATATTTTATTTAAAGTAATAAAATAACTAAAACCTTAAACTATACACACATTTTTTTTTAAACAAACTAAACTAAACTAAACTAAACTAATAACAAAACTATCAAAAACTATAATAGTATATCAATGCTGCACACTGGCGTCCAACACTGCTTTAAGACACAAGCAGACTCTCCATCTATGTTTCACAAGTGCACGTGAGCATGAGCGTGCTTGTGCACGGGAGATCACTATCAGCACGCGAGTCTCTAATTGTGTTATTGAGGCTTTTCAACTCTAATTCCGTTTGCATTCCACCTTATCGGCAATGAAGATGGCTGCTCTCTTTCCTTCTCACACACACACACAGTCTGTCTGTCTGGCCTGTGACAATGGCGGTAGATTTATCACAAGCCTTATCGCTCTGTCTGAGCACCACCGAGAGGGCACTGTTATCAGGACACCCGTCACACACACACCCACCCGTCGCAGACACTCCAGTGTCTGCCTCAGTGTGTGTGGACATTGATTGATCAACCTGGTGCATTAATGGCTGTAGGGAGCAGACTGGTATTTTAGACTTACTTGTAGCTCATACAAATGACCGCACCAGGCCTCTAATTCATCTACACCCATTTTGCCCTACAACCCCTTCACCACGGCAACCAGATGTAACCCAAATATCTAATAAAGCACTTCTCACGCTATGACAGCGTCACGTCACACACTCAAACAGTACTTGTCGGGAAGGCTGTGTGTATATATATGTGCGCGTGTTTGCTTTCGTCTGTGTGGCGTGATAAATGACTTAGTTTCAGTCTACAGACAGAGACCGTGCCAAACAACAATCACCAAGTCTGTCTCGCAGACTAAGTGAAAAACAACATCTTTAAAAGACCCAATTATTACGTCATGCATTAAACACCTCAGTTTCTGTGGTACCCAAAAAGACCGGTTGCATAATGCGAGAAATCAAAACAGAAACCAACGCAAAAATACACACACAAAAGCTAGACGCATCATGGTCTTGGTAAACTTAGGTGTGTTTCAGTTACTATGAATAACTTGTAGTGTGAACAACAATGCATGCGCAGTAAGGTTATGTAACACAGATGAACTTTATCATGTTAGCTTTGTTGTAAAATCTAAATTAGCAGTTTGATTCCTACATAGGCAGCTGCCTTCTAATGAGGCATGCTACGCTCTTAAAAATAAAGGTTCTTTATTGGCGTCAATGAAGAACCTTTCTACTGTACAAAAGGTTCTTTATAGTGGAAAAATGTTCTTTCGATTTTTCAAGTGTTCTTCATATTAAGAAAAATTCGACTCAGGATTCGAAGTCAGGACGTCCGTAGCGCAACGGCGCTGTATGTCGGTGCTCTGCCCACAAGGCTACTGGCGCCAACACAACCTTTATTTTTTAATAGTGAACAGTCTTGGAACCTCATAAATGGCTGATATGAAAAATTCGACATATACAGACAAATAAAAACAGCCCTCTGCAAGAGAAACTCAACTTGACTCCAATGGAGTCCAATGACATTAGCATTACCATTTTTATTGATACTTTTTTGTTGCACTGCATTCTGGGATTGCCTTCTCCACAAAAGCAAATGTGACTAAAACAAGTTAACTATATTGCCTTAAAATACTGCCACCGTAGGCAGTTCATTTGGTTTTGGAACAGAGTAAATGAACGACCCTTGATAATCGTGGGTGTGCAGAATCTGTGCTTCAAAGCTGCAATCTGAGTCTATTCTTCTGGTCAAGATCTGGCGCTGGTAGAAGATGCCAAGTTTTATACTCCTCTGCATTACTCATATAGAGAACCCTACAACTCGGTTTAATAATAACTCAAATCAAACGTGCCTCTTACGTTTGAGCGTGTTCAGGCCTGCTCTCTCTTACACCCCGAGCAAGAATTTTATTATGACAAAACATCTCCAGTTTTCCTTATAAATGACTCATAAAAGTAAACACACACGCTCATTGTCAAGGCTGTCACGATCGTTAAATGTTGGATTACATTTAATTATCAAACAAACAAATGCAATATATAATGTGCATTCATGTGCACTTGCATTGTAATGATTATAAATGTATGTCTTTAGATAGATGGATAGATCCATCCTTTCTGTTCTCTAGTGTGGTGGGGGTTGAAAACACATGCGTGCTCCAGATTATGCTTGGTTTATTGGTAAATAATGAATGGAGTTGGCATAATGCTATGGGCCTGGCATGGTAATAAGTAATGTCAAGGTCAAGACGGGGTTGACGTTATTTGAACACACTCTTAAATTAGAATCTGCATTAAGAACAAAATATTCAACACACTTTCCCCACACAACAGCATGGAAAATAGTATGCAGATTACATGCTGGCCTGGCTATTTGCCAACTATCCATATATGCACATGTATAATCATAGCTTGCTTCAACAGCAGGAAATCTCACATTTTCCCCTCACAGCACCTCTGTCTATGCAGCAAACAAAAATCTGCACAGCAGATCCTGAATCTTATCTTTTTTCTTTAAGTGAGAACACAAACTGCATCCTCTCTCGCAACCAACCTCCTATATATAGCATCACGTGCATGTAATATAGATGAAGCCCCGAGCCATAATGATGGCATAGAGTCGCCGTACAGCAATGTACGCACACTAAAAACGTCAGGGTTTTTCCTACGGATTCTCCCGTAGTACATTTTTCTCCATTGCCTCACATGATGCCTCTGAAGCATCGTGTCACATGGCTGGGTTATTGCACACCACCGCACAGACCACAAAGCGTGAACAGGCTCTAGGTTCTCAAGCCCCTAGTTCGGATCTGATCAATACAGCAGGTCTGGCAGCTTGATCTGGGTTAACATCCTTGTTTTATTTAAAGGTTTGGCCACGTGCTTTATGATGTCACAATGGGTGAGCGTGCAGACGTGTCCCCATCATATCAGTAACAGACCCGAGCTCTCGCACAGCTCTCAGATAAAACGCGAGAGGTATCCTCCCCCACCACATAAACAGACACAGATGGGAGGCCATTATTGGTACTAGTCCTCCATTTTCATGTAATCTGTCCAAAAACTGGACGAAAAGCAACGTGAGCATGACATTAGAGAGACTCATGCTGAGAATAAAAGCAACCTTCAAATGTGGGCAGAGAACGAGGGAGTGCAGGGACGGTTGCAGATGTAAAGTTAGAAGGTGGGGGTAGTCAGGATAGAGAGAATGAAAGGGAGATGAATAAAGAGGTAGGAGGAAGAGACAGATACCAGTGGAAAGAGTGTAGAGACAGACACTACGACGGCACTATATGTAAACATGCTTGGAAACAAAGAAGCCTTTGAGCCATGCATGGGGTGAACCAATGACCGCTTACTGTACAACACACAGAGGGGGTGGATGTGCAAAAATACATATTTTCAAAGTCGAATAGTGATTGGTTTGCCTGCATATAGCTAGTCGAAGGACTAGTCTCATTCAACGTCAACAGAGCATGAAGTAATGTAATAGGCTGCAAGGGTTTAAAGAAGTTGGACTCTTTATAACTTCATCCACGTCTTGAATGCAATTCTCATGGTGGGATGCTCAAAAAATTGTGCGAGATGTAATACAACAAGCAGCACTAAAAATATCAGAAACTACAAACAAACGAAAAAATGTGGATGAACTAGTCTCACTTCCACTCTTCTAGTCAGTTGTTGTGCAACTAGTCGAACATTGAGAGGGGGAGACGGAACGAGACCTACATCGAGCCGAGGATATACCTTTGTTGCACCCCTGGTTAAACTCACGTACAATAACACGCACTACAGACAGAGCAATGGCTCTACAATCCACAGGAAAATAAAGGAGCACATACCAACTCAGACAGTAACAGCTGTGGTGGAGCAAGGCCCGCTCTGGCCCATCAGTAACACATGGATTAGTTCACACGTGCTGAGCTGTAATCTGCTCCGTACAGCCCAGACCAGCAGACCCCACTCACATGCCCACAGAGTTTGTGTGTGTGTGTGTGTGGTCATGTGATTGCTGCCCCCATCCCTAAAGCTCCTGCAGATGGCTGCGTGCATGGAAAACACAGATTCTCTATTGTACGGCTCTCTATTACGTGGGTTTCATTTGGCCAGAAGGTTGTGGACACTTTGGATAATCTAATAAACGTGAGGTGAACCCAAAAACAAACGGGACGAAATCAGAAAACAGAAACACCACCAGATGTTTGGATCACACCACTCTCTCACAGAAAATCCACTCAATCCATTTTACTTCCCCGGAAGAACGCTTAATCCGAACACAAAAAATACACACACACAGCGGTGGTGGAAGGGCAAACAGCCATAGGTCTCTTCAGTAATCAGATCAAAGGCCATGACACACAAAGCAAAGGACCATGGGTGCAGATCAATGTGGTTGGTTATGATTGGACGACTTTCAGGAGGACCACTGATTGGATGGCTGGCTAGTATAGCTTTTTCCCTCCTGCCATGATGAGTCCCTAGACCAAGCATAACTCAATATTTGACACTGTGGTAGGCCTCAGGGCTGTAACTACCACACAAATTGAGGAGGGCATGTCACCTCAATATTTTGATCACCAGTTGCCCAATGATATATTTTTTTTCCAATGGCCAATTGTTAAGCAATTAGATTTGGTCCTTGCACCAATTTGGAATGTTTGGTTACATCCTTGCCAGGCCTACAAACTATCATACTTTTACACAATGTAGAAACAAAAAAACACATAAATTTCATTAACAGGTTTTAAGGGTGTTGCTGGTGACATTCAACTGACTGTGTCATTCAGGAATGTTAGTTGCTTCCTAGATTTCAGCCTGTAATTCAAGAATTTGGTTGTACTAGTAAGGAGGTGTCTAAAAATATTGGGTGTGGATGTATAGAAGTGTTTATGGTGGCATCAAAGATGTGGGTCTGTTTGTGTGTTGTTTCTGTAACCTTACCCATTAGTAACTATGAGTGCTGCATTTGAAGTGAGATGTGCGATGAAACAGTGTTCTTTTACAGGAAACAGTAAATGTGGGGCAAGGCAGAGCACTAGTGGCCTCTAAATCTCAAATGTCCTCTGCTATACTCTTCCGACATAACCCAAAGACTGCCACAGGGGTGTGTGTCCTTCCTGACTCACCCAAAACACCCAGAGCTTTGTCAACCTTCTATAGCATGAGTGTGCATCTGCGTGTGCACTGTGAACATGCCCTGGCACGTGTGCGAGTCTGCATTGCTTGCTTGACCAAAGATCACACGTCCTAATCTGCTTTTGCTGGCCAAGAAAAGCTTACAAGGCATCAGGTCAGAGAGAACAGTCAGTTCTCAGCTTCCCTTCCAGGGGGTTCCGGAATTCCCAGGGGAAGCGGAATGTTCTGACTCCAGCTTCCTCTGTACTGCCGTAGACAACATGGAGGACAACATATAAGGTCATCGGCAGCAAGTTCTTGAGGAGCACACTTTGGCAACGGATGACGATGTATCTTCTAAACGCACTTTATTCCTAATGATTCTCTTTGAGGGCGGAAGTGTGTTGTAGCCAATCAGCCCAAGCGCCTCTACGTTCTGAAAAGATCTTTTCTTAGGGCCGCTGGTCTATTTTCAGTAAGCCAGCTTGGCAGCTTTATTCCTGAGCCTTTGCATTCTCACTGTCAAACACACCACGGCCCACACATTCACGACAGCATGCTTAACACACAACCAAACACCCTCGCTTTCATATACCCAATAATTAACAACCACATACCCATAATTGGAAATGAAATCAGTGATTTCAGTTCAATTCGAACATCTTCCTTAGCTGACATCCGAACTGTGCAACTAAACCCAAGTTTAGGAAGTTGAGGCTCACCACATATGTTCAAAGGCATCATAAGATCAAACGACGGGATGCTTGCATGAACACACGTGTGTTATCTATATACGTGTGGTGGCTTGCGAGAGGCCGGAATGTGGTCACAAGTCTTTCATCTCCTTCCTGTTCCTTTCTCACATGCAAAAACACTGAACTATCTTACATCTTCATCAGACAGAAACTGCATGTGATGCCTGACACAAAATGGTCACCGCTTGCCACCTGGGACTGCAGTAAGGCACTGGCAAGCAGGACACTGTCCCCTTGTGCTTCCAGTTGGGCCACTCAAGGCATTTGACTATTTCGGAGTATTTTGATGTATCATGAAAGAAGGTTGGAAGGGATGTATTAAACCTTTGTGCCAATGGGATGTTAGGTACAAAAATTAAAATTATAGGTTTCCTAACTTTGAGAACTCTTCAAGTCAAGCAGAGTCAGGGGTAATATGGTTTGGTGTTGGGTGTGGCTGCTGACTGTACCTTTGTCATAATATGTTGTGTAATATTTGTTTGTGCTGACACTAAAGGCTGTCCGACAAGCCCTGTCCTCTTTATCTGGACCAAACCCATACAACTCTACGCTGGCGCACTGACAACCCTTCACATGTGTAGACATTATCTGAGAAACCCAGCCGGTCTGGGAGGAGATGAGTCTACTTGCATGCATGCACACATACATATGGTGCATTTAAAACTACTCCAGTAAAACTGTGTGCTTTGGTCCACCAATGATTCTGCAACAAAGTCTTTGTCCAAGTTTACGGTCTCACCCATGTCCCATCCAAAATGACTGGAAAAGCAAATGACACTCCAGGACTAAGCTGTGCTTAAGAAAAGTTAATAGAGCTCCAGGTCTTCATATAGAGGGTCACAAAGGAGTTCCTGTTAGTCTAGACGAGAGTTATTTTCGGTCTTTGAAGTGGAGCCTCCAGTATTCGCGTGCACAGAGCCTAAACAGCAGGCCCCGCACTGTCGGTGTCTAATGCCTATCAGATAAGCACTCATGAGACCAGAACATACAGTCCATCATCTGTAAACACTCACACATTGCACTCACTCCACATATGGGTGGCGATTTCAAAGAAAAACAGCACCCATATGTTTGGGACATTTCAAAGAAATCACATTTGTATTCTCCTAATAATGTACACCTACAGTAATAACCAGTTTCCTTCTGTGAACTTCCTATTATGCAAATGACATTGTGAAAGAACGGACATATGAGTGCGTCTCTGGTTTTGGTCGTCTCTCTGGACTCTGGGCAGTAATCTGAAACTGAGGCTGCAGTAGTTGTGCAGGACCGAGGGGCGGGTGAGCCATGAGGAGAGGGAATGCCCTTAGATTAGCAGAATTGGGTCAGCTCTTGCTTTCACTTTTAGGTACCTGTTGCTGCAGAGACAAGCTGAAGGGCAATTGTTCCGTGTTCCAAACTTCCTGTTCACCCTAAGTAATGCGGTTTTTATTTTTCATATTTAATGAATTTTGAAAAGTAGCTTCAATACTTGTATAACCTGTCTCATTTGTAAGGATCTTTACAGTGTTGTTTACTGCGAATATTTTCTGCAATGACAAATATTCACTATTCCCTCACTTACCAACACTTGCATGCCAATGCTCTACAAAAAGAGCAAAGCAGGAAATATAGCAACCAGTCCACAAAGCTCTAACTTCCAAATTTGATTGTGAGTAAAAGACTGCAATACATCAGTTTTCAACAACAACATACTAAATAAAAACTGAAGCATTGGTCTCATATTGGGGCCCAAATATCATCTCCTTGCTGACTCCCCCCTATTTTTTTTCCTAAAATTTTAGTAGCTATTTGTAATCATGAAAATTAGCGCACATGTTCAAGTTGTGGTGCTTATGAGGCTGAGGCAAGTTTAAACGATAGCCTATTTTCTTGTGATATTTCTTACAATTGCCAGTGTTAAAAAAATAACTTAAAAATCGTACTTACCGATTTTTCTCCAGCTCATTATGTGTGGACCTATAAAACAAAACAGAAGCAATGAATGAGCAAACATCAACTTGCTTATGATTCTATGAGGAATTAAGTGCAAGGTTTTTATCATAACCCCCATCATAAGCATAAGCTTATTTCTTGAGCACTTATCACCAGAATTAAACGTCAGCTCTCATCTGGAGATCAGAGAACATGTATGCGGGAAAAAAGCCCGGCCGCTCATAAAGAACAAGACTATGCGTCATTAAAGGTTCCAATGGATTTACTAATTAATCTTTATTGGGGGGCTGAACCAGCCATAACCAATCCAGTGGCTCCAGAGGGAATTATAAAAGGCTCCTCTAAATGACCCACATGTCACTGCAACTCTTTGTTTGCAGCGTAAAGACAGAGAAATGAAGTGTGCAGAGCAGAGAAAGCGAGCACAATGACCAGCCTATATGCGAGCACGTGAGAGAGCTCTCCTCTTCGTACAATGAGTGAGTGCCAGTGGACGCTCTCTCTCTCTCTCGCCCTCTCTGAGAGCACGAGTCAGTGTTATGTTAATAATGTAAAGTGAATCAGCCGTCCCCCTAAGAGGCTCTTTGTGTGGCAACATGCTGAAAGCTTTTCCAAAGCTCTAAATGGCCGGCCGAACCGGTGCATGGCAATGCCGTTGCAGGGGCAGCAAGACGTGGCTGCAGCAAGGGCCTACTTCTCCGTGGGTCATGTGACCGCTTCCCTTTATTGGCAACTATTAATACCAAGATTGTGTTTTCAGGCATCCTGTAGCTGACCTTATGGTATTGCACGGGAGGATGCTTGCAAGCTCAAGGGGGAGGAGGAATAGAGCGAGGGAGGGAAAGACAGGTGAACAGTATGTCTGTTTTCACAGCTCTTATTTCTGTGTGACAGGATGTGTAGTGTCCAGAGACATACACTCTAGGAAAAGACGGCACACAGTGTTGATTTTCTCAGGTTTTTACATGTTGTTTTTAGGGTTCAAGTGTCCGTAAACTTAACGGACAATGTCCTGATAGGAAATTACCAGTACATTTTAATTTTCTATGCATGTTTTTCTTAGAGTATTCTCAGAATACTGGCGTATTCTGTATTTATTATTCGCAGCAGATATGCAAAAATCCTGTGTTTTAATGCTCAAAAATGTGGGTTGCCAAAGGCAAAAGAAAAAAATAAATAAATGAGCATGCCCCACACAGTTTTGTAAACATGTGTAAAAGTATTTTTTCCCCTCACAATCTTTCCACCATCTTCATTTCAACTGAAGCAGCCTGAATGACCTCTTCTCAGGAGACGCACACAGGCATGCCAGATGATCCGATAGTGTTTCCTTTACATTCCCTCCATCAGTGCTCGCTTTGTGTACAGTAACACAGACCTGAGATCAGTCATCAAGATGTCTGTTACTTAGAAATGCAGTGAAACAAAACAGACGGAACTGACACAACACTAAACATACTCACACGCACATTTTGTCTGAGAGAAAAGGAAAAAATTACCTTTGTGAGCTGCTCACATAAATGCCATTTTGGTCAATGCAAAACCTGTAGCTAGATGGCATTTTGATAAAAATCTAATTCTGTAGCTAGATGGCATTTTTGGTCAACTCAGAACCTGTAGCTAGATGGCATTTTTGGTCAACTCGAAACCTATCGACAGATGTGTTATTTTTGGTCAACTCAAAACCTGTCCCTAAACGGCATTTTTGGTCAACTCAGAACCTGTAGCTAGATGGCATTTTTGGTCAACTCGAAACCTATCGATAGATGTGTTATTTTTGGTCAACTCAAAACCTGTCCCTAAACGGCATTTTTGGTTAACTCGAAACCTGTAGCTAGATGGCATTTTTCGTCAACTTGAAACCTATCGACAGATGTGTTATTTATGGTCAACTCAAAACCTGTCCCTAAACGGCATTTTTGGTTAACTTGAAACCTGTAGCTGGATGGCATTTCTTGTCAACTCGAAACCAGTAGCTAAACGGCATTTTGGTCAGCTCGAAACCCATAGACAGATGCCATTTTTGGTCAACTCAAAATCTGTAGCTGGACAGCATTTTTTGGTCAACACAAAACTTGGTAAATTGCCTACAGTAAAAGAAATTCTCGGCATCTCGAAACCTAGTGAACTACACTATTACTACACAGACGACATTTTAGGCATCACAAAAAAGTGACTAACCTAGATGGCATGTTAAACATGAAGCAACCATAGTTTTGTTATAGTAAGCCTGTAGTAAGCCATGGCTTTTGACAGATTGATCACGTTTGTATAACCACAATTTTACTACAAATACCATGGTTAGACTATGGTCAGTGCAGCAAAACCAAGGTTAATTTGTGGTTACCATTAACTATAATAACCATGTTTTTGGTTTTATTTGGAGTAAACCCATGGTTCATTTTCGCACTGTCAACCCAGTTGGCAATTCTAGTGAGCTGCCTACCTGGATGCCACTTTTTGTCCCCCTCTAAAGCTAGTAAACTGTCTACCAACATTTATTAGCAACATTTTCGTGATTTAACAAAGCGCGTTTTAATAGACGGTTTAAAACGCCTGTTATTGTATTTTCGATTAGTTTCTTTTATCAAATCGACATTTAAGCAGAACAAGACCGGAGACAATTTTCCAAAACATGTTTTAGAAGAAGAATAACGTGGAAAATTAATTTAATAAAGACGCCTCAGGCTGTTCACCTTGGCAGCCAGAAAACAACAGTTGCTGTAAATAAGAGCCGTGCGTTCAAGGGTCCGGGGCTAAATTAAAGCACTCCTCTCGTGAGAACCAACAGTGCAACCAAATTTGTTTCAACCCCCCAATGTTTATCGGACATTAACCGCATACGCGTCAAAATAAACCAAAGATGTCGACACTTTAGACTTTCGGTTTAAACAAAACGAAACCCAGAGGCGCTCAAAGGCGAAAACAGGACGTGAGTTTTCGCACGGTCCCTAACCTCAACGCTGCAGCAGTCCCGTTTGACAATCAGCTGATGAGAGCTCCCCTCCCCCAAAACAAATCAAACAACAACAAAAATAATAATAATGCACCTTATTTTACAAGCGCAAATGTCTATTTCGTTAAAAATACGTATCTGATATTTTTGCTTTATTCATAAAAAAGCATTTAAAAGTTTATACTCTTTTTTTTTTTAACATTACAAAAACAAGGCATTACTAAAAGGCGACTAGAAAACGATCTAGAAATGACAGCAGCAGAGATTCAAGCCAGTATTATAAGCAGTGACTGGTCATCGTGACAGATGTCATAGCAGTGTGATCTATGCGCACGTCTCTCTTTGGCTTTTCTCCAGCAGTGTGTTTTTTTTCTTCTCCTCTCGTGGAAGTGGAGAGTCAGATCATGTGCTTACCTGTTGTGGTTGTTGCTGCACTTTTTATTTCGGAATTTCCTTTGTCTCTGGTAGCTGGAGTGCTGAATAGACGGAAAGGTCGAGGCATATCCGTGTTCACTCTCTGAAAAAGACACCGCAGAAACGTGTCACATCTAACCAGACACGGGCCAAGTCCCTTTAAATACCTCAAAATACAGTCAATTCACAGGTTGGCCTCTTTGGCAGGACGGTTCGCATGTTATACATATCAATACCATGTACCTCTTTCTCTCCTTTCTATATATTCGGCTGCTTCCAATAACCTCTGGATATTCAGCACAGCAGTCATCGTTTGAATAAATCTAGATGTGTGTCGTTATTTTTGCTGATATAAGATCACGATGACAGCTGCCTCGTCGCAAAACGTAGCATTGAATATCCTCCGACGATTCACCTGTTTTGTGTTTTTGTTTCTATTTGCTGAACCGTCGAGTCGAGGTATTTCCTTACACTGTTACCAAGCTAGTTACAGGAAATCAAACACAAATAAAACATCCGACGCCTGAATATCAAAGTTGTAAAAGTGCTTTAGGAAAACAGTCGAATACAAAGTGTATAAAATGAATAGAAACAGGTACAAAAGAGTCCCCGAGAGCCCAGCCTGCGAAGTCCCTGGTGCTTGCGCTGTTTTCTCCTCCCCTGGTTTGTTTACCTACTGTTTTAACAGCTGAGAGGATCGAGACCTCAGCGCGGGGGATTATGGGAAGTGTAGTTCTTCACCCAACCGGCCCTTTAACTCCAACAGGGCACGCTGATTTATTTTTATGCTGTTAGTTATTAACATTGCTTGAATGGTTAAATCTATGTTTAGTATTAGTTTATTAGCGATTATTTAATATTAAATACATTTATACACGAATTAGACAAAGTCTACTTTAAGAATATTTCGCAATTTATAGCCAATGAGATTAAAACATATCTAGAAAAATATAAATATTCATTTTGTATTCATTAATATACAGCTTACTGTTTTTTATTTTTTTTTTATTAATAATAACCGTTGTACAGGGAGATGCTGTAACTGAAACCCGGGTTTCCTACATTCAGTCATCCGTTTATTTAGCATTTAAATTTTATAAGCAGCCGTGTAATCTGCGTTACATTTAATGATTAAAAAATTGCCATTTCCCCGTTTTGATACTGCGCACTTCAACTCCCACAATCCCTCACTTCAAGTGCCGTTTAAGCCAGGCCCAGCAACATATGACATCACAGCACCGCAGCGCCGTGATTGGTCAGAGGCCTTAGCAAGCGTTCGCCAACGCAACACGCTCTGGCCAATCAGAGCAGCGCAACGTGCGCCATGTGGATGTCATGTGAACACACCCCCTAGGAAACAGGAAGGCGAATTGGAGAACTCTTTTGAAGTAGAAATATGCAGTCTGCATATAAAATTTTCAGATTTATCCGGCGTGACTCGGGTTTGCTTTAAATCGCGATGAACAATAACGAAATAAATCGAATAAGAGCGAATGGTGAAAGCGTGGTCAAAATCTATTGTTTCTAAAGTGCTTCATATTAATCTCTCTTTATAATAGTTGCATAATAGACGCAATCAGCCTTAAACACCATCATAAATAAAATAAAATTAAATAAAAAAACATAGGCGCAAAACATATTTTCCTACAATTTCCTATCTAGACAAAGCACAATGTAATGCTCAATCAAAAACAACTTCATGTGATCAAATGCCTTTATTTATACGATAAATGTTTAATCATCATACATACACTCTTATGCGAGGTGCGTAATGGAGAGTTAAAGGTGCAAATAACAGTCTAAGAGGTGACGTCAGCGTGTGTATTGTGCTAGCAAATGTTGGTTATTTATTTATTTATATACTTGTTTATGTTCCTCGAGAGAAAGAGATGGCAAACAGCCTGGCATGTCTCTCTGCCGAACAATGCCAGACTCCGAGCTGCCCCATATGACAGTGCATGCCAGCTTGGGACAGCCAGCCTGCGATTTGGGACATTAAGTGCGCTGCAGAGGGAATTATTCACCTGCTTTTGTGTCTCTGACACATGCAATAAAATATAAATATGTGCAATTTGGCGTTTTATGACTTTGTGCAGTTAAAAATAGCCTTGAAACTATTTTAAGTTTCTGCATTGCGTGTATTATTAAATGCTAAAATATAAAAAAGGTCTCCTTTTACATTTTGGAAACTTGATCCTTTAAAAGCATTGTGGCCGTGCATCGCATATCGGGGCACATTGCACATGTTCCTCGTCTACTTGGCTGATTGTTCGTTGAACTCGATCCTTTGTTGTCTGAGTCTATTGACAATGAAACAGTTTGTCTGCATTACGCAAATGAGTCGAAATCACTCATAAGTGCACTATAATTTCACTTACTTCCATCCTTCCTCTCGGCGCTCTCAATATAACGCGCAGCCTCCAGTAAAACCTGTACATTTTTCAGGAAAGTGTTTATCATGGAAGAGTCTCTGGAGTTGAAGACGTCATTGAAAGGACAAGTAGACATCTCAAAATCTTGCTGATCCAAAGATGTTTCGGACTCCAGAAACAAGTCTTCGGCCTTCACCTCTCCTCGTTGCCTCTCAGTCCTCACCATTTTGTTCCCGTGCAGTGAATATGGTCGGAATTGGAAGTGTGTGTGAGTTATTGTGCTGTGCTGCGCTCTCTGGATCTACTGAATAAATGAGGGGAATGTAATGGATGAGGGAGATAAAACGCTCCGGGAATGCCGGGTCCTAGCGCCCGCCGCGCGCCCTCCTGTCACGTCTACAACGTGCCCCCCCAAACTATGACGTCATCAGCCCGGGCCCGTGCCTTCGTGAACACGATTTGTCGTGTAATATAAAAATGAACGCTGAGAGACACATGCACTGTTATTTTACTCTTAAGCTATTAAAACGCAACACACAGAACCAAGGTTCCAAAGGTTGATCTATGTACTTTCGAAAGTACTACACCCTAACAAGTGATAAGTTGACTTAACTTAAAAAAAAATTGAGGAAACCCGTTGCTTTAAATTATTAAGTAAATAATAATTAAAAAAAAAAAAAAAGTTAAGTGAACTTGACAATTCACTTGCCTTAAAATTATTAAGTAAATAATAATAAATAAATGTAAAAAAAAATCACTTAATTTATTATTTTTTTTAAATTATTATTTACTTAATTTTAAGGCAACGGGTTTCCTCAATTTTTTTAAGTTAATTCAACTTATCACTTTTTACAGCTTACATTGTAAAAGTAAGTGAAACGTACCCTTACGAAAATTAACCATGGTTTTACTACAAATAAAACCATGGTGTGACCACAAATTAACCATGGTTTTGCAACAATAACCATTGTTTAACCATGGTATTTGTAGTAAAACTGTGGTTATACAAATGGTAGTCAATACACCAAAAAAAAAAAAAAAAAAAGTGTTACTACAATTTTACTATAATAAAACTATGGTTAATTTTCGTAAGGGCATTGCAATATACTCGCTTTTGAATAAGTAATTACACTGTAACAAGTGATAAGTTGACTTAACCTAAAAAAATTGAGGAAACCCGTTGCTTTAAATTATTAAGTAAATAATAATAAAAAAAAAAAAAAGTTAATTGAACTTGACAATTCACTTAATTTATAAAAATAATTTTAAGGCAACGGGTTTCCTCAATTTTTTTAAGTTAAGTCAACTTATCACTTTTTACAGTGTAGCTTACATTGTAAAAGCGAGTAAAACGTACCCTTACGAAAATTAACCGTAGTTTTACTACAAATAAAACCATGGTTAGACTACTATAGTCACCACAAATTAACCATGCTTTTGCAACACTAACTATTAACATTAACTATTGTTTCACCATAGTATTTGTAGTAAAACTGTGGTTATACAAATGGTAGACAATACGCCAAAAAAAAAAAAAAAAACGTTACTACAATTTTACTATAATAAAACTATGGTTAATTTTCGTAAGGGCATTATAAGGGCAATATACTCACTTTTGAATAAGTAATTACTTCACAACCATTAAAAGTTTGTTTTGCATGTAATCCATACTACATTGGTCACGTGGTCACTGTCATGTCAGTTACGCCGACTCACTGCCATTCACAAATCCTCTTCCATGGCCTCATGAGATAGTAAAGCATCTATTGAACGTGTTCCTCAGAATCTAGCCGGAAGTAGTAAGGGAAGTAGGCCTATGCGATTTTGGATTCAGCCATAGTACCAGACATTCAAAGCATTGCTAAACTACAAAAATAATACAACGCTATGAGTTATAAACTCAAATTAGTCCATTCTCTTCCCTTACTATAAACATTTTAGGACTTTTTATGATTCATTAACTTTATAAAGCTCAAACATACAAACATTTCATGTTTTGGTTTGATTAGCAGTGTAACTTTTTGTCACACCCAGTACAGTAGCGGTCATCACGCTTTTTGTTCCATTGATTTCCATTCATATGCATGCAAACACTGAAGACTGGAAACGCGAGCTCATGCAGAAAAGTTTTGACTTGACTTGCGAATTGATATATCATATCACATATGTGACCTCTTACAGTAGCATGGTTATTATCATTAAAAATGATCATATCACCCCAAAATTTTAATATTGTAATTTACTCATCCTCATGTTGTTCCAAACCTGTTCTTTCTCGTGTTGAACAAAAAAGATATTTTGAAGAATGTCTGTAACCAAACATACCATGGAAGTCAAAACATTCTTCAAAATATCTTCTTTTTCAGAAGAAAGAAACCCATACAGGTTTGGAACAACATGAGGGTGAATAAATGATGACAGGATTATCATTTCTGTGTGAGCAATCCCTTTATTGATAAAAACCTATTACTTTATTGATAAAAAAATTATTATATTAAAATTTTTCATAATTTTTGTATAATTTATCAAAATGAAATAAATATTAACTGAAATCAAATAAAATATTAAAAATAATTATTTTATTTAATCTAGTTGCCAAAGCACCATTTTACATTTTCATTTAGTTTCAGCTGGATTACTAAAAAAAAAAAAAATCAAATTAAATAAATTAAAATTAAGAAATAAAAAATAAAAAAATAAAAAAATAGACATAAAAAATACTAAAATATTAATTACAATTAAAGTGAAAGAAAATAGAAAAATAAAATCTAATTCAGTATATTAACAGCAATTATAACTGCTTTATACTAAATTAACACTATCCAGCTGTATACAAAGAACACAAGCTTCAAACCACAGGATCGTAACGTTTCAGGGAACTGTAGTAGACTGTAAGTTGCAGTGTTTGATGCTCAAATTCTAGTGTGACCACAGCTTTTATATTTTAATACCCTCTTATAAGTATTCCTTCACACTGCCTGGTCTCTCTTTTATAGGTTATGAGTGATTCTGGCTAAACGAAACCTTGAAAGATCCAAATCCTGACACATGCTCACAGCTCCAGTCGTGGCTGACAGCAGCACTAAAACATCATTATCAAGAGTGAAATACGTTTCAAAGACTCCATTCGGTGCACAGGGAGGGTGGAGAGGCTGGAGTTCACTGTCCGTTTCCTGCGGTCTTTGACTTTTTTAGCATGGCAGCTTTTTACCAGCGCCAGCACAAGGGGATGGCAGATCTCAGCTCTCCCCAGCACTTCAAAGCCAGTGCACAGGGCTTCAGCCGTTTGATGTGAAGTTCACAGGAAACTTGAAAGTGGAGAGCACAAGAAAGCCAGCGAGCTCTACGTCTAAAAAGAGAGAAATTGGTAATGTGGCCTTCAACCTCGATGCATACTAGTCACACACCTGACAACGATGCAAGGCATTGTGGGAGACGAGCGGAGCTGAAAAGGCTTGTATCGTTGAGCTAGTACATCAGTGAGGTTATTGCGTCCTTGATGTTGTCAGTAGAAGCAGCGAGTAGTGCCTCTAAAATGTGGGACGGTGTCATTTTACTATCTCTGAGATACTATTACAGTTTTTCACTTTTTAAATAGGTTTTTCAGTTTAATTTCATGTGAAGTTTTAATCATTTAGTTGTGCTTTTGCCATTTTTTAAAATTTGTTTTTGAAAATATGACTAGTTTTTAATTTTATTTCAGTTTTGACTTGATATGGTTATTTTTTTTAATGGTTATTTTTTTAGTTAATTATATTTTTTTATTATTTATTTAGGAGTTATTTTAGTTAACTATAATAACCCAAATATGTCACAGACTTCTAAATATGATGATCCAAAGGACACCCTTCCTAAAATTCAAAAGCAGTTATATAATGTATTAAATATAATATAATATACAAATAATTTAGAAGGCAGAATGAAACAGTCAAATCCTGTATCTTTCTGATCTTATAATAATAAATAACTAATAATTATGTAATATGAATCAACAATACTCAAACATTAATAATGAATATAAATAATTATTAATAAATAAATAAGTGTTGTTAACATAAAACAACAACAACAAAGCTGTTACTTTTAATTTATTTGATTAAAATTAAAAAAGTAATATCGTGAAATATTATTACGATTTAAAATAACTGTTTTCTCTATTAATATATGCAAAATGTAATTTATTCCTTATTATAGCTTAATATTTTTAAGGAATCCATGATGTATTTCAAGATTCCTTGATAAATATTTATTTATTTATTTAAACCTAATTTATGTAAATGTCTTTACTGTCATTTTGATCAATTTAGTGCATCCTTGCTGAATAAAACTATACATTTCTTTATGAAAAAAACAGTAGTGTATTATTCCATTTTCCAAACCCGTTGTTTTCTGTAGCGTCGCAGAGATGCTGAGTTATGTAATATTTAAATCTCTTTCAAAGCAAACTGGATCTGAGATCTCCCTGCATGAGGACATTCCTTGTATTTGGACAAGACCAAAAAGGTTGCGACCTTTACTCAAGTCCCACTCAGCCCTCTCGCAGCTTTGTTTTAAACGTGTTGCTATTAATGGCATTTTACAACCCCCAGCTCTTCTATAGCTCTCTACAATCAGTCACGTTCAAAAAACCCTTTGAGACCTTAATTAAAGAGGAGCCATGAGTGGACCGGCACTGTACTTAAAGCCAACATGACCAGCCTGCACTGCAGGCTATCTGGGGGTCAGACTACCTCGTTAGGGCCGTCATTCTCACGAGTGAGTCTGGGAGCCATGACAACAGGCACCAGCCAGTCCTCCGCTCCCGGCCTCCAGACCGCGTCCACCTGCTTAAATATTTAACACACGCTCATTCACGACTCCCACAACCAAATTAAAAATGCATCCTCTCGCTGGTCTGCTTTTGAAAACAATAAGCCGTGACTGTGAGTGGAAGTCATGGCTGAAGCTCTGGGGCCCAACAATAGCGTTAAACATTCTCCACCAACATGTTTGAAATTCTTTGCCGAGGAATCCAGGAGCTCTCGTTCTCGAAGCCATCGGGTCCTGGAGGAAATAAGATATGTAATTGTGATAATAGAGTGCGGATGAAGAAGTAGCTAATATTGTCAAAATGGAACTGCTATAATCGCAGTCTCCTCCCACGTGTGTTCATACTGACAGTGTCTCTCCACCTACATGCTCACTCTGTGACATTCCAAATAAATGCCAGCAATCTGTGGCACTCTAGGGAAAGCTTCACTTTAGGGGGTGAGCGTTTGATAATTAGCTTCGAGCCGCTGCTTCCATGAAAATCACTGGTGTGAGACAAAAAGAGTTTCAAAATGCGTCAATACAACTGTGCATTTCAGTAGTGAAGTTTTAAATGTCTTGTTCCTTTACATTATTGAGCGTTATGGGTTACTTAAAGTTAGCAAGTAAGCTAATGCTAAAGTTTTGCGCCTCGTGGGCAGCGCGTCGACATGCAGAGCTGTTGCGCTTTGGGCGTCGCAAGTTCGAGTCCCGGTTCGCAGACCTTTCCCGATCCCGTCCCCTCTCTCTTTCTCTCCCACTTCACTTCCTGTCAACTTTGATCTGTTCTATCAAATTAAAGGCAAAAACGCCAAAAAAAAAATAAAAAATAAATAAATAAATAAATAAATATTGCTTGGAACGTTAGTATAATCAAACTAGCTTTTCAAATAATTTCAACTCAAGTTGAAGTAAAATCTTGTCTTGTTCGATCTCGTATTACTTTAAAAATGCAACATGCTAACAACAAACTCTTATGCGATACTTGTATTTTCACACTTGTTTATTCTAGAAGTATGACATTGTTAGCTTAGAAACATGCTAACAACAAAATCTTACACAGTACTTATATTTTTATTAGTACCGTCAAACGATTAATCGCGATTAATCACATCCAAAATAAAAAAAATTTGTTTACATAATATATGATTGTGTACTGTTTATATTTATTACGTTTATATATAAAAGCCCACACATACAGTATATAATTTGAAAATATGTACATGTATTTACATCTATATATTTATATTCATATAATTTATATTATATATAAATATATTTAATATATAAACATTACATATTTTTCTTAAATATTTGCATGCATGTGTTTGTATTTATATATACATAAGTATACACAGAACACACACATATATTATGTGAGCAAAAACTTTTATTTTGGATGCGATTAATCGATAGACAGCACTAATTTTTATGCTTGTTTTATGCTAGAAGTATCACATTGTTAGCTTAGCAACATGCAAACTACAAAATATATAAATATAAAAAGTGGACTAATACACTACTGTTATTTTTTTTTCTTTAAAGAAATGTATATTTGTCAGCGCCGAGTGGGTAGAGAACAGACATGTTACACCATTATTGTGTTACGGGCGTCCCGAGTTCGAATCCAAGATCGAATCCTGGCACCTCCCTCTCTCTTTCCCATTTCGCTTCCTGTCTCCTCTACACTTTCCTATCGTAATAAAGGCAACATGCTAAAATGTGCTAGCAAAAACACTCAGAACACCTTAGCAAGCATATTAAGATAAGATTAAGATCAAATAAGTCTAAATAGGCTGTTTCTGTTCATTTAATAATTTATTTTTTAATAAGTAATTTTAGATTTTTTTTTTTAATTATTTCATTTAATTTTCTTGTTTTATTTATGTTTTTAGAATGTTTGCCATTCAAACTATAAAAACAACATTGACAATATCATTGTAATATCTGCATATAAACTGGTTATCTTTCCAGCATCTGTTTGCTACTGAACTGCAATCGGTCATTTTCCATGCATCGTTTGCTGCATTATGATCGCAAAGTTCCCTTATGACAATTAACCATGGTTTTACTACAAATAAAACTAAAAAAAAAAACATGGTTTAATATAGTTAAACCACAAATTAACCATGGTTTTGCTACACTAGCCATAGGTTAACCATGTATTTGTAGTAAAACTGGATATATAAATGGTAATAAATATGCCAAAAAAAACATGTCATTACAGTTTTACTACTATACAATTATAATTAATTTTTATAAGGGTTGCATTATTTGTTGATTCTTGTACACAATCAATAGAATTTAATTTACACCGAACCTAATCGCCATTCTGTTGCCTTGCTATTGCATTTTAATTTTGGAAATCTATTTTAATCTTGAATTTCTTTAGCAAAGAAGCTCGAGATCCAATTTACCACATTTCGATGGGCTGTAAGTCATAAATGAACTGTAAACATGTCTTATGTAATAACTGGTCGAATGCAACAGGATATGCAGTTGCTTCTGAAACTTGTATACCATACTCAGCACCCAGAGTGACGCAGCGCAGCTCAAAACCGTGTCTCTTCTCACATTTGGTGCTACATTTCACCGCTAAGTGTGAATTAGTGATGCTGACCCTCCCTGTGTTTCTTGTTCGGGTTTTGTATGCGCATGCTGGTGTGTGTTTACACTGTAAAGCTGACCCCAGAGCGTAAAAACACCACTACAAATATTCTCTTAAGCTGCTCTGTTGTTCTGTAATGATGGTGATCAGTGTAAACTGTGAGTGACTCCCTAGAGGCATTTACTTAGCAGACTAGCACAAGCTAGCGCTGTTTAACTGGCCTTCTTTGTCTAAAGTGTAATCAGCTGTGTGTGGCCTTTATTCATTGAGTGCTGATGGATTTTTGTCTAATGTTCAAAACCCTCATCCACCACTGTATACAGGGAGGCAACTGTTTACAGAAATTAGCTGCTAGCTTATGAATAACACACACATGAGGTTATTCATAGGTTACATTCATGTTATACAGTAACATTTGAACACTGTAGCTTTTGAATATGTTTAAACTGAGGTATTTTTCGAGACATACCAGCTAATACTACAAAACATCAAAATTTACTTAAATTCATTGCTACTCATTGGCGTTTGGGTTGATGTCACTTCCTGGAGAATAAGGTAATTAAGGAACTGCCATTGTTGGTTAAACGTATTACAAAAGACATCAAGCCACAGGAAAAGCCTGTGAAAATATTAACAATTTAAACAATATCCCCCCCCCCTCCCCCGACTCCCACTCATGTCATACTTGTATTTTTACGCCTGTTTTATGCTTAAAGTATTACATTGTTAGCATAGCAACAGGCGAACTCTTACGTGATATTTTCATAAGCCCAGAAATACTCAGAATATGTGTGTGCTACGTGTTTTACATGTCATAAAATGTCAAAACATTTTGATTAGCAAAAGGAAAAAATTAAGAAATACTAGTTTTTAATAAATTGACAGTTATTATATTAGAAGAAATACCCGAAACAGTTATTCTAATAAACTGGCAGTTTTTATGATAGATGTCAGTGGAGAATCTGGGGATATTAAAAACTGATATTGATATTGTTATTAAAGAAAACGATCTAATATAATTTTTATCTTTTCTTTAAATATTGATTTATAATTTATCCTGTATATTAACACATACATAGACTTCATAACCTGACTAATATTTTTGTACCCTCAGGCGATAGTTTGTTTGGGTCAAATGTCACTCGGGGGGTCTTTTGTTTGTCCAGATGCCTACAAGACACAGAGAAGGACTTCCTGGATGTTATCATGGCTGAACTATTCTCACCCTTTCGTTCAGAAACAGTATCATAACGTCATGTACCGGACCCCTCCCTGCATCTAAGCAATCAACATACAAGTGTCTCTCACCCTCTCACACACGCCAAACCCTCACACTCTCTCGGCAGCACGTAATTGCCCTTTGGCTTTTGTAGCTCATTGTCTTCCTGTGTTCCCAAGGAGGGACAGCTGGTGACAATGGACTAGAGACAGAGCGATAACAGAGAGGGGGTTGGTGTTAAAGAGGGGTCCGGGCTCTCCTCCACTCAGCACGATCTGTCTCACTCTGTTGCGGTTTGCCGTCTTAACCAGATAACCAGTTATTATTTGCGTGACACTCAGCCACAGACACCTGTCTCTGATGAGACATCTGTCTCTCTGTCATCTGCTCTCTTACTAAGAGTAAATGAGTTTCTGCCTTCGGCTCTTTGAAGCGGCGAGACGCCGCCGTAGCTGTTAGCATGAGGCCTCCTTGGAAAATTACAAGGAAGGAAAAGAGATGATTAAAGAGAGAGCGACAGGTCGAAGGACCTAATGACCGCCTGAGGCCAGGATGTTGTGGAAGTCGTGAATGTTGAATTTATCCATCACCTCCTTTAACAGTAGGACAAACACGTGTAGATGGGGAATTTAAATCCGCGATCGAGGATAGGAAATGTGATGGACTTGTTTTTAATGGTAGTATAGCTGGTGAGTCAGTCAAAACATTAGATTTTAATCACAGTGGCAGTAAATCACACCTACACAGATGACACAATGGCTGCGTTTCAAAACCTAATGAGCTGCCTAAGAAGTAAGCAATTTGGGGTATCGTAGGTGTGCTCCCTACTTGAAATTTGTTTGAAAAGATCAATAGAGTTTGATATTAGTTTGATATGTGTGCTGTGTATATTTACGCTTAAGATAAAGTATTGTGTTGTTAACTTAGCAACGTGCCAACTACAATCTCTTCCTCAACTCTTTAAAAAGCCTAAAAATACATAGCAATTTGTTTGCTGTGTTTTTACTTTTAAGAAGGTATCATGCGATTAGCTTAGCCAAATTACAAATGCAAACTCATCTTTTTAACGAGCCCAAAATAGCATTTGTGCACTGCGTTTAGGACATAAAATATCACATTGTTAGCTTAGCAACATGCTAACTACAAACTCTTACGCGACACTTTAATAAGGCTAACAAAAACATTTGTTTGCTATGTTTTTAAATTTTTATTAACGTATCTTGAGATTAGCATTAGCGAAATGCTAACTACAAACTCAATTTTTTACGCTTAAAGCACGTCCGAATCCAATGTTAGCTTCACTTCTTGTCTCCTGAGATGCCTTGATTTGATCGACATTAGAAGGCAGCACAGATGTATCCTTCACTGCCTGATATCCCACAATCCTCTGCGTTCAATTCCGTGACTAGTTGAACTAGAATTTTATTTTATTTTTTTAATAAAGATGGTATTGAATAAAGATTTTTGTGTGAATGTAGGTATTGACCAACTTTTTCCATTTTAAGTGTCATTTCCGAAAGCAATTTTGTGAGGTACCTGTGTGCGCAAACACTGTCTGTAAAGTCATTGCCTGATAAGGCAATGGAGCATCAAGTCAGCTGCCTTGATTTCAGACGCAGCCAAAGTATTACACTGTTAGCTTAGCAACAAACTAACTACAAACTACAAAACCAGTGCTGGGTAGTAACTGATAACGTGTAATCTGGATTATGTAATCAGATTCCAGAAATTTAGAACTTGTACTTAGTACATTTTTAAAATACATTTTAGTACATTTTAAAATGCTTATAATCAGATTATAGTTACTTTTTTATGGATTATATGATTGCATATTATTCACACAGTGTCATGAAATTATTCGATTCTGGAAGTCTGGACAAAAATATTTCAAACCAGGAAGACTTGGTTTGCTTGTAGTTGTTTTCATGTTTTATTTATGCATTCAATGCAGTGATTTCCAATTCCCGTTTGTGTCACCCATTACAATATAATATTTATTAAAATATCACAGTGGTTGTTAATCTTTCAATAATTTAACAAGACGTTAGCATGTTTAGAGTTCTCTGATGTCGATTAATAGTCACACTGACATGCAGGTAAACAAATACAATATTTATATTTTTAGTGTTTAAATTGCTTTTATTTGACATTTTATGATCAAATTATTAGGTTATCATCAATTCACTACTCACTCTCTGTCAAATCACTAATGTAACGTTTATTGCAGTTTATGATGTTGATATCAAAAATGAAATGTATGGTTACTCTATTTTAAGGTGTGCTTGTTACAGTTTAATTATACATTTAAGTACTGAGTAATATTAATTAACTACATGTACTTACTATACGGTTAGGATTAGGGTTTGGTTTAGGGTTACTTGCATGCAATTATGCATAATTAATTGTTATAATAGTAAGTACATGCAATGTGTGTAACAAGGACACTTTAAAAATAGTGTTACCGAATATATTCTCTTTGCTTTTTTTTTTTTTATCTCAATATGGTATGTGTATAAAACAAGTCTAAAAAAATCTAAAAAGTTGTCAGATTACTTCACCTAAAATGAGTAACCTACGTTACTAACAACAATTTTCATCATGTTATCTGTAATCAGTAATGGCCTACAATTCGAAAGTACCCAGCTCTGCATGTAACATTAAAATGTCACGTTGTTGGGTTAGCAGTATGCATATTATGGCAAACGGAAGTGCTGCCTACTCCAAATCAGTCACTGAGTGATGTAGGGAGCAGATAACGAGAAAGCTCACTTGGTTTTGGAGAAGAGCTAATGTAAAGTTGAAAAGGAAGATGTTGTAGTTCCTGTCAGCTCACAGCTGTCTCTCTCGCTCTCTTACTACTAGAGTTTGACTGGTTTTTGGTTTATTTCTTTGTTAAGTGCTGCATTTCAACACCCTCGCAATCTGATGTCACTCCGTGTGTCGCAACTGGTAGCTGGTTTTATTGGGTTTGGGTGTTTAAATGTGATCTACAGGTCTGACTCAGCTGCTCTACCATGTGACAGGGTTTAGCGGTGAATCATTTAGCTCGTGTGTGTTTAACAACTGGTAGTTTTGCAGAAGTGAACTGCAAGAAAATGCACACTCATGCACACTGCTGTGAGAATCTGGGCCATTGCTTTTATTGTGTTAGTGGTGTTAGCTGAGGCAAGCGTCATTATTATTGTTCATACTTAGGTTTTTTTTTTTTTTTTTTCAGTATTACACTTTGGTGCATGACACGTCCAACACAGTTTGTGTTATGAACATGAATGATTTGTCAACATATTGTACAGCTTGAGCAGTGTGTGATTATTGTATAACTTTTCCAAGTGTATGATCAAGTTTTGCTTAAATATAATTGAGACTTGCAGATGGGCTTTTTTGAATTAGACCAGTAAGCAACCGCCTAGCAACCATCCATAATAGCATGGCAACCACCTAGCAATGACTTAGCAATCCCTAATAACACCTAGCAACCATAGAGAAACATGCTAAAACAGGCCATAACACCCTTCCAACCATGCAACACTGTGTAAAACCCACCCAGAACTCCTTAGCAACCAATCAAAACACCCTACCAACTGCATGGCAACATCCTAAAACAACCCAGAACACCCTAGCAACCACATAACATGCAAAAACCATCAGAACACCCTAGTAACCGTATAGCAATGTGCAAAAACTACACGGTACACCCTGGCAACCACTCAAAACACCCTAGCAACTGCATAGCAACATGCAAAAACCACCCAGAACACCTTAGAAACCACTCAAAACAATCTAGCAACCTTGTAGTTTTGAATCCACTCACATTTTATTTGGAAAAAATTTGGTCTGTTAATTCTGGAACAAGAAACTCAAGACTTCTGGCTTGAGATGGAACCAAAAACCAAGAACATAAGAGAAAGGTTTATAAATCTGAAGTACCGCCCAAAGAGTTACATCATTCAAAAGATAAGCTGACACTGCATTAGCCCAAAACGCTGGCCATTGAAAGACAAACACCAATGTTCCCAGGTCTTAAATTTGCTCAGACAGATGAAGTAAAGCCTGTCTCATTTAGTATAATTGCTGTTGGTTGGATTCAAGTCTGAATGAAATGGCCATTATTCTCATTCAAATGGATCAGAGGCCAGCATCGCCCCAGAGTAACAACAACCTCATCATTTGGTGCCCTGACCCCGCCTACAGCTCATCTCTCTGACGTTTTAAACACCCTAATTTAATGTCCCCTCTCACAAGGACATATTAGTCCCCCAACCCCTAGTCGGCACCCAAAAGCCTTCGCTCTCTACATCACGCACATAGTAGCCATTGGGACAAAACTCTTTTGAGTTTTCATTGGTGGCATGATATCGACTTTGACGAAACTGCATGCTTCACTCTGCTTACATGGCAGTCAAATTCTCACACAGTCATTTACATGGACGTGACTTCAGACAGATACACAAGCGCATATTCCTTCACCCGTCTGGTTAATGCCGCCGGCCTTGGAGTTTAATCCCAAAATCAATCTCCTCTCCAGGGTTTCCGCTTGCTTCACCGTGGCCTTGACAGACAATGAGATCCAGAAGAGAGAGAGAGCGAGAGAGATCATCCGTCTGTAAAGTAGGTCTTCCATTCAAACCAGCTCACCCTTATTCTTCCCATTCATGGTGCTGGGGATGGCTGTTTAGGCCAGACAATGCCTGGTGGTTTGCTGGGATCTGAAAGGCCCGTGCAGGCCCAGGCAGAGGTCTGTTGTCTGAGCCAGATTGAAGGCAGATACTGGGGCACCACTTGATGAGGAACATCTGGACATCATGCACATCTATTCACTCACTTAACAGCAGAATAGAGATTTCACGAGTACTGTGGAGATCTCTTTAGGAAGAGGACATGAACTCAGAAGCTTAAAGATTTACATGTTTGTGTTGGAAGGTTAATGCAAATGTGAGATGGTGCCATGTAAACTTCGGATTATCTGGCTATATAAGGTTCTTCGGGGACACAGCCTTTCAAGGTTTAGGTTTAATATTAATAACCAACTGGGAAAAAAAAAAAAATAGTCACATGCTTCAATTATCAATTAATGATTACTTCTATTCATCTTGCTTCAAGACCCAGATTTTACATTGGACATCAAGTAGCAACCCAACACAGTATCCAAATTGTTCCCTCATACAAATTTAGTTAGAAAAATCTGGTCATAAAATGAGTTAATATTATATTGAATATAATATTACGGTTGCAACTGGTGAGGATTTGACACCTTGTCTAAATGAAGCCAAATAAATTTGAGCCTCGAGTTTGATTAGATGGTCAACCTTTGACATCAACAACAAAAGAAGCATTTATCCACCATTTTAAGAGTAATAAGCATGCTTATTTGCATAAGGATTGTTTTTCCTGCTGTCCTAGACCCCTTTTGGGGGTTGTGACCTGCCAGTTCTGTCATTGACAGCAATGAGATTAAAATGAGAGCAGATGGAGATTTGGTCCCCTACTTCTCCAGATTTTCTCTCAGTGATCTTGCAGATTTAATCTTTAGAGTTTCAAACAAGGTCTCCAACACTTCTACCAAATGTTCCTACCAAGATGCCAAACGTCTACAACCAAATGTCAGATACATCTACAACTATGCACTTATAGTGCATGTCAATAATTTATTTCAGTAATGTTCTCATTTGTGTCTTTTTATTTCTCCCAAGGATCTACAGGAGAAACATCTGAGACAAAGTCTCCTTAACTATGAAAGAGCAACTTCTTTTCCTATGGGAACTTGGGACAGGGAAACCTCATCTTCATATCACATCAAAAAGGCTTCAAAAACTCTTTAAACACAATAAGCATAATCTGGGCGACCAGTCCCACTGCTGCTATCTCCGTCCTGCAGATCCAGTCATTTTGTCCCAAGAGGATGGAGGGGGTGGAAAAAGACAGACAAAGTGGGAAAGAAAGGGGGATAAAAGTTGATATTTCATCCAGAAAGGATCATCACAGCTGCGGGTTGAGGATAGTTTCTGTTGAAGAGCGATTAGTTCCTTTAGGTCTTTATTGAGCTGATGTTTTACTGCTCAGTAAGTAATTTTTCTTCATTGCAGTTGGATTTAGGACCCCTGCCCCCTTCTTCAAAGCTGGTTGTGTGCATGTATGCAGGGGGTGGTGGAGCCTCGTCCCCTGCACCAGACAATAGGTGCAGATGGCCTTCAGGGTGGGGTGAATGTGGGGTGGGTAAAGACAGACATCTGCAAGAAACAGAGGGAGAGAGTGTGGCATTTCAGTCTGGAAAGCTAACTGTGTATTTTGGATAGGAGGAATGGGCCAAAACTAGTCAAGAAGAGACAAGTCTGCAAATATTAGCCAGGAGAGTGACTCAGACATGAGTTGAGGGTCACATAATAAAACCAGTATTATTTTCAGTCATTTACTAACCCTTATGTTGTTCCAAAACAAGTTGGTGTCTTACACCTGAAAGTAGATATTTTGCATAATGTCCAGGCTGCTTGTTTCCCTGCAACAAACATTGAAGTTATTTATCCTCTAGCTCCAAAAACAGATTAAAAGGTGTCTATATTACTTGTTTGCTGTGTCACGTTAATCTCTTTTGAGTGAAGTGTGGT
This sequence comes from Acrossocheilus fasciatus, assembly GCA_036784905.1. Lineage (NCBI taxonomy): Eukaryota > Metazoa > Chordata > Actinopteri > Cypriniformes > Cyprinidae > Acrossocheilus > Acrossocheilus fasciatus. The sequence goes on along the minus strand of CM071959.1, from coordinate 24,258,219 downwards.
TGACTCAATGCATCTTTTTTTTTTTTTTTTTAGTTAACCATGTCTCTGTCCTAGTTTAAATTGTTTTTGTTAAATCAGACACCATGTGTTCCTGAGGAAGTGACAACTCTCGGGCCCTGGTGCAAGTGGGTCAGCGTGGTTTGTGGTGTTAAGGCTGATATCTGCTGTCAAGAAAACCCATCTCATCCTGAAGTCTTACACCCTATCTACCCTGCAAGAAAACAACATGACAAATCTAGAACTTGACCGTCATAATCACCCAAGCTAAGCCAAGCACTTGCTGACAGATTTGTTTATAATGGGAGCTTTCCAGTTTAGTCATGTCATGTCACTCGCTTGTAGTCCATTCATCTGTCACTTTGTAGAAGCTAATCAAATTAAGACGGATGCCAGTGTGGGGTGACACTGTCCTCATCTTTGAAAACTGTGAACAAAACTCCAATAGGTAAAGGAAAATATGAGTCAGACTTAAATAACTTGTCCACTTCCAATACAGATGAACATTTTTGTGTGGTGAATTTATTACTGGAAAATCCAGTTTAAGCTTTTAGCTGTGTTTTGGAAAATGGTAGCAAGTTTACACTGAGGCAAGTTTACTGCAGGTCCAAGTTGATCATTAGCTGGTCTTTAGTTGGTCAATCCAGCCACTATGTTCCAAAAACCAGCTTGACTCCTTGGTGTAAGTTGGTTTGTTGATGGTCCAAGATGGTCTACCATTTTATCCCAAACTTGGACCAGCTGATAACCCACTTGGACCAGCAAGACCAACCAACTACCAGCTGGACATATCAAAACGTACAACAAGTTTACAGAACATAGTATCTGGCTGACCAACTAAAAACCAACTTGGACCTGCAAGAAACCATCTACCATGTTACAAAAGACAGCTTGGCATCAAGCTCTGGCTGCCATGACCACGTAACTATCAAAATTCCATTTCCAATGAACCAGTTTTGGTATTGGTTGGGTCGCCTCTTGATGTCCAGAAGTAAAACAATTTGAGAACCACTGATCTAGTGACACAGATACCCAGATACAGTTTCTAAGAATGCATAGACCTCAGAACATATCACACAGCAGAGTTGGGTTACTAATCAATGGTTGTTTTTCTCCCTTCAAGAAACACAATGGCATCAGTGTGACCTACTGCTCGATATAGTTGCCCTGAGACTGATGCATTACATACACACAATGGGCTTATCTCACAAGGAGGCCAGTGTGTGTGCGTTATGACACAGGGTCGTCCTGGATTAGACGGCCGATCGGTCCTCGTTGTGCACGCTAAGATATCCTGAGAGTTCATAGGACAGGGCGGCTCTCACAGTATTGCGTTACAGGAAAGAGAGAACCAACAGGTACAAAATTAACCTAAATATGATCTCGTTTTCCCCTCCCCTCTCTTTCTCTTCACTCCCCTCCCTTCATTCTTGGCAGCCGGCCGTCAAACGGGAGACACATTGCATGACTCCCTCCTTTTTATTTCCCCCCACTGCATTCTCTCTGAACCATCAGGCTGGTAAAGGGAGGAAGAGATGCAGTCGGATATTGGTGGTGTTGTTTCGGCGCCTTAATCCCTTTTTAATATCAGATTTAGGAAGGAGGCAGAAAGGGACTGGTGAAGACAGAGCCAGATCCCAGTGCTGAGTTGGCCTCCTAGAGTCTTGCTGCAAAGTCATTCTGTCTAAACACAATCTCATAGCGGCCTGTCCTCGTTTAGAGGGCTGATGGGAGCATGTTTATCATCGCATTGCTGACATGGCTTTGGATCTGTTTGGCTCCAACTCAAGAAGCTTCTGTTCTCTCTGAAATGGGCTCGGATTGAGGCCAGTTACAGTCTGACTGGTGCTAATTTTAGTCCTGGCTTAACTGGACTTGCACACTTTACTTCTAATTATAAAAGAAAGCTGTTGTAAAATAGCCATTATAAAGTGGATAGTTCTGGACAGTTTTGCAGATCATGTCTGTTGGCACAGAAATCATGGAAATGCTAATGTACTTCAAAAAGATTGCAAAAATATTTGTTTACAGTGGCATATACAAACTTTTACTCAATCACAGGGGGACCATACTGTGGATATATTGTGCCTTTGGATGTAAGAATCGGAATGCAAAGCATTTTTATAGTCAAAGACGTCATTTGAAATTAAATGCAGATGTTTACTTTTAAAGCATAAATTTGATTTAAACAATAGGTTTACATATGCAGACATATTGTATTTGCCCTACTGCATTTACCTGTTTTATCTCACAATTCTGACTTTTTTCTTGCAGGTTTATGTCTCCTAGTTCAGACTTTATAACTCAACTTAACTAAAAAACGTATAACCCTTTATAACTCGATTTAACTCAACAATTGTGAGTTTGTTAATTCTGAGGAAAAAAGAAGCCAGAAGTGTGGGATCTAAAATCATGATTTTGAGGAAAAAGAATGACGAGTTGATTTTTCTTATCAGAATTATAAGATATAATCTCGGAATTGTGAGAAAAAAGTCAGAATTTCGGAAATATGAACTCAAAATTACCTTTTTATTATTTTATTCCATGGACATAGTCTGCTACTATAAAACTGGTCTATAGAAACCAGAGACTCGCACTTATAAAATAATTTTTGAGCATAAGAAACAACATTCATGGGGCATTTCATTCCAGATTTTGTTGCCGATTTGAAATATGTAATTCAATTGTAAGTCAGGGAGCAGTTTTTTTAAACAGACTTTCCTTGTAAGGGACTTTGCATCCCTCCTCCGACAGCACCTGCTACTGATTAGCATTAGCATGTAGCACATGAGGGTTTTCTGCTTCCTCGTCAGCCAAGTTGCTTTACCATATATTTAGTCTTAAATATATGATAAATATGCTAATATACTTGAAATGACATACATTATTTTACAGAAGCTAAAAAAAAAAAAAACATTTCGTTGTGTTTTCAGTGAGCACGTGAGCAATTTAGCCACTAGCTTGGCTCAGTAACACTAAGCTCAGTTAGCTTAAACAAGACATCATGAGGAAGGGGGACTAGCATCTTGCATAACACCGAGCTACGATGTAAACAGCCTACGGTCGTACTTTCTCACTTTTCACAGTTACGCCAACAGGTGTGGTCTTCAATTATGTCCGTTAAATACTAGGAACATTTTATTCAAGTGGTCCTTGAATATGCTGAAATGCATTAATGTTCACATGCAGACCTTGAGAGTTTAGGCGTGTATAAGTGTTATAAGTCACACTCACACACATCCATCTCTGTCATTTAGGAAACCTGACCCTCCTATTTACGTCCACTCAGGTCAACACGGGAGAGGAACGCACGGGAGACAATGTGCAGAGCGCAAGGGCTGATCCTGATTAACCCTCTCTGACCTACACTGTCATCCTACACTGCGTGTGTGAGAAAGAGAGAGTGTGAGCCAGGTCACCATGTGCTATTGTGGGTAGGACGTCGCTTAGGGATTGTGTGTGTGTGTGTGTGTGTAGACCTGCAGTGCTGTGGGCTCCATTAAAGGCATTGTCCCCTAGTTGGGACATCCTCTACCTCCCTCCACGGTGACCCCACTGACCTCTTTTCATGCGTAGATGGGGTCTGCCTCTCTCTTGCCCTGGCACAGGGATGGGACAGTTTCTTCCTTGAAAGTAGTTGGGGGGACTCCAATACACCATCTGCTCCAGATGTCTTGCCCATTGGACACCGGTTCACAGCAGGACTCGTCACCCAAGGAAATTATACCAACAGAATATCATTTACACCCTTAAAGACAAATTATCTGCTCACATTAGAAAGGCACACTGCTGCCCATTTGAAATGGGTTCACAGCAGCCAACATAAAATATATTGATTTTAGTTTAGTTAGAACCACCAGAGCAGTTAAGAACCTAATAAAAAAACACACATACACACACATATACATATATACATATACATATATATATATATATATATATATATATATATATATGTGTGTGTGTGTGTGGATATAGATGTTTAAAATTATGTAACTGCATATATGATTTATATTATTTGTATATATATATATATATATTTGTTCAAAATGAAATATGTATACAGTACTGTGTATATATGTATTTAGACAGTATATTTTGTTTGTGAAAAGGCTAGTATATATATATATATATATATATATATATATATATATATATGCGATTTATATTGATATTTATTTAAAAGTATATAATTAATATAAATATTTACGCATGTATATATATAATAAACACTATATTCCAATATTACTGTACATTTATTTATATTGATATATAGTATTTAAAATACACACACACATAAAACTAAAATATATAGTGTTTATAAAAACAGGTAATAAACAAATAAAAATATAATACATATATACATTTATTAAATAAACTATGTATATATTTGCAGGATTTATCCATTATATATCTCTCTGTATGCATGTAAAAATATATTGTTTATAAAAAAAATAACAGGTAATAATTAATAAAAATACAACATATACATTAAATATAATGTATATAGTATGTAATGTATATAATAATGAATATGTATTAAAGACTTGTAATAAATACATTTAATTTATAATGAAATATATAATGTATAATGCATTTCATATATATATATATAAAATTTAAGAACAAATCTTAATATCCATAGACAGATAAACATGTTTTCTCATAAATGTCATATTAGCCTAGAATAGTTGTGCGAAAGCTATTTCACGTGAACTTTGCATTTGAGGATGTGAAGGCAGTTCATGTGGCAGCTTCTGCTGCTCACCCAGGTTCTCCGCTTGACGTTTAGCATCGCTCCCCGACAGTGAACTTGGCGAGGCTCATAAGAACATTGTGTCTCCCGACGGTTCAGTTAGGTCTGTCCATGAGAGCGTACGAACAAACTGTCCGGGCTTTTCAGGGAGGGCAGGAGTGAAGCTGGAGTGCTGAAACAACGAAAAACTCTGGTCTTCGAGGGTTTTGCCGACACAAATCCGCCTCCCCTTCAGCTCCACAGCGGCCTGTAGTTCATCCCCTCTGGCTGGGCATCCATCTGGACTTGAGCTGTTTTATTGTTTTGACACTCACAGCAGGACACCGTCTGGAGACCTGGGGCCCCCATCCTTCTCTCTCTCTCTTTCTAACACCCCTACTTCAGTTCCTCTCACTCTTATCTGGCTTAATGTCGAAATCCTGTGGTCTTCCACTAGAGCCCATCTAAACGATACAGCCACAAGAAACACTAGTTTCCCGGCTCGCTGTGTTCTCCTGGGACGCCCCGCGTCTGAATAGCTGTATTGTCTAAGGGCTGGTGTTTCGGCCCACTGACCAACTTCCCACAGCTCCTGCAGTCATGAGCTCACAGGCCAAACACAACGACAATGCAGCTGGGCGACCGAGGAGCCTTTCTTCCCGACAGGAAGGACATTTCTGGAGCACATGTGGTTAAAAAACAACTGCTTTGAAGCTGGAAGTCACATGGAAATCTGTGTTTAACATTACCTTTGATTTCTACTCTTGTTAATATGATGTTTATTTAGGACGAAACAGAGGTGCCGGAGGGGAGTAAATATTGGTTTTCTGGAGAGTAATTAAATACACCAGTTAGCAAGTAACTTTATACTTTATTAACATGCAATATTAAATGTTTTAACCAAATTGTAATCAAATGCAACTTCATGTGGCAATGAGAGTGGATCAGATAAGATTAATAAAAGATTCTTAATATTATTAGTGCTGTGCAACAATTTATCGCGATTAATTGCATCCAAAATAAAAGTTGTTTGCATAATATGTGCGCGTATTGTGTATACTTATGTATATAGAAATACACACGTGTGGATATATTTAAGAAAAATATGTTATGTTTATATATTAAATGTATTTTTATATAATATTAATTATATCAGTAAAAATATATACATGTAAATATTTAAAAAATATACTGTATGTGTGTGTGTTTATATATACATAATAAATATACACTGTACACACACATTATGTAAACAAAAACATATTTTGGATGCGATTAATAGTTATTAATCGTTGCAAAGCACCACATATTATACATTTTCTATATTGAAGGAGAGAGGAGTGACTTTTTCAGCTTTTAAATATAAATTGAGTGACCATTTTTTTTATTTTATATATATATATATATATATATATATATATATATATATATATAAATAAATTTTTGAATATAAATTGAGTTTATTCATTTTTAATTGCGAGACACACACATATACATTATATATATATATATATATATATATATATATATAAACAATCCAAAGCACATACATACCTGTAAATATAAACTGAATATAAATAAGTTTATTATAAATACTATTAGAAATAATAAGTTTATCAATTTTTAATTGAGACCTTTTTTTTTTTCATTGTTTCAATTTTTGCATGTGTGCACACTAATAAATAAATAAATGTACTGGACAACTATTAAATCGCACCCAAAAATCAAAGTTTTTGTTTACATAATATGTGTGTGTGTGTGTGTACTGTGTATTTTTTATTATATATATATATATATATATATATATATATATATATATATATAAAAAAATATAAAGACACACACATACAGTATATATTTAGAAAATATTTACATGTATTTACACATGTATTTACATATAAATATATTTAATATATGAGCGTAACATTTTTCTTAAATATATACACGTGTATGTATTTATTTATACATAAGTATACACAGAACACACACATATATTATATAAACAAAAACTTTTATTTTGGATGCGATTAACTGTGATTAATCACAGCCGGCACTAATATATTATGGTAACTATGACTATTTTGTAAATAATCCAAAGCATGCATTCCAATAAGGTCATATGAAAAGAAAAGAAAAAATCTCAAGGCCTCTTTTATTCATTTGCATTTAATCTTGATGCTTCATATACAACCAGAACATCTTCAAAACATTCATTTTCACGGGCAAAATAAATCACAAGGCTGATAATATTTGGGTCACTATAGAGGCTAATCTTAACAGTTTCACTACCCCAGCTCAGCCCTCAGGGCAGCATTATTCTATGGCTCTATGAGAGTAAAATGAGCCGATTGAGAAGAATCAAATTAGATGTGCAGGGAAAATAAAAGCAAATGAGGCTTGTGAAATGACCGATCCACAACCAGCCTCATATTCTGACCACTTTGTGTCCTAAAACAGCAAAGCTGCCCCACAGTGAGCATTAGGGATTTGCACCACCGACTCAATCGCCCACGGTTTAACGCGTGAATTGCATCAGTGTCTGGTTAAATGTGTTGCATATTTCAGGTGTTGCATTCATGGGAAAAATGCAGAAAGGCACATCAGCACAAACACAATAGTGAAGCGCTTGCTTTCAAGGAACAGTCTGTCGCTTGTGCAAAAGGAATCAGATGCATATTCAATCCTTTAAGAGGTCAAAGTGAAGAATAGACTGGATTTCTCAACACTGAGCATTACTTGTTAATATATGCATGTTAAAAATTTAACATATTCTTGAAGTAAAAGCATTGTTTTTGCTGTAAAGAGGGAATTCACTGTCCTGCAGCAGGGCTGGTCTTTGGTTATTGAGTTTTCAGTTAAAAGTGCTTCATACATAAATGTAATGGGAAACAAGTGCTGATTATTTCATGAGAACGCGGTTGTGAACCACATACACATGATTTTTAGGAACATGTTTTGCTGTGTCAGATCCCAGAACTGAAAGTGAGAAAAGCACTGCCTTGTTTGTTTACACATTTTTGACACCACATCCTTAAATGACTATTTGCTGACAATTTACTCATCCTCAGGCTCTCCAAGATGTAGATGTGTTTGTTTCTTCATCAGATTTGGAGAAATGTAGCATTAAATGGATCCTCTGCAGTGAATCGGTGCCGGAGGAAACATTATTATGGATTATGGATACATATTTTGACCAGAAGCAATTTTTTTTTTTTTAAATGGACAAACACGCAGGTTTTCTCTTCACAATAAGTTAATTGATGCACTGGAGTGGTGTGGATTACTTGTGGATTATTGTGATGTTTTTATCAGCTGTTTGGACTCTCATCCTGACGGCACCCATTCACTGCAGAGGATCCACTGGTGAGCAAGAGATGTAATGCTGAACTCATCTACATCTTGGATGGCATGAGGATGAGTACAGGTGCGACACATCTTCAAGCTCCATTTTTGAAAAAAGCATCGATGCAAGTGGCATTTGAAAGCTATTGTATGAATTTTGATGACGTAAATAAAGGGTGTTGCAACATAGCGGTGATATTGGCGATAACATTGATACTGTTAATGTTAATGAAATGTTTTCCCATTGCATTTCTGTGTAAACCTCCACTGTTTGGACATGTTTGACCATTGCATTACCATCTTTTGCTGACTCTTGCGCATGACATGGCATTTAAAAAAAAAAAAAAAAAGGGTCGGTGTTTCTAGACCTTGCTTTTTTGGTGTTCCCAGTCAAAAATGACCAGCTTGTAAATTTCGTTATGCTATATCATTACCAAATAATCGCATGCATAGTGGTGCTCCCGTAAACACGCCGTGAAGACTGATACGGAAGAGAAGAAATTGTCGAATAAAGTCGTTTTTTTTTTGTTTTCTTTGCGCACAAAATGTATTCTCATAACTTCATAAAATTAAGGTTGAACCACTGTTGTCACATGGACTATTTTAATGATGTTCTTACTGCCTTTCTGGGCCTTAAACGTGTCAGTTGTGTTGCTGTCTATGGAGGATAAGAAAGCTCTTGGATTTCATCAAAAATATCTAAATTTGTGTTCTGAAGATGAACAAAGATCTTAGGGGTTTGGAACGACATGAGGGTGGATAATTAACGACAATTTTCATTTTTGGGTGATTTTTTGTGGATAATTTTGGCAATATTCAATGCATAAACGCAGATCAATGAAACCTATGATCAGTCAGTTCCAAAAACAAATATAAGACCTGTGCAAATAATAACATGGCATAATGAGAGAATCGCAGGCATTCTTTTGTAGACCGATCATTTTTGACCGGAAACACTGCAAGAGAACCAAGGTGAGGAAAAAATACCCAAGTAGTCCAAAAATAAATGTTTTTTTTTTTGTTAAGTTGTTGTGTGAGCAGAGTCATTACGTTTTAGTACAATGCGATAACATTATTTTCCGGAAAAGGAAAAAAAGTGCATTTTGAGTGTGGTTTATCAGTCAAAAGCAGAGAAAAGACAAAAAGTACATTTTAATTTGATTTGTAGCATTTATGGTCAAAAATGTCTACATTTCTAATAATCATGAATTATTTTGGCCATGATAATAGTGTAGTGAAATACTGTGAGCCCTACATACAGTGCACAAGGCATAACTACCACTTTTATGATACTTGGCAGAGTATTTTGTGGCCAGCATAATCTTTCAACAGTGTGAATATTGAAAATTTCTCCTTTTGTGTTCCACAGAAAAAAAATCTCACTGACACGAGGGGCAAGTAAACATTTTTTTTTTTAGGTAAACTAATCTAATGTTGCCCTTTTAGTTAACATTTGCATTTCATAACTGTGAAATGGCTGTGTATGAAGAACTGAGAAAAAGCAATGAATGATATAAACAAATGCATAAATGGAATGAGATGCATGTTTCCGTCCCCACAGATGAGTGCAGCGTTTGCTTCTTAAAATAGTTTATTTGTGAATTTACACTGATTAGCAATACATCTAAAAGCAAGTCCGTTAGATAACCATTTATATACGATTTCACAGGTCACAAAGAGGCTCGGCTCAAACTCGCATGCCAAAGCAAACAGGCCTTCTGAACCACAGACTAACAGAGAGGCATTAGTAAAACAAGGTGCAAAATGGTCAAAAGTGGTAAAAAGGAAAAAACGAGCAACAACAACAAAAAAAAAAAAGAGAATGTGATGCACATTCCAGTTAACGCTTCCTACACTTCCTGAAAACAAAAACCGCAATGCACAATAGAAACCAAAGCAAAAAAAGAGCCAAAATAAGGAAAACTTTAAAGCAATAAAACGAGTTAATCTTCCTGCCCATCCCAGTTCTCGCTCCAAATTTGCATCCGGTGCAGCTTTAAATGCGTTTTAATCCAACGCCTGGCCCGCGTCCAAAAGCACATGCTATTTACACAGCTTAGAAGTGTCCGTCTCTCTCTCCGTGCCCAAGCCAGTACTTCACATTGCCCACTGGGATATACATATCTCTCTCTCTCTCTCAGTGGTTCCTCCTCTTCCTCCCCCTACGGGACGACCACATTCGGGCCTAACGGAGTTCAAACTGAGGTCAAACCGCTAATCTTAACCATAAGAGATTAGCTTTTGGTGTACATTCTGTCCACGGAGCGTCATCTCGTGGGACAGGGTGTTCGAAACGGGCAAATCGAGCAACCTCTGACCTCACGGGAACCGGATGTGGCGGAGGGAAGATGAGTAAATCAATCCAGTTTTAGACGGAAAAAAAAAAAAACACACTGTACAACGCCGTTTCTCAAAATTTAGTAACACTGACGCTTTGGATGGTTATGGGATGACCGTAAGGTGACATAATGGATGATGTAGCACTATAAAGGTCCAGAATCAATTCCACAGAATAGATTCGAACCCGGTGTTGAGCACCGTGAGAGCCAGTACTTTGCTTTTTTTTTTTCTTCTCAAAAATACAGTTTACAAATATATATTTTTTCCTTACACATTAACAAGTTTCCCTTCTCCACCCTTTTTCAAGATGCTAAAACATTTCTCATGTTTTCGTTTCGTGCCTCTTTCGCTTTAGATCTTCATCCATAATGTTTTTTATACGTATACCACATTAAAAAGTGCAGCACAAAAATATTATATTTTATACAATATATATGTATATATATATATATTGTATATATCTCATCACTCCAGTTTTCATATATTTCCATTACATGAGTTTAGTAATTTGAGCTATTACACGATTGAGAAGTCAGGCACCGCTACATTATCAGCCATATAAATTCAGACTAACATGCTCGTTTTTTTTTGTTTTTTTCGTTGTTAAAGTATAGAAACGAGTACAAAACTGAACTGATAAAAGCTAAATTGTTTCAATTAAAAAAAAAGTTGATGTCCACTAAAACGTGACTGCTCTGCTTTTTTTAAGCTGTTAAAATGTTTTCGTACGGAGCGGAGAGGAGACTGGAGTGACTACACAGGATCAGACCATCGCAGGCAACGCAAGAGAAACGAAATGAAACAAACCCTGTTAAAATAACCCCCGAACGGTTTCCAGTGTGATTCTACAGCGTTTCCTGTGTAGCGTGACCAATTCCACCTACAGCTGGAGAAACGACGCGAGCAGAACTGACACCATGAGAGATGACGGATTGAAAAGGGGCTCATAAAAGGTCTGTGTGAGAATCTAATAAACATACAATATGAAAAAAATAATGCAGTATGGGCTCATCAACGAGATAAAATCATTAGGAAACTGTGTATAGAACATTTTCAGTCTATCAGGTGAGAGAAGCCAGTTTCCCAGGAGTTTCCCCTCGCTTCTCTGCCTGTATAAAACTCATATGGCACGTCTTTTAAAAACAGATGTTGCTCCATCTATTGACCGACTCCCAAAATAACGTGCCGTGTTTTTTTAAAAACAAACTTGGAAACGTAAAACGACAAACAAAGACAGACAAAGCGACAGGCGTGGATGCTCTCCATCCTCTAGGCTTCCACTTTCTCTTTCTTTTTGTTCTTCTTCAGGAAGGACGGGGTTCTGAACTTCTTCTTCTTCTTGTTGGGCGATTTGGAGGGCGAGCTCTCGGGCGTCAGAGCCTCTTCGATCTTCTCTCCCGAGCGCACGCTGATCTCCACGCTTTCCACGCTGGTGGTCAGCTGACTCACGCGCTTGATCAGCTCGTCCTCGTCTCCGTGGTCGTCTTTACCGTTCAGCATCACGCCGGTGTGGTTCTCTGCGTGAGGAGCGATAAAGAACAACTAATCAATCAATGTTTGGAAACTATCAACAGCCAACAGTTGTGCTCATGAATCGTATTTGTTTGTGGTGGTTAATTTTTATTATCAGTAAATTATACAGTAACTATTAGAAACATTAATTAATGATAATTATTACTGTTGTTTGTGTCAAAGAATTATTTTTAGAAGAATGTTGCAGGTTATTTATTGTATTATTAATAAAGTAAAATTATAAGAAAAATGAACTAGTAATAATTACATTTTAAGTTACAATTTTTCTTAGCAAAGAAAAAAAAAAAAGGTTTTGCTAATGAATTTTATTTGCTTGAAATTGTGTTTGTTGTGGATTTTATTTATTGTGTAATTTTATTATTAATTAAACTAAAATAAGAAAAATACACTTTACTAATGTAATAATTTTTACATTAAGTTGTAACGTGGCCAAACCTAACTTTATTCCATTGTTGTTGTTTTGTGGTGTTTTTTTTGTTGCATTATTGTATTAAAAAATATATATATATAACAAAATTAACAATAGTTAAAAAAAAAATATATGAGAAGTTACAATGTTGCTGTTCCATAAAAAACAAAAACAAAACTATAGTTGAGAGCAAATGTTTGTGATTAATATTTTTTGTTGATTTTTTTATTTTATAAAGTAATTAAATTATACATTCACAATAATGATTAAATTATCATATTGACACCCTGTGTGATAAAATTCCTGTAACTCGCAACTCATTGCTTTATTTTACAGTTAAACTTCATGGCAGGTGATTACTGCATATTTTATCAAATGTTTGAATATTTAATAAACAGAGTTTTGAACATCAGATTCACATCCAAACTCGTGATGCCCAAAGTTACAGAAGTTAATCATTGCATCAACTTTACAAGAAGCTCTGTGGCAACGCGTCCTGGCTCGAGTGTGACCTACACCTCAGATAAACGTGTTGAACATGCCCTCAATTGCTGCCCGCTTATGGTTCATCACCGCTCACGTAATATGTCTGGGTTGAGTAACCGGTGATTTTGATGCAACTGGTACAGAGTGACTGGGGCAAACGCTTCCTGTTTCTCCACCCAACAAGACACTTTATCCGCTGTGTGTGAGAACACATATCAGTGTTTCCTTTGTTTATATAAGGCTTCATCTTCAGATTATTTAAAGGTCTCTATTGTGCTCCCCTCAAAAGCTCTTACTCTAGTCAACTTTAATTTACTCTTCTAAAATGGGAATCAGGTATCGCTAGTTTTGTCAAGGCAACAGAAGAGCAAGGTAACATCCTGCAACATATCCTGCCTGAAAGTTTCGCAACAAGCAGGACAGTTTATAATAAACATTTTGAAACTACGATTCCTGTTGACCAGTGCTATTTTAGTATTAAGTACTAATAATGCATTTATTTATATTTTGAAATCAATTTTATTTTTATATTTTCACTTTTCATTTTTATTCACTTTTTATGCATTTTATTTTATCTGTTCATTTTTATTTAAATAGTTCTATTTAGTTTTAATTTGAGGTTTTATTTTTAAAATTTTAGTACATTTCTCATTTAAAATGAAAAACATAAAATTAAATAACTAGCCAAAATTAGAAATGTTGCCTTGGCAGCTAACTTTAATATTCTCATTTATTTTTATTTCAGCTTTACTTCAATTATTTTTAATGGTTTCAAAAGGTGTTACTATAGTAAATTACAACTGAAATAAAAATGAATAAAAAACTAAATATATAACTATAAAAATTGACAAAAACAACAAAATTACTAAATCAAAATTAAAAACTGATTCAAAATATTAATAAAAACTATAAAAGTATCTCAATTTATTTTATTTATTTTTTCATGTTAGCGTTACTTAAAAAAAATAAATAAATAATAATATATATATATATATATATATATATATATATAAATGAATATATATATATATATATATATATATATATATATATATATATATATATATATATATATATATATATATATATATATATATATGAATATATATATAAATATATAAATGAATATATAAATAAATATATATAGATAAATAAAAAAAAATTGAATGGTTTTAGCCCTAGTTATTATAATAAACTACAACAGAAATAAAAATTAATAAATACTATATAGACATAAAAAAATACAAAACAGCTAAAAATGACAAACACAACAAAATAACTCAATCAAAATGAAAAAAAAAATAAAATAAAATAAAAACGGATTTAAAATATTAGTATCTCAAAAAAAATTTTCTTCATGCAATATTTATATTTTATCTTATTTCAGATTTATTTCAATTACCAAAAATGATTTGAAATGTTTTAGCTTCTACTTTGCATTGTTTCAGTATAGACCTTTTTCTGAACGCGGAAGTCTCCCCCGATTAGAACGGTGCTTTACATTTCCAGTTTCTAGTCACATTTACATATTTTCAGAGCCGATAATATAATGTGAAACCTATGAAAGTCATTTAAAAGAAATCATGTGGTGCCATTGTTTCATCACTTTATAGTGTCACAATGACCGTCTTTTTGCAGTAAAGGACCAGTCACAGTTGAGCGGGAAGATGACATGACGTGAGGCTAGCTGCATTGAAAACAGATGAGTGCACATACAGCTCCCGATCAGGGTGAAGTTCACAGAATGATAAGCGCAAACATTACTTTAACATATATTATTATTTCACACTGAGTATTTTAACTCAAGCGCTGCAAGCCATATATACAGTGCCTGACAAGACAGATTTTCTGATACGCAAAACAAGTACTTTAAAGGACTTCCTTAGCTTACTGCCGTTACTGTGGCAGCCAACAACAGCACAGCAACCCTCCGCACATTTTTAGATGTAGTTATATTGAAAAAGTTTCAATTCAGTCTGTCTTTTTTTTTACCCCGTTTTAACGGATTTCTAAGGAGCACGAGAGCACCCAAACGGAAGTTAGAATCCATCATGGCACCACTCATCGGTTATTCAGGAAAAAGGTCTATAATGAATTTCTCACGGTGTTTTCTTTAATTTTCCTCTTGAACTGTTACCTAGCAACCATGGTAAACATTTGCAGCTAATATTGACATGATGTTAACATACTGCAGTTTGGAGCTGCATCACACACACACACACACACACACACACACACACACACACACACAGGTCACAGGTCACAGCTGAGTGAGACAGCCGGCTCTTTCAGTGTGCTATACCTTCTTTAGCGGGAGTGTTTTGCGGAGACACTGACTGAGAGAGTGTGGAAGCGTCGTCTGACGTGAGCTGCTCTTCATCTGCAGGAGTCAGTTGGTTAGTGAACAGACAGACAGACAGACAGTTAGAGAAGTAGACAGGTTAACATGCGAGGACTCGGTCACAGCCGCAAGACGCTCGCAGGACAGACAGTCTTGGCTGTATGCATTCAAGTCAGTTCTGTGCAAGACTAACTGTATTGATTTTGAGCTGCGAGGGGCCGAGTTACACCATTAGCATTGACTGGGTCATACATATATGTGATGTATGGAACAGGAAACGAGGTGTTCTTAAAAAGGAAGGAGGTATCATGCATCACAGTGGTCTTTATTTATTAGTTTACACCAGTTTGAAAGGTAAAACACTTTAAAAGTTTGGGGTTAGTAGGGATGTAACAATGCACCACTTGCTTTGGATCGCTGCTGTTCATAAGCAGAGAGTGAATTTGTGTCTCATTCAGCCCGTCTGCTGTTTTTGTTTAGTGCAGACGTTTTATGTCGTATAGTTTCACAAAGCTAATGTAGGGCCATTCTGTTTTGGCTTCAAGATTTCGAAGTTATACAATCTTATTTAAATCAAACACTGGTCATGTTGCATGTATCTCTGTTTGGATTGGGGTTAAAATGCAGTAGCCTTAGTTTATTTGAAGAGACTTTTTTTTTTAATTTGTATTATTTATTTATTTATTTGATTTGGGATTTGTTTAAAAATTTTATTTGACATTTCAGTTTCACAAAGAAATGTGCCGCATTTTGTCTGAGAAGTAACAAAAGGACACCTTATTATTTATAATTTGACTTCAATTTCATTTCGCTAATAAAAAAATCACAAGAAAATATTATCGCGAAAGCAGTATCATGAACCGCATCACATCACGAGTGAATTGTTGCATCCCTAGGTGTTAATTGTTTTGACGTCTCTCACAAGGGCTGGATTTATTTGGTCAAAAATACAGTAAAAATAGTAACATTGTGAAATATTAAAAGAGCTGTTTTCTATGTGAATATATTTTCAAATATTCCTGAGATCAAAGCTTAATTTTCAGCATTATTACTCCAGTCTTTTTTTTTTTTTTTTTTTTTTGTTACAGGAGATTTCCATTTTAAATAAATGCTGTTCTTTTAAACTTTTTTTTTTATTAGATTTTAAAGCAGTACATAAAACATACTTAGATGATCCCATAAATACAAAACGTGTATATCTCTATTATGCATTTACTAATAAATATGTAGAACAGCTTATTTGTAGAAGGTCACAGCAGAATGTTTACAGAGGAAAAGAAAAAGAAGAAAAAATAAATAAAGAAATAATTAAATAGATACATAAAATGTATCCATTACTCCAGTCTTCAGGGTCACATGATCCTTCAGAAATCATTCTAATATGCTCATTTGCTGCTCAAAACATTTATTTTTATTAATTAACATGAATATTTTTGTGAAAACCATGATACATTTTTTCAGGATTCTTTAATGAATAGAAAGTTCAAAGAACAGCATTTATTTGAGATGGAAACCTTTATAAATGTCTTTACTGTCACTTTTGGTCGATTTAATGTGTCCTTCCAGAATAAGATAGTTAATTTACTTCTATCTCTCTTACAAGCCCAAAACCTTTGAAAGGTAGTGTAGAGAGGAGGTGTGTGAGACTCGCGAGCGTGTTTTACCGTCTACTCGTTTCTGGTAGTCCTCCAGCCCTTTCCCGCTCAGCTCGCTGAAGGGGTTTGGAGGAAGCGGTCCCGTCTGCTCCTCATCATCGCCCGCGTACGGCTGCACGTGTGCGTGGGGGCAGAGCAGAAAACACAAAGTAAGACCCTCGAAGCGCACCTCGGTTATGAAATGAGTCACAACCATGACAAAAAGCACTCAAACACACAGACCATCAGATGTGTTGATCACTGTGCATTCGAAAGCAAGACAAGTCACAAATCCTCTAATATTACAACACAAAATACGAAGTGAGAACACCGCACATCCAAAACTACAAGATTTCAATGGGACAAGGAGTCATGCAGATTTCTCAAAAATGAAAACCGTTACACAGCGACAAACAAAACTCCCTGGGATTTTACCTGGACTGGCGACTGTCCCTTAAAAAGAAAAACAGAGCTTCATAAGAGCCTGCTTTGAAACTCGAGGTCTTTTCCTTACAAACTGATGCTCATTTCACCACCGTTCAACTGTCTCTGAGAGGATCTGGCGCCACCTAGTGACAGGGATGTCTGTGTTCATGGTATTTTCGCTTTGATACTCACCGGCGGTCTTTCCACCACAATCCCTGCCAGCCGCTGTGACTGTGGCCCTGCTGTCATCATGTCAAACCGGTTCTGTTCACGAATCTGAAACGATCACAAGAGAGCTCTTTAAGACTCGGTGACATCGATGAAATGGTGGATAAAACCCTGTTCACACCAAGAACGATAACCATAAAGATAACTATATTAGCATCCACAAATGATATCGTCTGTTTATTCTAACCACATGTTCGTCTGCCGCTTTAAATTCTCCAGCTTGTCATAGCAGGATGGATTCTGATTGGCTGTCAATGTTTTTATCGTTCAAAAACGATCTGAAAGCGATTTCAACGATATTGTTTTTCTGTGCCTTTATCGTTACAGCTGTGGTGTGGACTCTGCTATTATTTAATATTGAGAATGATTTTTAGAACTGTATCTTAATAGTTATCGTGCTTTTAACAGACTGTGATCATGTGTTTCCATAGTTGTAAACCTAGCAAAGTTAAACAACTAAAGTTTTTACGGTTTCATTTTTTAAAAGAAGTAATGTTTATTCATAACACATTGTTGGCATTAAAGGGATGGCTCACCCAAAACTGAAATTTCGGTCATTAACCTCAAGTTTTTACAAACCTGTATGAGTTTCTTTCATTTGGTGAACATAAAAAAAAGATATTTTGAAGAATGTCAGCAACCAAACAGTTGACGGTAGCCATTGACTTCCATAGTATAGAAAAAAAAAACATGATGGGAGTCAATGGCTACCAGCAGCTGTTTGGTTATTAACATTCTTCCAAATATCTGTTGTGTTCAACAGAAGAAAGAAACTGATGTTTTGAAATGGCATGAGTAAGTAATAATAATAATCTTACTATATTTTTCTTTATTTGGAAAATCACAGAAATACTATTTTTGATGTCCTACAGAAGTTTACCCAACTATGATGACTTGCACTTCTGAGAGCCCCGGAAATGTGAAAAGGATCCTTGAGCGAGTTTTAAACAAGTCTGATCGCACTCATAACTCACTTTATTTCTCTTCTCCAGAACATCACTGGGGTTCGTGTTCATAGGAACAAACTGGTTGGGATCTTCAATGCGGATCGGAGTCCCACTGGTGTTTCCACCATCATCGGACTTCATCCACTGCAGAGGAGTAAGAGAAAGAGATTTAGTACAAAATTCAGGAAAATAAAAACAGGCTGAGATTCTGAAGCATTTGACAGCATTCAGAGTCAGTGCAAAAGTCTAGGGACTGCTGTTTTCAAAGACTTGCCACAAAATGTTGAACTCATTCATGCAAACCACAAATTTCTACCATGAAAAACATTACGCATTATAACAAATGCCTGCAGAGGGAGCCAACAGCCTGACGATTGTTTTACACTTTACTGCACTATCTAATCCTCCTTTAAAATTGACCAAACAACATTTCATTCAAATGTCCAAATCTTTAATCAGTTAAAGTTAGCCACTTAATCAGAGCTGCTCTGAGAGTCAGATTCACCAACATTTCACCATTTTGGTTGATAAAAACTATCATCATATATAAACAGTTCACAACAACCTGTCAAAATAAAAGTTAGGTTTAACTCAAGACAGAAATATATATTACCGCTATACAGTAGATTGTACTTCTCAAGTCACAATTTTTGCAGTGCAGCAATTTGCCAAAAAGAACTGTTAAAATTTCAATTTGTTTACATTTTAAGATTAACTAAAGATTAATTAAATTGTTAACTTCTTATGCCTTTCATTTGTATTACATCAAATTCAGAAAATTAAAATGGACATCAAACATTTCTAACAAAAGAAACATTTCTTTGTACTCAATTGTAAAAGGTTTAATAAATGATTTCATTTTTAAAGTTTTATGAATGCAATGCATAAACACGTTTTTATTTGAATTTAATTAAACCATTAAAATGGAATAAATAAAATAAATAAAACAATTCATATGACTCCAAAGATGTAATATTTGTTCAACTTTTAATAAATTACTGTTAAATTGTATATGTTTCATGATTTCAATTATCTAGTCATGCTTTTTATTAATTACATTTAATTAAACCATTAAAACATATTAAAAAAAAAAAAGTTTTGGGGAAAATAAAATGGACCAGTTAAATTGGATAGGTTTCTTGATTTCTATTAATTAGACATGCCTTTTTAGAGATCAACAACATTTACTTTAACCATTAAAATGGAATGCAGAATAATTAAAACTGAAAAACATGGAATTCAGAATAATTTCATAGGGCCCTAAAAATGCAGCCAAAGCTCTAATACTAAAGCCTTCACCACTAGAGGTCAGGAGGGAACTGTGTTTGGCATCAGGCTCGAAGGCAGCGGTGGCCTCCAGTCAACTGACAGAAGTATTATGAGGCTTCAAAAGTTTCCGTGATGACAGAAATATGAGTTCATTTCATCTGCTTTCAGGTATGCTCAGGAAATAACCACATACTTGCTCATCCACAAAATCCTTTCTGATAAGAAAGGTTTACTACTTTAACAGCAATCCCCTTCTTTTTCATTCAAAAGGCTTTTAAAAACTGGACTGCACAAATCTCAGATGACCATAACAGAGATGAGCTGAGCCTCACCGTGGTCCTGGTGCGGCCGTTCTCCTCGCTCGCCCCGTCCGACACGTTCACCTTCATGTAGCAGTTGGGTGAATTGAGCCAGCGTGTTTTCTCTCTCTGCTGCCGCTGCTGCAGTAGCTTCAGAGGGAAGCGTGGAGTATCGTCGTCGTCGAACATGAACGCCGTCACTGTCGCAGGAATCTCCACTTCGCTCTTGTGCCGCAGCTTCTCCCGCACGATGGGGTGCCGGTACGTGTAGCCTGTCCTGTAACCCTGAAAGAAAAACAGAAATCTTTAGAATATACATCAAAAATAGAAAGTATGCAAAACTATTTTATAGTGGAAACAAACAAAAAAAAGTTTGCAAAAGAACACAATCCATAAATACTACGAACAGGAACTACAAATATGCACCAAACTATAAATAAATAAAAGCACAACGACACAAGCAAATATAAATATATATAATAAAAATAAACTAATCAAATTCTAGAAACTATAAAGATGAGACCTATTTTTATATTGCATTGCTTTCAGAGATCAATTACCCTTTTATTAATGAGCTTAAATATATAATAAATGAAACAATTTTGTATAAATTAATACATTTTAATCAATAAAAATTAATTATGCAGTTCATATATATATATATATATATATATATATATATAGAGAGAGAGAGAGAGACAATATTTAGTACCTACACTTTTATGAAATGTTCATTTTAAGCTCTTTCATAAGAGTGAATTTACAAGAATTTAACTTACTAGAATTTGACATTTGTATTTGTAGCATTAAATATTTAAATAATACTATTAAATTTAATATTGTGTATGCATTAATATATTCATTATAAATCATCTACATGTAACTATAATGATTTATAATGTATATATTATTAATACATACACAATAATAAATTTAATATTATTTAAATATTTAATCATATAAAAAAAAACTTGAGTCAAATTAGTAAAAACAAAACTTATTCCTAAATCATTTAACTGCTTCTATATATATATATATATATATATATATATATATATATATATATATATATATATATATATATATATATATATATATATATATATATTAATATAATATTGAAGCAGTTAAATGATTTAGATAGATAGATAGATAGATAGATAGATATAGACACACACACACATACAAACAATTTAATAGCACAAAGTAAAAATGAAAAACTAGCTAAATTAAATGCCTTTTATGAATGAGATTAATGAATAATTCAACTGAATTGGTTTATATAATCAGCCGCTGCTTGGAAACTGAATTTGCAGAAAGAAATTACCAACTACAAAAGGCGCTTTTTTAAAAGTCCATCTGCGTTTCAAGCACATTATGTAACCAAACACTGAAACTCTCCAGCAGAAGCAGGAAAACCGTATCGATGGCTTACTGAGTGACACACCATATCATTATCATCTTCCACATCACTCCATTCTTCTGCCGCGGCCGAGAAAACAGACTTTCCACATGCCTGCGTGCTTCCCTATCTCACACAGACAGAGAGAGAGAAAACAGCAAGTCTGCACAGCTGGAGAAAGAGACGGACAGCAAGAATAGAGAGGAGTTTTAGATCTCTCTCTTTACGTCCATCTCCGTTCGTCTGCCTAATAGGAGAGGAAGGAGGGCGGAAAAAGAAAAAGACTAAAAGACGAAGAAATAAGTGATTTTCCAGTCTCTCCGCTGTGATTATTCCTCTCAAACACAGCTGGACTGGTGGTAAGTAGTCATTTAGCAGACGCTTTGGGCTGTTTTTGGCTCGACGGCTTGGTCTAAAGCAGAGTTCATATCCACTCGTCTGCTGTATCTGAATCACACAAGCACTTACCAGGTTGTCCAGCATTCTCATGAGCGACTCGAACTCCAGCTCTCCCAGCCTCCACTTGTGCTGAGAGCCCATGTTGACCCCGGCTTCTGCCACCCCCTGCGTCCGAGATTTGTACTTCTCCAGATCCAAGACGATCAGGTTCTCCACTCCTCCAGCGCACGAGAACGCATTCACCTACAGAGAAATGTGCAGATATTTTATTGAAATTTACTGCCGTATCAGCTTACAGATTCAACATTTAGTAAACAATACAAAAGTTATTACAAAATAAATATGAACATTATTATTAAAATTCAACTTAGAAAAAAAGACTGCAGAATATGCTGATACAGTATGATGCATGTCTCAGTGTAATACTACTACTACTAATTATTAAAATGGCATTTTTAAGGAATATTTACACTAATTTTCCATGATTCAATTTTAACAGTAAACCTCTGTTGCACAGCACTTTGCCTTAAAATTAAAAGGGTTGTTTAATTTACATTTAATTAAATTACCAGAAAAATTTAAATACACAACATAGAATTTCTGAAAAAACAAACAAAACAAAAAATTCATAGGGACTTAATATTGTAAAACAAACAAACAAAAACAAACTGATTATTTAAACCATCAATACGGAACACAGAAAATTAAAAAAAAAAAAAAAAAAGCATTTGGGAGAGAAATAAAATGGAATTTGACCCAATAAATAAATAAATAAATAAATAAATAAATAAATAAATAAATAATATACATATATACATAAAAAAAAGAAAAAACTTTACATAAAAATTTCATAAAATTGTTAAATTTAACTGTTAAACTGCATAAGTTTCATGATTTCAATTAATAAGACATGCCTTTTGATTACTAAAATTGAAATTAACCATTAAAAACAGTGCCCAGAAAAATTTAAATGAATAAATCCTCTTATAAAAAATTAAATGGAATATGGAGGAAACAAGTTTTTCTGGGTCCATCTTACAAAATAAGCCCTTCATTTGTAATCATTGTCTCATCACATTAAAACTTGGGCAGATCAAAAACATGTTCTACAGTGCTACAATACTAACATGTTGGTTGCTCTTTGCCCTTCAATAAATGCCTGCGAGTCAGTCTAGTATGGCCTATAAGATACCTTGCATACACAACTTGGTATAGTGATATACAGCCATCAGAATTACCCAAACAGCACCAGACTTTCTATTAGCCACGTGTACCTTTGTGTTTAAAAAGCATCACAAAAATCAAATAAACTCTAGGAGAAAGTCTAGGAGAATTAAGAAAGTTTTACCTGTATTTCGCAGGCAAACTGAGCGTTGTAAATGTAGTGAAAGGCCTCTTCAATGGTCTCCCCGAGAGCTACAACCCCATGATTCCTTAAAACCAACACCTGCAACACACACACACACACACACACAACACGTACGTAATTATCTTACACATTTACAAACTGCATTTTTCACTTTCTTTCTCAATGACATTAGCTATGTTTCCATCCAAAGTCACGAATTAAACTTGCACACAAAATTGGAATATCGCATAAAACATTTGCTAATAAAGCA
The DNA here is from genome assembly GCA_036784905.1 of Acrossocheilus fasciatus. Lineage (NCBI taxonomy): Eukaryota > Metazoa > Chordata > Actinopteri > Cypriniformes > Cyprinidae > Acrossocheilus > Acrossocheilus fasciatus. The sequence continues at coordinate 24,234,813 of CM071959.1, read as the reverse complement.
CCATTTCGATCCAGTGAGTTGAAGAGAACAAAATCGTCACTGATTAAGCTGCGCTAAATATTACGAAGAAAAATTACACTTGTCGTAGTAGGAGAAGGCACTGTATATAATAATTTTTGTATACAATAAATTACGCGCTTCAGAACGTGCAGACGAAACGCGGTCATGTTATCTCATTTTCGGAGCCTGTTGTTTGGGAACGCAGTTCTGGGAGTTAATTATAACGAAGCACTTTGACAAGACTTTGCTCAAGCATTTTAGAATGATAAAACTAGCATTTCAGATGCTGTGCAATGAGATCAGTCCATCGGTTGATCCAGTTTCATGCTGTCCCATCACAAAGTCACGTCTTATTTAATGCACATTAAGGAATTTATTCGTTAAAAGTGTTTCCATCACAGTTCATGCACGTTTTCTTACCAGATAATACATTTATCCAACTCAGGGTGAGTTCACACTTGTAGTTCGGTTTGTTTGGTTCATCTGGTCCAGACCAAGAAGGAAAATGATACATTTGGTCCTGGTCCGCTTAGCGTTCACACTGGCATTTTTGACAGCGAACCTAAAGACACCGACATTAAAAGGCGTAGCGATACATTCACAACCTGATTGGTCAGGTTGAATGACTAGCCCGATCTCACGGTAATTCCTACGTATTTTACGAGGTGGCTAATTCGCATGACCTCATTTGTACAAATTCATATGATTTTTGCAAAATCGTACGTATTTTACGAGTTGCACAATTTGTATGAATTTATACAAATGACCTACACCTAACCCCGCCCCTAAACCAACCCGTCACTGGGTTTAGACAAATCATACAAGTGAGGTCGTACGAATTCGTACGAATAAGCCACCTTGTAAAACATGTACAAATTGGTCGAGATAGCATTGGAATGACGTATATTTTGTGACGGAATTTGCCGAACACCCGAAACAAAAGGAAAAGGTGTGTTTGACTTAAAGCAGCGCTGCGGGTGAATGACATCAAAGTTTTAAGTCGAATACACCTAATGTTGTCTGCTAGACTAAGTGCACTCATTTTTGCGTATATATGATTTTGTGTTTACCAACTTGCGAACTCACAAAGAACTCATAAAAGGCCGTTTACCTCCTCGTTTGCCCTCGGCTCATTTTTGTTATGGATACGCCGCTTGCTCCCTTTATGAAATCATGTCGCATCTTGTCATTACTTCCTGTTTTTGGTTCGTTTAGAAGTATTTGGTCCATGTTGCATTCATATTTAATTCGAACCGCACCAGAGTTCGTTTGGAAGCGGACGGAGACCCATCTTTTTAGCGGTCTCGGTCCGCTTGTTTGATCCGCACCAGGGTTCAAACGAACCGCACTAACATAGCAATCGCACCAGAGTTCGTTTTAATTCAACAAAACATGACAAGTGTGAACACACCCTTAGTTGAGTACATGTGGTTTTTTTTTGCGCAGTTTTAGAATTTATGCTCATCTTGGTGTTTCCATCCAATGTACTTTTTTATGAGATATCCCAAAATGCACATAAAAATAGGTGGATGGATACATAGCTAATGACAAGCACAGGAGGTAGTTTACCTTTGTTGATGGTCCGAGTGCTTTCTGCAGCTCTATGCGCTCCTCTTGCTCGTCCAGACTGCCTTGGTAGTTGTAATAGGCAATGTCACCCAGGATCAAAGCCTCCTGAGAGATGGGCAGAAGGCCGCACTTCATAGACGACACCTGACATGGCAGAAGAGATCAATGCAAGTCATGGTGATTTACAGCTATAATGCAAATTTCAGCTACATATTACTTTGGAACTGTTGATAGCACATGTGGAGCCGAAGCAGGTGTGACTGGACGGATACTTACGGCAGCAGCGGCCGGTGTGCGTATGTGAATGACGCAGCGCACGTCGGGTCTCACGGAGTAGATGGCAGCGTGAGGGCTGAAGCCAGCCGGGTCGATCTGCAGGTTGGTGGAGCCCTGATCGATCACATCACCGAGAATATTCACCTTCACCTGGAGAACCAAAGAAACACAATGTAGTTTAATCACTGAAGATCGTAAAAATGTAGGCTAAAGACATTGAACCCTCCTAAACCCCAAAAAAACTGTGAGGCTACACAAGCTTTATTAAAGAAATTCATATTAGCACAGATACAGCATCTGATCACTCTTTATTCCCGCATCCTACACTATCTCGCATTTCCTATTAATCCTGACACTGTGCACCTAATCAGGAAGGAACAGTCATCTGAGATAAACTGAGAACCGGTGGATGATTCGGTTAATGTTTTAAATAAGCCTCCAGTTCCTGGTATCGTCAACAGATGATGACCAATGGGGAAATGCTCCAGGAAGTTTACAGCCCGATTAAGCTGATTTACACTAATGTTCAAAGGTTTGGTGTCAGTAAGATTTTGGTATTTAAGAAATTAATATTTTCTCCAGCAATGATGCATTAAATTGATCAAAAGCGACAGCAGAGACTGTAGAGAATATCAAGTAAATGCTGTTCTTTTAAACTTTCTATTGATCAAAGAACCTTAATAAAAATAAAAAAAAAATTACCTCATTTTCCACAAAGAATAATATGAACTCTTTTTAACATTGATAATAACCAGAAATGTTTCTTCCCCAGCAAATCATATTAGAATGATTTCTGAAGGGTCATGTGACACTGAAGACTGGAGTAATGATACTGAAATGATCAGTTTTGCATCACAGGAATAAGTTACATTTTAAAAATATATTCAAATAGAAAACATATTGAAAATATTTTGAAATATTATTTTTGATCAAATAAATGTACACTTGAGCATAAGAGACTTCATAAGCTTAAAAAAAATCCAAGCTTTTAGTATTAACTAGTATTAGCATTAATTATTCATTAACCATCGGTTGTGTGTGAGTGAATAAAGGTGCTTGTGCACATCAGAGCGCTGACTGAATATCAAATGGCATCACAAGCTTGCCTTGTAACAGGCCACCCAACATGCCTTTCACATGCTTGTCGATGCCACACCCCATATCACTACCAGCTTAAAATAAATATACTGCCCCGCTGCTGTTAATGAGCTCAGAATGACATCCAACCTCATACAGATCATATACATACACAGCTACTAATATATTGTGACTGTTCTGACACAAAAACACACTCCCCACCTTTCTCATGCAATTCTAACTGCAGCGGTTACTAGCACATCCCCACAGGAAGTTGGTCCACTTCTTTACGGACATATCTGCTGTATTATGCCACCACACTAATGCTAATGGCCTGAAACAAGACCTAGCTGTTCTCTCACGAGATCTTGCGAAATCTTGCATCTCATTTGGAGAGAGAGTTGTAGCTTAAAGATGGTTTTAGTTTATGATAAAAGTAGGGTAAATCCCTGAGGAAAACTAAACTTACGCTTTAACCAGTGTGGAGTTTTATTTCTGTTGTCATCTTTCTTATAAATCAGTCCAGCAAAAGCATGACTATAATCATCTTTATAAATAAAGCACATTCCTAGATTTTTAAGGAGTGAAATAAACACATTTAACAGGGCACATAAAAAGCATAAAAAGGAAAAAACAAAACTACAAGTTACATTTCCTGTTACATGAACATTTGGAACAGTTTACAGCAGTTGCTCCACAGACATGAAATCTCATGCCGCATTATGTAAGAGTTACAGTGATGCTTGCTTTAGCAAAAGTCTACTAATCAACATGGTTCATACCTGCGGTTAGGGATTTGAACGCACTTCTTAAGGTGCGGCCACATTTACTGTTCTTGGGCAGGTTTTCATGGGTAAAATCCAGTCGTTTCAATAGAAATCCATGGGATTGGAAACTTCCCCATGCAATTTTCGCAACAGGTTCAGGTTGGATTCACCATGTTGACCAACAGAAAGCTGCTTGTTTTGAAAGTGACGTCTGTGTGAGATGTGCTTCATACATTGAAACAATACTGACATTATATAATGGAGATTTTTAGCCTGCAAAACTTTGCTAATGTGTCCACACTTCTATTCTTAAGTAGTTGTAAACTTTGGTGCGTAACCCATCCTGCACAATGTGGGCTATGGACATTAATGATACCCCAAATTGTGTTTTTTTTTTTCGATTGTTCATTGAAGGAAAGGCCCAAGTGATTTCAAGAGACCAGAGACTGTGTCCCAAATGACATACTATATAATGATACCATAGGTGCATCCCAATTTGAATATTAATGTACTATTCCATGCCGTTTTGTAGTATAGTGCAAGTAGCTACAGTACAAAATAAACATGAATGAACATCAGAAGACATCTTGTTTCAGCCGCGAAAAGACATCAATGCACACCATTTTTCAAGTTCAAGTCCACCGAATCTACTCTCCAGCCTGGTTTGTTTATCAGACAAATATGACAGATTCAGTATTATGACTGGTCAGATCTCCTGTCAATCAAACTCCCTGCGAAGGGTCAATTATGCAGTGGAGGATATCAGACTCCAATTATTAATGACAAAATAACCATAAAAACCTGTTACTTACAATTTGTAGTCTGTGATTGATTACATTACATTATGAAAACTGTAGTTAGTAACATAATTTAGGTTACAACTGTCTAGGAATTATTAATTATATAAGGTTATTTTGCCATCCAACAGCATTCTGATGGTGATCATACAGTTCATTAAGTGTACCATCCAGGTATTTGAAGTGCACTTTTCTTTTTGGAATTATTATTAATATCGAATTATCACACTATTTATACCACAAAATGGCTTTGAAGAGTGCACAAGTAACCAAATTAGGACCCACCTATAGAAGCTTGGCTCATTTGACTACCCACAACACCCCTGCATCAAGGTAGTGCGTTTTGCACAGACATTTCTCTTCAAGAAGTGCTAAAATCTAGTGCTAATGTAATGTTGTTCTCTGTTTAGCGGGTTTAGTGAACTAATGAGTGTAGAAGAGAGAGTGTGAACGTGAGTGATCATGTAGAGGGTTAATAAAACTCTGACCCAGATTGCTGGCCTCGTTCCAGCGGGCACCGTCCCCAAGGCCAAGCCCACAGAAGAGGAGAACTGGAGCTCTGAATGACTGTGTCAGCAGCACTGAGATCTCGCTCTATCGCTCTCATTCACACAGAGACAAAAAATCCTGTGTGTTCTGACTATGCAAAAGATTTTGGTCTTTATCTAACTCTAAAACACACTGTCCATGCAAACAAAAAGAAACTGGACAAACCTGTACTGGCTTTGATCCATGCATAAGAGGTCAACATGCACCTATTATAAATGACCAAAAAATCTGATCTGCCCTTATCCTGAAATGGCACAATGGCTGAGTGTATTTTTCATGACCGTGAAAAATGTGTTTGTGGCAGTAGTCGTAACTCAAGCCCAAACACAATTCAGCATAGCGCTGCATTAAAAACAGCATTAGCCAGCACAAGAGTGCAAGTCAGATGCGGATACTGCCGCTGCTCGCCTCAGGTGCTTTCAATTCTGTTTACTGAGTCATAAATGCTGCAGGCAGGAGGACAAATGTGCTTCATGAATCTGTTCCAGTGTTAAATCACCTGATTGGCAGGAATTTGTCAAAACAGCATCCACCACGAGCAGCGTGTCAAAACTCATTAATACGCCAGCGGGAGAGAAAAACGCTCAAAAGCGAAACCTAAAGAACTGGTTCAGTTCTGTTCGTCACCAACTAACTTGTGGTTTGCTAAGAACTCTTAGTAAGGGCGTAAATGCAGTCACAACTGCTTGTATAAACTTGATATGTGCACTTTCGTTATATGGCGGTAGTAAAAACAAAAAAACAAACAAACAAAAAAAACCTTGGTACTTACCATCAATATGTTACCTTCAAAAATGTGTTGTTATTAGGGTGGTTAGCTACAAACATTAAAAGCTCTGACTTTAACAGAATCTGATTTGACTCCAGATCCAGTGTGAACAAGTGTAGACAAACACCTTGAGTGTTTTTGCACAAATTAATTGGTCCACAAGGTAGCAACAATATCTAGGGCTTTTTCACACTTGAAAAAAAACAGAAGAGACCGAACGATAAACTAATGGACACAAATACGGAAAATAGACGTTCGCGTTTATGAGCGCTTGTGTGGGTTAAGAGATACACGCAATTCTAGTTAAAATGAGTACAAAGACATTTTTAACTGTTCGTAACTTTTGGAGAGATATAGCACAGACACTGGACAAAGATGATATTTTCTAGTGCACTCTAGTGTGTTGAATACCTGTGTTCGCACATGCTATCAAATGGAGTATACTTTGGGCTTTTTTGCCGGGTTTTTCCAGGACCAGGATTAAGAACCACCGCAATACGATTACAAAATAATAAGCATGAGCAACCGACGGACATGAACACACAGGCTAGTACAAATCCAAAACCCACTCTGAGATTTCAAAGAAATAACCGGCTGATTAAGCACTCGTCAAACATTGGCAACAAGCACTGAGCACAGTCAAGGTCTGCCAATGCATTCCCTCTGTGCACAGCACATATCAGATTGCAAAAATCCCAAACACACAAAGGAAAACACATTATTAAGCTCTAGGCAATATTATTGTCTAATTAATAATTTAAACAGACTGATAGACCCTAAAAAAAAAAAAATAGCCAAAGCAGCACAAAATACAACCTGAAGCTATCACAATAGAAGCATTAAGTAATTATTTATCATTCAATCAACATAATATGTAACTAATGAATGAATTCTGACTGTAAGAACCGCACAAGCCTGAATCTAATCTATTTTAAGTCTTACTGGAATGTGAGTTCAACTAAAGCCACCACTCAAAGTGACCCCGGCAGCCCTGTGGTGTGATGCTCGAGTCGTTCCCAGAACCACTATCAGGCTCTGCCGTGATAATGCAAGACAGACAGTTTGTTTACCAGATTGGACGCAGAGGCCTCAGCAAAGGACAGTCCTCTGGGGATGATGAGGATATGATCCTGCTCTTTACTGACACGAACCTATAAGTTTAAAAAAACAACAACAAAACAAATAAGCAGCTGTTTTTCCTCTCCTGATCAAGTTAGCTCAGAATTTCTTCATCTATTCCAACAGGCATCCAGATACTCAAAATTTGCTATTTCCTTATTTAGCACACCCGGTTAAGCTAATCAGCATGAGTGCAGATGCTGGAACTACAGCATGATGAAGACAAAAAGCATCTTTGTCCATTAACAGCCATTGAAAAGTGGACGTGTATAATTTAATAATAACAATTTAACTTGATAATGAATGGGAAAGCAGATATCCTTCTCCATGTATTAAACTGGGAGTGTCTGATTAGTGGAACTATAATGTTCATCGCCTGCAGGAATGGATTGCGAAACGCTGGATTACACAATGTACATCATTCACTTTCACTTCCTTGTTCTACAATATTGACACCAAAAACAAGTATAATATTTAATCTGTGGCAGCGATATTAATGATATAAAGTGGTGCCTTACTGTAACGTAACAGCTTGTGAAGTGTGCCCAACTGAACAGGTCCACTAGTCTGTAGAGGCTGGCCAGTTTACAGCGGATCTGTTTTTCTCCCTTCACCATAGTACTGGACTCCATGCTGAACATGTCGTTTATTGGGGTCACCATGCCCAAACCTGAGAAAATAAGAGCAACATGGGACAATTCAAGAACAGGTTTGAACCATTTTATAAGAAGGACTTCACTTAAAGGTTTATTAGCCCACTTAAGTGCACAATTTGAAATTGAACATTCCTATACTGCTGTCATGGGAAAACGGACAACAAACGAGTGTAAATCGATACCTTGATACTAATCAAACTCAGACTGAATAAAGCAAGCGCTGTGTCCTGATTAACTGATAACACCTCGAGAGTGACCATGAAACACTGATATGCCTGAATCTAATAAAGATGTTTTAGTTAGACTGATGTAGTTTATACAGCTAAAAACACTGCTGTAATCAGTTTACCATAGCTTTAGAACCTTCAGGGATTCTGGTCAAAGAACAGTAAGGAAATCCAATAATAGTTATATAAACAAACAACAAAAAAAAAAAAACTAAACTCAATTCAGCCACACAATAGATCCAGCTACAAAAAACAGTCAGCACTACACATCTAGAATACTCAGACTTTTTAGAATGGCAGTTTGTATATTACAGAACTCTAGCTGCAAAAAACATTCTAGAACTCATTTCTAGAGCTCCAGTTGCTTACGCATTCCACTGAGTTTCACTTGGCTACATGTTCCAGAACTCACTTAAGACCTCCTGTTATACAAGTATCAGGAATCATCCTCAAACATCAGTTTACTTTCCATTCCAGAACTCTTTCTTGAGCTTGACTAAACCTTCCAGAATCCGTTGTTAAACTCCAGTTCACCAAACATTTTAGAACTTAACCTTGAACATTCTAGAAACATTCATCCTTGAACTTCATATGACTAAATGTTCCAAAAGTGTTTCCAGAACTCCACTTTACTAAACATTTCAGAAATCATTCTAGAGCTCCACTGACTAAATGCTCTAGAATTCAACCCTGAACTCCAGATGGCTAAACATTCGGAACTCATTTCAGGCCTGTGGTTATTACAAGTTTCAGGAACTCATACTTGAACTCCTGTCGATTAAACATTACAAAATTCTTTCTAGCGCTCCACTGGCTAAACATTCAGGAAACATTCATCCTTCAACTCCAGATGGCTAAACATTCCAAAAGTGTTTCCAGAACTCCACTTTACTAAACATTGGAGAACTCATTCTAGAGCTTCAGTTGACTAAACATTTTGTAATCTTTGAGTTCTAGTTAACTAAATGTTCCAGAACTCATCCTCAAATTTTAGGTAGCCAAGTATTCCAGAAACTCATTCCAGAACTATACTTAAATGTTCCAGAGCTCATAGAACTCCAACTGGATAAATCGAGATCTCAGTATACAGCTCAAGACTGAGAACTGATGCTTTCAAAACCTCCACTGAACAGACCTCATATATGTGTGTGTGGCCTGTTTTTGCAACTTTGTGTACATAAACGGTGTGGGAAAAGAGAGGATGGCATTGCCATTTTTATATCTGAATAAACTATCAAAGTCTTATTTCTAAATCTCATACCCTTCTCCATTATATGCCTTAGATTATGCTCTACATCTGTGCATAGTCTAGTGGTTCCCAACCTTTTTTTCATGGGCCCCCCCTACGTACACACACGATAATCTGATTTAATTTTTCTGTCTGTTTGAGTTTTATTAAAAATTAACCATTGTTCTTCCATACATTTACATCATGATAACCAGAGTTAAAACCACACATATAGCACCTCAGTACTGTTGTAAAAATCAAACTATATGGTTTCTAGGTAGCCTATTTATATGTAAAACAGTAGTCTAAATACATTTATTATAAGTGCACAAACACTAGCCTATAGCTTAATCACAAATATAGTGTAATTACATTCCATTACTCCTTTAATGCACGTCTACATTAATATAATAAATTTGATATAAATACCACACATTTCTGCCACAATACCAAGGTGCAGTTAGTGTTACTACAGTAAATCCATGGTAAACTATGGCGATTTGTAGATTGAAAAGCTTCTGACTGTATCTGACTGACACACAGTGTTTTTCTGCTGTTTGTCAGCGCTGTTTTATCTGGATTTAAACTAGTTTATATCAGTTGACTGATATCGACTGATACTAGTTTATACCAGTCATTTGTGTTCTTCGCTGAATTCAAGCGCTTCTCACAGGATCTCACAGCGCTGTTTAGTGGTTGCATGATCTGCTCTAGTCAGCTCGCTCTGCGCTGCCGTTTGAACCGAGTGGATATGGTCCGTGTGGCGCGGTTCAAATGAGTAGCGCTGTTTTGTTCCGCTTTTCCCACATAAACATCACATTGAATGTTTATCGAACTTGTTTTATCGAGGAAAATTATATCACTATAATTGTAGCTATCGTTTTATCGCCCAGCCCTATCTCAAAGTATATCTTCTCCCACGCCCCCGCTGTGAACTCTGGCGCCCCCCAGGTTGGGAACCACTGGTAGATATACAGTCACCTGTAAGATTTAGGCTATGACTTTGAATGTACAGAGAGCGCTGAAAGGGGTTCACTGAAGTTCTACTGATTAGTTCCGCATAGCAGAGTGCAGAGAGAAAACAGATACATGCGTGGATGGGGTGATAAGGGAGGAAGAAGAAAGATGAAAGAATGCAAAGGCTTTCCTGAGTCGGCTAGTCGTATTTCCTCCCTCAATGTCTGTTTATGGGAATATCTGTCATTTAGCGACCTGTATAACTCTGAACAGGTGGAGGAGTGGGGCAGTCTGGGACATCGGAGGACAGGAGGAATGTTGCAATCTGTTCCTGTGTAGATGAGCCACACTATGGTGTGATACTCACTGAGGGGGGAGGTGGAGAAGCCAGCTACGGAGCTGGCCATGAAGAAGTCTGCGATCTGCTGCAGAGCGAGCAGTCCTGTGGGGTTGTTCCCCTTGTTCATCTGTTCCTGGATCAGTCCCTCTAGCTCATCCCTAAACGCCTGAAAGAGAAAGAAAACACGAGATTAGAGATGACTCACACACTGTAATGAGAGATGGACACAGAGCTGTAATCCTCTCACGCTCCTGCATGTTTAAACCTTCTGTACTCAGTTTTTTCCACTTGTATCTTGATGACTAGTTAAGTCTATTAACCCATAGGCCTACTCCACTTACTCTGAAGAACTGAAGTAGACTCTCTACAGAAAAACAAGGTAGTGAAGGATGAAAGTACCACCTTAATTCTTTGGGTGCGTCCAAAATCCATTTTTAATCTATTGGAAGAGTTCATTTTCAATGTGTAGGGAAGAAAACCATCCGTAACTGGTTTAATAAGCAGTACTAAGCCCTTCTGTATGAAGCTCTGTCATTCTACACACCTGTTTGGAGTCTCAGGCACAGGGTGATCAAAGAGCTCAGACGACACGATGAAATCGCAGGATAAACAGACACTGACAGAGCACTCAAACCGACACAACGCCTCAGTTACAATGACTGCTCTCTTACTGTACAGAGACTTACAGACTTGTCTTATTAACAGATGTGAACTGAGGCATGTACAACTTCACTCGGCACTGTATTAGAGATTGGTGAGATACAAACATGCAAAGAGCATGCAAAGATAAATATGCATATCAGAAAAAGGAAGGTAAACTAGTCTCAGCAGGCACGCTCTGTTCACTGATGGTCTGATGCATTTTGCACACAAAATGTCAAGCAGTAGTACAAATCTGAACTGATTGGTTTTATGCAAACTGCAGGTACCGGGATAAATAATGGCTTTTTGAAGTTGTGTTTATAAGGTGACGGATTGCAATAAACATTAATGAATCACTAGATTTGCCAGGTTATTGGCATCAAATCTTTGAGAGATACTTTGGAGCATTTAGAAAAAGTTAACATATATTCACAAATAGAAATATTTTGCTTTGAAATTAAAATAACTTAAAAAAATACCATAGCAGTGCTTCCCATTCATTAATTAGACTGTGGCGGCCCGCCACAGTTTCATAATAAAATGAAAATATATTTATACTCCTCACTATAACATAAAATGTCTTTAACATTGTGCTTTGTGCAATTGCTTTGACAAAGTGTCCGTCAAACGAACATAATGTCTGTATCCCCTCATCAAGTCTGTGTGCGCTTGCTTGTTTGAACTTTGCACACACGATCAGCTGTTTTCCGCGTCTCACAGAGCGTTCACACACAGTGAACTCCATTACTGCATATATACTCAGTGATGGGCAGTAGCGTCGCTACAAGTAGTGACGCTAGTAGTTTAACTACATTTCTCAGTAGCGTGGCGGTAGCGTCACTGCTTTCTGAATCAAATAGCTTTTCGGTAGTTAAGCTCTTTTTTTTTTTTTTTATCAAGTAGCGCGGTAGCGTCAACAAAAGCTAACGTTATATTTTCCAAAGAAAGCATTCTGAAACTCAAGCTCAAATCAGAAATATAACAGCTACCGTTCACTGATCCTGGATCAGTAAGTGACGCCTCCACCACTAAAGCTCGTAACGCCATTGGCTCCTCAAACTGTCAGTCAAACCTCATTTTTCCTCCCGCCTCTCTCGTCAATGAAGTGCGGCGCACAGTTTAGAGCATCTCAGCTTGCTTGCAGTCTGAAGGTAATAAAAGAACTGTTGATTGAATAAGTACAGCGGTTTCTTTACTCAAAGAAAAAAAAAACAAAAAAAAATACTATTTATAAAGGATAATGCTTTTTTTTGTTTGTTTTTGAGGAGCGGAGAAGAGTTTCTCTAGCATTTGTTGTCAAGTCACAGCGAAATAGCTCGTGCGAAGCGCTGAATCTTTCATAATATGATACTTTGGCCAAATAACAGAAAAAAAACTGTACGCCCACATAATAACAGAAAACTGGGGAAAACAGGACACGAGTCAGGGGGGGGAAATAAATAAATAAATAACATTCGCTGGTCAAAAGCTTCGTATTTGAACTTGATTTTGGTGAAATGTTTATATTGATATCTAATGACACATGCAACGATGCAAATAAACATGCCTATCTGTAGGCCTAAACATCTATATGGTAACACTATACAATACGATTTCATTAAAATACATTTGTTACAGTATTTATTAATCTTTGTTAATGTTAGTTAATGAAAATACAGTCGTTCATTGGTAGTTCATGTTAGTTCACAGTGCATTAACAAATGTTAACAAACATTTGACTTTAATAATGCGTTAGTAAATGTTGAAATTAACATGAAGATAAATGCTGCAGAAGTATTGTTCATTCTTAGTTCATGTTAACTACACTAGTTAACTAATGCTAACTACTGAACCTTATTGTGAAGTGCTACCATTTATATAAATGTATCTGTTTACAATAAAGCCACAATACCAACTACCAATAGGAGGTTTCCGGCCGACAGCACAAATTTATTTTGCCTATGTCACAATATGAGGTAAATCCGGCCCTGTTTTTGATACTGATTATGTTGCCAAATTGGTTTGGAACAGCTGTTGAATAAACAATTAAACTGAACATGCCTATCTATCTGCTTGACTGACAGTTTTATTGATCACTGAGAGAGCATTGACTTTGTATGATGTTGGTTCAATCTAATTTTTTTTTTTTAAATAGCTTGGATGTAGTAAACTACTTTTGCCATGTTACCGTAGCTTAGCTTGCTACATTTCCCAGGGCTGTAGCTTTAGTGTAGTTAAGCTTCATTTAAAGAAGAGTAACTGTTAGCTTAGCTCACTACATTTTACAAGTAGCTTGCCCAACACTGTATATACTGTGAGTTTAGCACACATCTTGGGAATGGAACGGCCAACAGTTGCGCTTTGTTTTCACATCAGCATAATTCTCAACATTTTAATGGGCAAATGCTTACAGCATTTCACAAGATTTGTAATGAGACGCGTTTGTAAACGTGTTTTCCCAGAATCTGGAGTTTTCCATCAAAATAAAAGCTCATAGGTTTATCTCCTGCAAGCAAGGACTAAAATTAACAGACACGCACAAAGAAAATACTGTACAAGCAGAGCATGCTCAGTGTTTATTGGAAGAAAAATATAAATATTGGAAAGAGGGTTTATATTACTGTATTTCTGAAGGGAACTGGATTCAGAGACATTTTTTCTCTCTCATTACTGCTGTTCCATTAGCTCCCCCTGCTGTCAGAGAGTGAAATTATTTATGATGGAGGTTTTAGCACAATTTCACTGACTCAGACCATTCTGTTTTTGCTTCAAATGTTGAAATGGTATAATCAAATTTAAATAAAATATTTAAATGAAATAAAAAATGTGTGTAGCATCTTTCTTTGCATTATGATTCAAATGCAGTGGTTGATTCTAATTTCAAATGGCTTTTTTTTTTTTTTATTAGGCTAAATATGTTTATTTGTTGTAGTAGCAGCAACTGCAAAAACAGTTTTGTGGCCAGGAAAAAAAAATATTTATAGCCAGTAAATTCTCAAATCAGCAGAATATTTTGTTTGTATCGTGATTAAAATGACAGATGTGGCAACAGGTTAATTTTAGGTCCTGCTTGCAAGTGTAGAAATTATGACAAAAGTATTGTAATTTCTCCACTTTAGAGTAAGGTAAAATAATATACCTGTGAAAAACTTATTTTCATTTATTTTACAGTGCAATTGTTTTCAATATATGGAAAAACAAAATGGTCCTTTCACATGTCTAATTGGGTCATTCTTGGCCAGAATTTCAAGCAAGTCTGGCAATCCAAGACTACAGGAAAACAGCAACCCGAAATGAAGATTCCTCTTCAAATCTACAGATTCTGTCCATTCTGGGATGTGTTTTTGGCTTATACGTGTGTCCAATAAAGCACTTTAACTTGCCACCACAAGGGCATCTTAGTGCGCACCACAGGTCTGGAGAGATTAAGCTAAAGAAAGTCTGATTTCCACAGTCACAGTCGCCAAGCAGCCACAGGGAAGTGGGCATGGTGTTTGCGTATCCATGTGGAGGCCGTCCCTGCCAAACTCTCAGTGACTGTGTGTGTGTGTGTGTGTGTGTGTGTGTGTGTGTGGGTCAGTGAAGTTCGCTGGGGCTTGATTTCCTAATCTAGGGTGAAACAAACTACACGGGAAGCAAATTAAATGGGCCCTTAAGTTTGTTTGGATTTGAATGAGAGGCTCATTCAAGGTGCGTCTTGAACAGTGAGGGCGAGTTGAAGTCAGGTCAACTTTATGGTAATGAGCTATGACGCAGTTGGGCGGCAACCAATCAGAATGTAGAAGTCCTCCGCTTGAGGGGAGTCCAGAGAACGCAGTCCTGTAACCTTTGGTTCCGACCACATTAGTTCCCAAGCATTTTCACGCTAGAACGCTTGTTTTTCAGAGGGAATGCAATTCATTTGCTCAAAACAACACCGATTTGACCAATTGGCATTTATTGGTTTATTTCGTTAGTAAACATGTAACTTTCTTACCGTCCATAAACAGCAATGCAACTGACACGTTTAAGGTCCAGAAAGGTAGCAAGGACATCATTAAAATAGTCCATGAGACATCAGTGGTTCAACTGTAATTTTATGAAGCTACGAGAATATTTTTGTGCACAAAGAAAACAAAAATAACGACTGCATTCAACAATTTCTTCCCTTCTGTGTCAGTTGCACAAAAAGTACTCTCGTAGCTTTTTACAACTACGGTTGAACCACTGATGTCACAAGGACTATTTGAACAATAGTCCATGTGGCATGTTGCTGTCTATGCAGAAAACTCTCGGATTTAATCAAAAATATCTTAATTTGTGTTCTGAAGTTGAACGAAGGTCTTGCGGGTTTAGAACGACATGAAGGTGAGTAATTAATGACATAATTTTCATTTTTGGGTGAACTATCGCTTTAAGCAATGTTCCCTCTAATTTTTTTTCTTGCCGAGCAAAACTTTTCTCTATTGGGCGGACATTTCGAGCACTTGAGCAGAAACATTCTTTATACCAGATCTGTACAGCACGCGCACAAAAAAGTGTGTAACTTAACTTTAATGTGCTATTTATATTTGATTTGACCCTTGATGTAACTAAATGATGGACATTCTAGGTTATCTGAGAAAATACACTGCCAATACACTGTACAATACACTGCCGTTTAAAAGTTTGGATCAGTACATTTTTAAAATAAGTTTCTTAGGATTATCAAGGCTGAATCTATTTGATAAAAATACTGAATATTTCTTCACAAAATAATATTGTGAAATATTATTCCAATTTAAAATAAAAGGTTTTCTATTTTAATATACTTTAAAATATAATTTATTGCTGTGACGCAAAGCTGAATTTTCAGCATCACATGATCCTTCAGAAATCATTGTAATATGCTAATTTATAATCAATGTTTGAAAAAGTTGTGCTGCTTAATATTTTTTTTTTGGGACCTGTGATATTTTTCAGGATTCTTTGAAAAATAAAAAGTTAAAAAGAACATTGTTTATTCAAAATAGAAATTGTGTGTTACAATATACACTACTATTCAAAAGTTTGGAATCGGTACATTTTTTCTTTCTTTTTTTTATTAATACTTTTATTCAGCAAGGATGTGTTAAATGGATAAAAAGTGATAGTAAAGACTTATATTGTTAGAAAATATTTATATTTTTAATTAATGCTGTTTTTTTCTCTTTTAAACTTTTTATTAGCCTAATCAAAGAATCAAAGAAAAAAAAATCCAAAAAATATTAAGCAGCCCAACAGTTTCAACACTGATAATAAATCAGAATATTAGAATGAAGACTGGAGTAATGATGCTGAAAATTCAGCTTTGCTTTACAGGAATGCACTATATTTTTAAAAGTATATTAAAATAGAAAACCAATATTAGAAATTGCAATAGCCTAAGAGTTCACAATATTACTGTTTTTTTCTTCTTCTGTATTTGGATCAAATAAATACAGTCTTGATGAACATAAGTGACTCCATTAAAAAAAACAAGGTCAATTATTTATTAGGTTTATAATATAGGCCTAACATAATTTAATATAATATCAAAACAACTTAAGCATTTAAACAGATAGAAGAGAATAGAAAAAACCTGAAGCATTTAAACTGAGATCTGCAAGTTAAATATTTATAAAAATAAAAAAATTAAAAAAAAGAACGTAAATTCTTCTATAGCTAAACACCCCTAAAGTACAGTTTGCACAATACACCTATGTGTGACTGTAAATGTCTCAGAGTTTTGTTACCGTTCTGTGCCCATCATGCGCTATTTCCAGCACTTAATCAAGCCACTCTTCTTTAATACATGAGGACGTTTTATTTCACTGCGTTGGCTCTTGATTTGAGCTATTTTGTCCGCAACCATTAAAGTATTTGGTTTCTACAGCGACTCATTTGTGCACATCATTCTCTTTCTATGAAACCTGTAAACTGCATGCACCGGTTCTAACCCTATAACGGCACCAGCTCTATAGCGGTTTACCCGAGCATTGCAAATCTTTGGTTTTAACTAGAACACAATCAAATGGCTTTCCAAACTCATTTTTGCGTGTGTGCGGCACATTATTTCTCCGCGCGGCTGCGGTGGAAGAAATGCGCGGTCACGCGCACAGCTTAGAGGGAACATTGCCTTTAAGTGTGGGTAATAGTAAAACTGATGCTCTAAATGTAATTGAAACTAAAATAATTTAACTAAATGTGTGAATATTTAAATATTTTAGCAAAGTGCTTTAGAGGTGAACTGCATCATGACGGAAGATTAACCGTGGGAATCATCAAACATGCCACAAAAAACAAACCTGCAGCCAACATGCTCTTGAAGGGATACGCCATCACAAAAACATGGGCTAACATGCCCACACTTGTCACTAGATCAAAGCGGTGTCGATCTAACCTCATAACAACACAAAACATAGTAACTACATTAATATCAAACCATAAAACCGTATCGGTCATGGGGGAAGGTGGGCGTTATCTGAGCTTTGTGACATTGTAATGTGGTTCAGCGTCTGTATTGCTCAGATGTGGTGAATTTGCTTTAGAAACCCATCCACTTCACACGGGCCGCACTTTAAACGAAGCAGCCCGAGCCAAAACCGGCCAAGTCTAGCCAAAGTACAAAGGTGAGATGGGGATACCCTGGGACTCTAGTTCCCTATGCGAGTATTACATTTTGCTTGGATGAGAAGTGGATGCCTGGGACGGGGTATGAATGATCCCGCCTGCCTCTCAGCACAAATTCCTCTCAAACGTAAGTGTCCCGACCGACCCAAACCACAGTGCTCTTGGAAAACAGCTACGACTCTGGGAATGGCATGCTTTAATGCTGAAGAGGGAAACAGAGGGGAGTGGGGGAACTAAAAATAACCCAAGGGAGGAAATTCGAGACAAATTCAATTGTGCTATTACAGTTTAATGTCATTAACATGTTGTTTCACCTCCTAAGTAAATATCAGTGGTCCCTCAGTGCAAACCGCTATTTTTCCGCTTGGTTCCTGAGCGGGATACGTTGACGTTGAGATGTCTTCATTTGTTTTGGTTGTGACAGCACAGATGAGGCCTAAGCATAGCAAACTCCGCCCAGCCTATAATAGTCTGACCTTAAACACAGTCTACGGAGAGACGTGTAATTTAAGCAGCGCTCTTCTGCGTGTGTGCACATATGCAGAAACCCTGCAGAGAGAGAGGGAGATGAAAGAGAGGCTTGTTGAATCAGCTCTGATAGTGCAGACGTAAACACACAGGCCTGTGTGTCGATACACCTGCTGCCTGCCCTGCCTGGCTCGTCTCCACACAGAGTGAAAGATGAGAGAGAAGAGTATATAGTGTGTCTCAGAAACACGTGCTCGGACAGCTGCTGCTAATAAAGCCCAGCGGCACTGCCGTAATTAACCGTACTGTCACCCTACATTTTTTAAAATTATAATAAATGATCATTTTCATCCAGCTTTCTGATTCTCCTTTGAATCAGACTAATTCTAAAATGTATAATAATGACTGAACTTTAACAATATCTGCATACTTTCGTTGGTTCTGTTCTGTTTATCCTGGGGGTTATCACTGCTCTCATCCATGCAAACAGAACCATCCTGCCAATCCAAACTGTATGCTAATTGTCAATCATCTTTGACTATAGTGGTCCTGACAGAACCTGTACATTTAAAGCCATACGCAGCTTTATGTTCTGTTCTGCTGGTTGGTCACGAGTTTCCAGGAATTTAATATGTACCGTTTAAACCTCGCCGTCTCACCCGCAGGTTTATTTTATTGTCGTTCACTTTTAATCACTGCTTTTGTATCTCTTACTGTGGGAAGCATGCGGGGGAAATGAAAGATTTCATGGCCATGAATTACAAATTCGTTCCTATGACTTAATTTGTTCCCTTATTTCAGTTAAATCATGGGTTTTCTTGGGAACAAATTAATGAAACCTAGACAGTGCCCACAAAGTCAAACGTAGAAACAAATTAAATTACGAATCATAGTCCTGTCCTGACCCCCGTCACGTCACTCACAGTTGCTCGCAGCCCAAAATTAAACCACTTAATCGACCATCGATAGCTTTAATCGATTGCATCTCTTATCGACAATTTATCGATCGTCGATTAATCGTTGACATCCTCTGTTTTAAACCCATTCTTACCGATGCTACCAACACTATCACAAGTCATTCTTGCAATTTCTAAAGTTGACAAGCAGAATTCTCAAACAAATGTCATTGATTTTGCAAGGTCTTTTTGGGTCAGGAAGATTTTTTTTTTTATTTAAAGATTTTTAAAGTCTCTTATATGCTGCACTCATTTGATTAAAAATGTTGTAAAATAGTACTTTTAAATATTGTTAATTAAAAATACATGTTTCTATTTTAATATATTTTAAAATGTCATTTATGATGGCAAAGGTGAATTTTCAGCAACTGCTGGTGCTCAAAACTAAATATGCTTTTATTATCAATGTTGAAATCAGCTGAAAACAGCTTAATATTCTAAACCATGATACTTTTTCAGGAATCTTTAGTGAACCGAGAGCTCAAAAGAACAATTTATTTTAAACCAAAATCTTCTGTGACATTACAGATGTCTTTACTGTCACTTAACTAAATGAATGTGCCCTTGCTGAATAAAAGTAGTTGTTTTCACAATGTGTGGGATTTATTTGCTGTGGTAATCGAAAGCATGTGACAGATGCCATCCATACAGCTTAACTTGTATTGAACTCTGAACATTCCTTTAAACACAGTATGTGTTTGCTGAAATGTCTGCAGGAGTGTAATCTGTGCAGTATGTTCACTGTAATCTCTCCAGCAGTGTGTGTGTTAACTAATCTCGCATGTGTGTGCGTTCGCTATAATCTCTCTCTACTGTAGGTCAGAGGTGCTTTTGCTGGCAGGATTGTGTTTATATACGAGATGTGGAAGTCAGCGGTGTGCGTGTAATAGGGTGTGGTCTTCCAGATGGTTTTATGGTGCAGCTGTGGCTTTGTGCGCACGATTGAGCTGTAACTCAAAACATCACACCAAAAACACAATTAAGTGACTGACAAACCTACTCATCTGACAAGAATAAACCATAAATCTTTCATTGTCAACAGAGAAGCAATGTAAGGTGCAACCAGCTGGTTTCAAAACCAACTTTAGAAGTTCATGCCAAGTTTTAAATGTAAACTTCATGACAGTGTGGCATTTACTCAAAACCACATGGCTCGAGACAACCAATAAAATCTATAAGTAAACACTTTAACGTTGAAAGCACATTCTTGCTGATTAAATCAGTGGAAAAACATCCCTGTACAGTACAATAACATTACAAAACATAAAAAAATAAATAAATTGCAGTGATGCCACAGAAGAACAATTTTTGGTTCCCCAAAAAAACCTTTCAGAAAAAGAAGAGCCAAAAGAACCTTTTTTTAAACACTTCACTTCTGGAAATTTTTCCACAAAAACTTGACGTACCAAAAAATGCTGTTACACGTGTGCTCCCAGACAAAAATGGGTCAACTGCTTTTCATTATTCTATATTATTACCAAATATAGGATTTAACACTTTTATCAACTTCTTTTCTTTTAATTAGCACAGGTTTTGTATTTATTTTTGGAACCAACTAATCATAGGTCTCATTTTTTTGAGTGAATATTTCCAAAATTAATGCTTTTTTCCTCAAAAATTGAGGTGAATAAGCTCCAACTAATGAGGCCTACGATCAGCTCCAGAAAGCATCTGATTTGCTGAGAAATCACACAATACTAGATTTACAAGAAATGTTTAAAAGCTCAGTCATTTTCCACTGGGAACACCGAAGTGTCATTTCAGTGTGTATTTGTGTTTTCTTACTGGACTCTGTAGTATCTGTGTGACCCTTTTCTTCTGCTCCATCATGTTGAAGTCTTGTCGCAGGTCAGGTGACATGTTGCGTGCGCGCAGGTATTCAGGGTCATTTTCATTGATGCGGTCGAAGTAGCCTTCCCTTTTCCCCACGCTGGGGGGCGGAGGGGTCGTCACCACCCCCTGTCTAGAATCACCACTCATCTCTACTGTATTTTCCTGCTGTCTTCACCTGGAGAGAAAGAGAGGGATTTAGCTTGAGTATGCACATGCAAATCTCTAAAAACTTATTTTTGCACATCCCTAGTACACACCTAACAATACATACTGCACTGACTGAATCAGCAAACCTGAGAGAGGAAGTCTGTGCACTTCATTTGACAGGCAAAACAGTCTCGATCAGTAATGCCCTAAGGACAGACTCATCATCCCACACAACACGCACATAAGTCCACCGATCAATACAATCAAAAAACAGGCAACCGCACATTAGCTGAACTCGCTTGCTGAGAGTTTCACTATTCACAATGGACCATGTTCTTTGTTCACCCTCGACAAAAAGAAAAGAGTGACTGTCCCGCCAACAGTGAAGGGTGGCGTCAGGTCAACCAACAGGAGGGCAGCACTATCCTATAACACTATCAGGTTTAGTTAAGCCTGATTTTTGTTCTCTCTCTCACACACACACTATTGTCCCAGACGTGGATTTCTCTCTCTAGTGTGAGTAAAGCTATAGAGCATTAAAAATGACAGAGCACTGAATTTCTCCAGATGGTTCACTACCATTGGTTCGTAAGAAATTAAAGGTGATATCATGATGAATGTCGGACTTTTTCCATGTTTAAGTGCTATAATCGGGTCTCTGGTGCATCTACCAACCCAGAAAACGTGAAAGAACCACCCAGTAATTTTTTTTTGGTAAGCCTTTCTCTGCAAACTTGTGGGAAAAAAACGAGCCGCTCAGATTTCACTCCCCCCCGTGAAGTGAAAGGGAATCTTATTATAATATTAACGCCCCTTAATCGGCACATTTCCACCCCCGGTGCTGCCACTGTGTTTTTGCAAGTGACAATGTTGTACCAGGTCTAACGCCATGGCGAAAGTTTCGAGCAAAGCATGCAAACTGTTCTGTTGTTGGCTGCACTGATGAGCACAGAACTATTTAGAGTCCCAGCCTCAGAGGAGACAAGAGTGCAGTGGATTTATTGATTTATTTACTGTATGTCACGCTGCTGTCACACAGATCTAATATATTCTTTCCCAGCTGTTTACCTTCACAGACAAAACCGACTGTTTTTGTAACTCATGTGTTTTTAACAAACTTGTATGATTTGACAGTTTAAGCGCAATAAGACTTGAAAGAGAACTTAGTTTAGTACTCACACACCGTGTAATGGCCGCTTTCTGGGCACTCAGAAAACATGATATCATGAATGACAAATGATAAATTTATCACATGCATGTGTTAATTTAAAAATTGAAACGATTAAAAAGCATTTCTGCGTGAAAGACAACTCCATTCAGTACTCGCTTGCTGTGTTCTGTTCTGTGTGAGTATGTCAAAATACACCTCTTGGCAAGTAACTTTGTAGCTTTAACAATGATTAATCTAATTTATACACTGGAGTACAGATGCACCGATCGACCGGACATATTTTGTTTCATTTCAGACTATCTCTGCTCCGTGCTTGCACCCAAATTGCACTGCAATCATTTCCCCAAATGCCATTTGTGTGGAAATATTACGTTATTATTATAATTAGTCTGTAAACGGCTGTTAACAGAAGCCAGAGACGCTAAAGAGGAAAAAAATACTGTAGCAGTCAGATCAAGATCACTGTTCACGATGTGCGAAATATAGGAAGAAAATCCAAATATTTAATTGTATATGAATATGTTTCTGAGGGGAACCGGTTGTTTTTAGAAATGGCGTTTTCTTTTTATTTTGTCTCTGTTAATACGCACAGCACTGCTCTGTTTACAGTGGTAACCAAGGAGTTGTTCCATAAGCGCCACCTGCTGTCAGAGAGTGAAATTGCTTCTCAATCAGCCCGCCTGCTGTTTCTGTGTCATGCATGCAGATGTTTTATGTGGCATAATTTCACAAAGTTAAAGTCAGGTCATTCTGTATTTGCTTCAGATTTTGAAATTATACAGTCTATAAATCAAACACTGCACGTTTTTTTTTTTTGTGGATCAATTCATGATTAAAATGCAATGGCTGCCTCTAATTTCAAATGGCTATGAAAAATCAAGGTGCAACAAAGAATCAGCAAATGTTATTTAATATGTGATTTTTCAGTTTCTGTACCTGAACATCTACAAACAGATGGGCCAGTAGAAAATTCCTAAGCGTTGATCCCTGAAATTGCAAAAACACTCCACAATTTTTACTATATTTTTGATCAAATAAATGCAGCCTTGGTGACTATAAAAGACTTTTGAAAACAATAAAAAAAAATAAATAAATAAATAAATAAAATAAAGATTTAAAGATTCGATTGAACCATTTTACTACTCAACGGGTGAAAAAAGTAAGTTTGATCAGAGATAGCACACCTCTGCTGAATAGACGGCGTGATTTCAAGAACCATAAATTCATGGGGCAAAGTTGTCATTTGAGGTTTCTTCAAATCTTTAATCCCAGATATCTTAATAGTGACGCTTTGCAAACTCCAGACATTCAACTGGGACTGTTGTGCCAGACAGTGACAGGCATTTCCCAGGCCTCAGTAAAAGCTTTCACCTGTACCTTTCTAGGCTTTCACACTCGCTCTCTTCTGCGATTCTCTCTGGAGGGGTTGGGGGGGGCTTCTTTTCTCTGCTGTACGTTGCTAAGCTGCTCATTCAGGTCAAATGGCACTTGGAAAGATGGTTCAGATTAGAGACACACAACTCTGCCAGAAAACACACACACGTACCGAGGGTGGGCTCAATAAAATAGCCCAAGCCAACAAGCGGCAATACTACACCACACATTTTTAGGCATGTGAACACACGTGCAAGAAAGCAAAAACCACATTAATCTGCATAAGAGTTGCATTCTTGGAGGAAAAGCCAAATAAGCACAAACATAAACACAAATGCTAAAATGGATCAAATAAATCCAAAGAGGGGAGATTAAGGGGACGCCACTTAAGTTTATTATGCTGTCATGACAATAAACTGCACGCGGACACACAAAGCTCACGTGTTTCAACTCATGATGCAATATTCAAACCTAGGGAGCACAAGCGACAACTGTTGTGTTGACAGATGACGACAACTCTGACACACCCACCCAGAAACAGAAACACAACACACAGGCTGCCAAGCCTGAAAGACAGAACTATGAACAACTCTAAACAATGACAACAACAACAGGTGGGTGGATATTACCAGACAATAACCACAGTATTTGCCCCTTTAAGATCTAAAAATTAGGTTTAGTCAGCCTTATGTCATTTCAAAGCTGTCATGACTGCCTTTCTTCTACAAAATACAAAATTAAATGGTTATGATGCTATTTCCCGAAAAATGAAAGTGAAAGAGGAAAAAGAGACACCTTTAAAGTAGTCCATATTAAATTGTGTGTAGTTGTAACTTGCAGTCCATATAACTTTGAAATTACAATACTATTCAAATGTCTGGAGTCAGGAAACTTAACAATAACAATAAAGGATGCATTAAATTGATCAAAAGTGACAGTAAAAGACATTTATATTGTATTTCTATTTCAAATAAATGCTGTAAATAGAAGAATCCTGAATTATATATATACACACACACACACACACACACACACAGAACAGCTGTTCAGTCCCTGAATATATATACACACATATACATATATACATATATATATATATATATATATATAAATAAATAAATAAAGCAGCACAACTATTTTCAACATTGATAATAATAGGACATTTCTTGAGCAGCAAATCAGCATATTATTAGGATTTCTGAAGGATCATGTGAAAATGAAGAATGAAGTAAAGATGCTGAAAATTCAGCTTTGAATCACAAGAATAAATTGTATTTTAAAATATATTCAAACAGAAAACGGTTATCTTGATATGCAATAATATTACTCTTTTTACAGAATTTTTTGAGCAAATAAAAGCAGCCCTGGTGAGCATATGAGACTTCATTCAAAAACATTTTTAAAAACATCTTACCGAGCAGTATTGCAGTCATACGGACCACTTTTATGCTACGTCTGACAAAATCATTTTTGCATAGACTAACCATTCAAAACTTCCCACCATCTGTTAAAAAATAAACTGCATCATGGAATTAAAATCTGCCAAATATGAATCTGGATATGACTCTACTTGGACAGGCGGCAGATGTCCCATACATGAAATTATATAACACTAACTGTCAATCTCAGCTTATCGACTGCTTTATGTAAAGCAGCGTGTTGATCTGGGACGTGTTGTTGATTGTTTCAAACTGTCAGGGTGGGTGTATGAGGGGAAAAAAAAAAAAAAAAAAAAGAGTGTGGGAAATGTGAGGAAAGAAACTGGGAGGATCCTCAATCCTCACTACAACAGCTGTTCAGTCTCTGAATACAGGCAATAATGAAGTGCTGTGCAGGATTTCTCTTGCATAGACAGGCTTGCAATAACAGAAAGGACACTAGTAATACAATAGCCACACAAGACAATAAAATACACTACAGGGACACCAGCAGTACGAGTCACAAGATTCACAGTGTGTCCTACAGTCAATGGCTCATTGTGTAGCTGCTTTCTCTCACACAGTTTAGATGCAGGGCGACAGGAATCCCATTTCAGATGGAAAATCACCTTCATATGAGCCATTACTACTTGCCAATCACAGCGTCTTCAGCTGACCTTTGCACTTTTAACACACTAACCACAACGAATTCGGATTAAAAACAAACAAATGTGTCAAGACTTTAATATCTGTTACCCTTGACTACAAAACCGGTCATAAATCGCACGGGTATATTTGTAGCAATAGCCAATAATACATTGTATGGGTCAAAATGATCAATTGTTCTTTTATGCCAAAATTCATTAGGATAAGTAAGTAAGATTAGAAATATGCATTGCTAAAAACTTCATTTGGACAACTTTAAAGGCGATTTTCTCAATACTTGCACCCTCAGATTCCAGATTTTCAAACAGTTGCATCTCAGACAAATATTGTCCAATCATAACAAATATCCATACATCAATGGAAAGCTTATTTATTCAGCTTTCAGATCATGTAACGTTATAAATCTAAATTTAAAAAAATTGACTCTTATGACTGGTTTTGTGGTCCAGGGTCGCATATATTTATATAAGTGAGTCCTAAAGTACTGTACCGTGCACTCTGCATCCTCCCACACCCCCTCATCTTTAGTATGTACTACTCTTTCTCCTCTTATCTTTAGCAGCTCTATAAATAGGGCGCGAAAGATGTTGGGACTCAGATTTCAGTCGCGGCACAAGGGTCTCGCACCCAGAATAGAAAAGAACAAGGTAAGCGAAAAAAAACATTAACGTTACGTTTTAAACTCACAGGAGATGCGACAAAAAGCGTTTAAGATTACAAAAAAAGTGTCGGTTGAAGAGCAAGACCCTCTTTTAAAGCTGCTCAACGCTGTTGAAATTTCATCCAACGGTATTGTGTGATCTGTTTACCCACAAAACTTAGCATAGATCATTGAATCCGACGGTTCGTCGTTAAAACAGAACCCAGAAAACAAAACGGGGTGTTTTTCCCGAATTTTAAACCGTTAAACTCACCTGTTTGCTCCTCACCGAGTGAAAGTCCAGTGAGC
Organism: Acrossocheilus fasciatus; assembly: GCA_036784905.1. NCBI lineage: Eukaryota > Metazoa > Chordata > Actinopteri > Cypriniformes > Cyprinidae > Acrossocheilus > Acrossocheilus fasciatus. The sequence goes on along the minus strand of CM071959.1, from coordinate 24,208,270 downwards.
GCTCGAGCGCATCTCTCTCATTCCCGCCTCAAGAATCCCAGATTACCTCAGAGGATTAAATACGACAAAAACAGCCCCCAAACTTCACAAACAGACCCCAATTCCACTCAGCAAGGCGCAAAATGCAGCTCTCACACAGCGACACTCCTCTTCCCTCGTAAAAGGGGGATTTTCGGTAGTGGAGTGTGTATGTGTGTGTGTTTGCGAGGATCTGCTTCAGGAGTGAGAGAAACTGAAGCGGTCATGTGACCCAACTAATCCGCCCCTTCACTGAGCGCACAAATGCCATCGACCAATCGGAACGCAGGATGCCCACTATGCCCCGCCCACTCGCGTCCTAGCTAGAAGAATTAAAGGTCAGTGTTTACGATCCTCAGTGCGTGTGTGTGAGAGAGACATAAACGACTGTGAGACAAATACACACTGTACCTGAATCACACGAGCAGTCAGCGCATAGATTAGAAGAACACAGTTGTGATTCAAAACAACCTTGTAAAAAAGTGTGCCAATACAAAACACTGGCAAGCTGTGTTCCAATGCATTCAATCAATGTGTTGGGTTCAATACAATCGACAGCATCAGTAACATGCTGTGCATTACCAGGCAACAATTCAGACTTGTTAGTTTGTAAAAAGCAAGCAAAATTAGCATTTAATGAAATCTACATATTGCATGGAGGGCTATTCGGCAAGATATTCTGAATGGATTACAAGCAGAAGCATGCAGATGATATTTTTGTTAATTAATTATTCTATACAAAAGTGTTTTAAGATGTTAAGTTGTTAATTATAGAGAAAGTGAAGCTGACGTCACACTGCAAAACTGCAAAAGTGAGAAAACTGGACAATGCAATATGTGTTTTTTTTTTTTTTGCCTTTTCTACTTATAAAAACACCAAAGGAAGCAGGTCGCAGAGATGACGAGAAGACACAGGATGATAAATCTAATAGTAATAATATCATCATCGATTAAACCCGCTGCCTTGTCACTCAAAAAAAAAAAGAGTCACATTGCTGTGTGTTTTTGAAAGTTTTGATTTTGTTTGGTTTAATAATTAACATTACCTTTGCGGGTAAAATGCTTTACTGGTCTGGAATAACACGTCATGTGGCTTAAAGTGATAAAGACCAAACTGTAAAGCATGTACTATCTGCAGATATGCATATGAGCCCAAAATGTGAACGCAACGAGTTTATTTACACATTAAGCGTTTTCCTCTCATATAACGTAAAGAAAATGCTTAATAATGCACTGAGACTGATATTAAAGTACACACCTTACTAATAAAGCATACTATATAAAGAAAAACAGATGAGCCTTAATGCATAAGCGTTAGTGCTTAAGGGCAAAGGGCTTAACGTGTAAATAAACGCTTCTTTTAGCATCACTGTCTTTACATTAAGCCAGCATTTTATAATGCCAGCTGTTCACAAGCTCCCAGGGATTTGATTTGATGTAATTTGTTGAAATAAATATAAAAAATACAGAGTGTTCACGTCTGTCTGGTGAATGTGACCCACAATCTCTGATTCTCATCCGTGGCCATAGAAAAATTAATATTTACAATGACAACAATTATTCAAAATGTTTCCAACAAAAGAAATGGATGGACTTCTGTCAGCTTTTATTTGGTTAATCTACCATATGATAGCTGAAGCAGCAGCGAGTTTTCACGGTAATCAGATCAACACTGTAAACGAAACTCTACAAAACTTAAGTGAAAAATCAAAATTATCATGCGAAGCGATAACATATCTTATCTTTCCTGCAATCAATACAATGAAGAATGTAAATATTTAACTTAAAGGGTTAGTTCACCCAAAAATGAAAATTAGCCCATGATTTACTCACCCTAAAAGCATCCTAGGTGCATACAACTTTCTTCTTTCAGACAAATCCAATCTATATTAAAAATAGTGCTGGGCAACGATTATTCGCATTCAAAATAAAAGTTTTTGTGTACATAATATATGTGTGTGTGCTGTGTATATTTATTATGTATATATAAAGACATATATATTTTGAAAATATTTACACGTCTATATTTATACAATTTATATTAAATATATTTAATATATAAACATTTTTCTTAAATATATACATGCATGTGTGTGCATTTATATATACACATAATAAATATACACAGTACACACTCATATTATGTACACACAAACTTTTATTTTGGATGCGATTAAAGGAACACTCCACTTTTTTTGGAAATAGGCTCATTCTCCAACTCCCCCAGAGTTAATAAGTTGAGTTTTACCGTTTTTGAATCCATTCAGCCGATCTCCGGGTCTGGCGATAGCACTTTTAGCATAGCTTAGCATAGATCATTGAATCTGATTAGACCAGTAGCATCGCGTTCAAAAATGACCAAAGAGTTTCGATATTTGTCCTATTTAAAACTTGACACTTCTGTAGTTATATCGTGTACTAAGACCGGCGGAAAATGAAAAGTTGCGATTTTCTAGTCCATTTGGCTAGGAACTATACTCTCATTCCGGCGTAATAATCAAGGAACTTTGCTGCCGTAACATGGCCGCAGCAGGCACAGTGATATTACGCAGCGCCTGAAAGTAGTCCCCAGCTATATTATAACTAGTTACCTAGCTGGGGACTACTTTCAGGCGCTGCGTAATATGTTACTGGTCTAATCAGATTCAATGATCTATGCTAAGCTATGCTAAAAGTGCTATCGCCAGACCCGGAGATCGGCTGAATGGATTCAAAAACGGTAAAACTCAACTTATTAACTCTGGGGGAGTAGGAGAATGAGCCTATTTCCAAAAAAAGTGGAGTGTTCCTTTAAGGCTATGATTTGAAAATTATTCAAAGATATTCTAGTGCAATGTCTTGCCCCATACACTTCTACTGGAAGCGCATAAAATGTGACTTTGTATTACCAACAAAATTAAATTATGATACAGTAGTATGAATCAGCTAGTAGTGCCTTGAATATAAATTATAATTTAAAAACCTGCTACAACAAAGAATCAAATTTCATAACTGGCCTCTAAAAGTAAATTTCCCACAACCTGCCATCCAGAGGGTTGGAAACACTTTATATCCCACACTCATAAACTACATGATAAACTACATATTCGTCTACTCCATTTGTTTGAATGTGTCAGTGTTTAACATCTATAACACGAGGTCAAGGTTAGCATGGCCTAGTTTGCGTCTGCAGGCATACTGTATTCGCTGTGTACCATGCCTTTTTATATTTTGTAAAGAAACATGTAAAACCACAAATACCATATTATATTACAGTAGATATTTTAGTATTTCTGTGCACATTTATAAACGGGTATCAAAACAGCAGACAGACACTGATAATATCACACTCATAAATCTCTCTCTCGTAAACCTTTTCCTGCCAGCGTAAACACACAGATAAACATAACTCACACATACAGTACACACACCTTATCGCAGATGAAATCAGGGAAGTAAGGATCATATGATTGTTGTGTACACAGACATCCAACAGTACAGTAAAACAGACCAAACAGACATGAATTCAATCCGGGATATCAGAAAATGTACAAATTCTATGCAATTTAAATGGCAGAATCTGGATATGATCACTAATTGAAGTGAACCAATATGAAGAGAAAAAGAGAGAGACAAACCGAGTCAGACAGACTATAAATAAATGGTTTCCATGAGACAGTTCACAAAAGTCCAATGGGAGGACAGTCAATCAGATTGACAGCCAGAGGACATGCAGGAATTCCTGCGAGCCGGCAAAAGCGAGCGGAAAATCTTCGTCTCGTGGTTTGGCCTGAAATAAAGCCTCACTTTTATGGAGACTATGCCCTGTTATCGCTCCCTTTCCCACAATTCCCTCTGCCTACTATTTGACTTGAGCAATACCAACAGAACAGGTGCAGATGTGTGTGCGTACTTCCCTGTGGTCTTACGCAAACACACGCCATTCACTGTTTACTCTCTCTCTGATGGTTCTGCTCTGTGTTTCACACAGGTATCTCATCGTACGAGTGCGTTACGTGATACAAAAATGTTGGAATGCAAACACAGACCTCGTCGCAGACCACTTTCCCCTTCAATTACAGACATCCGGGTCTTGCACATTGTTTTTACACTTGGTTCAAACTGGATTTGATAATACTTGCCCTTTCATACGGCTATTCTGTAGATCATCAGTGCCTATCAAGTGTTTGCATTCGGTGTGAAACCTATTGTTTGCACTGATAAAAACTGTAAAATATAGCCCAGAGTTGTGGCTTTACACACACTGTTGGGATATCAAATCAGGCCATCATTTCTAATGTTTCGTCATAGTGCGGCCCTTTTTGTGTGATCTCTCAGGGAAGGGCAGAATCATTGAGTATTTAACCCACCATGACTTCTGAACAATGCTGACAGTGTATGTCAAAAAATTTCCACACAAACACGCACATTTAAATGACACACTTACTGAACCTGCGCGGAAACTTGGAACTGAGACGAACTCATTAAATTGGTGATCCCAAGCATTTCAGAAGATCATGAACACACACAAACAGCATATAAAAGAGACTGTCGTCTCAGGTAGTGAGGGATAGAAATGAGTTCATTAGGTAAACTAGCTTTGGAGTAGTGAAAATAGATGGGCAAATGCAAACATTATGGTCTAGACATGAAGGCACATTAAAAGTAAAATCCTGTGTTTTTCATTATCCATTATTTTGGTGTAAAAGCGGTCTAGTGATTTAGGAATGTCTGAGAATGTATTTATATCATGGTTAATAATATAATCATTTCTAATGTTTAAAATATATTAAGCGTTTACAGGGTTTGCAGTCTGTTCCAAAATCTTGTGGTAATGCACATTGTGCTTGTAATAATGTTTAGTAAATCCTATATATATATATATATATATATAAAAAACCTTGTTAGCCACTGCCAGCATTTTTGATAATTTTCACAAAATTTTCATGGCCCTCAGAACATTGCTTTTAAACAAACTAACAAAAAATTCAGCTGACGTTGATATTTTGTTGTTTTTAGGTTGTGGCGCAAGCAAAATCCAACGTTAAGTCAACGTCAAATTGACGTCAACTCGATTTTTTCCATTCTCAACCAAAATGTAATGTCTGTCCAATGTCTGGTCCAAAGTCAACCTGACGTTATATTGATGTCTGGTGCCTGCTGGGTTCATTCGTTAACGTTAGGCAGTTTTGATTTATATGCTGTTTAATGATAGTCATTTTTGCATATGCATCTTTTAAAAGATCGCTTGATTCTGCTTTTTCTTCACCTGTGTTTGATCCGCGTAAAGCCAGAAAAGTCTGTCAATGGCGGGGAAAGAGTTCATTTCAGCGATTTCTGTGTCAGATTCATTTTCTATTATTAAACCATATGCACAGTATATCAGCTAACAATCATCCTAATCTCAAGCTATCAGAACCCAGCTGGCCACTAGGCCACTTTCAAACCAAGACAAGTGGACGCATCTTTTGCAAAAACACTTTTTTGTGAGTCTTTAATAGTCTAAATGTCAATAGTGTCTCTGAAATCATATTTGTGACCCTGGACCACAAAACCAGTCATAAGGATCAATTTTTCAAAATTGAGATTTATACATAATCTGAAAGATGAATAAATAAGCTTTCCATTGATGTGTGGTTCATTATGATCGTTCAATATTTGGCCGAGATACAACTACTTGAAAATCTGGAATCTGAGGGTGCAAAAAAAAAAATCAAAATATTGAGAAAATCGCCTTTAAATTTGTCCAAATGAAGTTCTTAGCAGTGCATATTACGAATCAAAAATTAAGTTTTGATATATTTACAGTAGGAAATTTACAAAATATCTTCATGGAACATGATCTTTACTTAATGTCCTAATGATTTTTGGCATAAAAGAAAAATCAATAATTTTGACCCATACAATGTATTTTTGGCTATTGCTACAAATATACGCCAGCGACTTAAGACTGGTTTTGTGGTCCAGGGTCACATTTACATTCTTAAGACTGCTGCTTTGATGACTGTATTGGTATTCTTGCGTATCAGTATCATATTTTCATGTTTGTCTGTCAGCCAGACAGTAAAGTTCAAGGCTGATGTACAAGCATGTGCCAAGATCCGCCTGTAGCACTGCAGCTCCAGGAGGGCAGCCTCACCTGACAGCCGTCAACACATTCCTCAAGTGTAGGAAGCGTAACTTAGGGAGCAACCATCTTGGAAACAAGCACACAGTAGACAAACAGTCTCTGCTGTATCTTTGCATGTTGTCATTTTTCAGATTCCAAACAGATAACAGGTAATAATTACCATGGAAATGCACAAAAAAAATACATCTTCTGAATGCGCAACCATATCAACTTCATCACAGATAGGCCTAGATATTAAAGACGTAGGCTGAATAACCTGGTCAGAGTAAAAGGTGAAATTTCCTGCTAGGTGCACCGACTTTTCCAATAACAGCGGATGCAGCTTGACAAATACTGTAGTTTTCACTCAGCCGTGAACTCTCCGTGATTGTACGCTTTATCTAAAGAGAGTTCCTCAAGGGAAATGATTTTACCTTGAACTGTTTTGAGTTTTGAGCCGATTTCCGATTGTTTTAAATTCAATCCAAGTCAGAGCATCGCAGGATGCAAAAAAGACTTTAAAGAGAACATAATGGAAAACAGGATTGTCCTTGCACTTTTGAAATAAGAGTCTGATGTACAATGTTGTCATACTTTAAAGTTTACAATATAAAGCCCCCTCCCTCATCCTCCCAGACCATTTACGAAAACTTACAAAACTAACTTAAAAAAACAACACAATAGATAATTGTAGAATATGGCAAAGTAGTAGTATAAGAAAGTTAATTTTCTCCTTGAATAACCTTATACTGAAAACCCAGTACATTCTCATCTTGCTACAGATCTGTGTTTAATTAGCCATTCTTGGTATCCTATTATTCTCAATGCAGATCAAAGCCTTTTCTGCATAAAGCAGTGCCAGCATTAATTTCACACTAATAACCTGTTAGCTCGCTCGCTCGCTCATTCATGTTAAGGGATTATGTAATGGCTGGTAACAAAGAGAGACACGTTGTTCTTTTGATCATGAAAGCCGGAAAAAAGACAACGAGCTGTAATTCTGAATAATAGAGATGGCAACCGTTCACTATACAACATGTGATGCTATTGGCACCTATACATTTTTGCTAAATCTCCTGACTTCATTGTGCTAGACTTTGTTCTTATTTCACTGAAATTAAAGATAGACTGAACACTTATGTACACTGATGCACACGCTACTGAAGTAAAACAACAAACACTTTATAATGAAATTCATCTCAACACAATCAGTTAATTATGAGTTCTGTCATGACAACTCTCGGAGGGATTGGCATGGTAATGTACATGAATGAATGATGCATTTATATAGCGCTATATTGTGTATTGCTGTACACCCAAAGCGCTTTACAATCATGTGGGGGTCTCTCCTCAACCACCACCAGTGTGCAGCATCCACTTGGATGATGCGACGGCGACGGCAGCCACAGGACAACGGCGCCAGTGCGCTCACCACACACTAGCTACAGGTGGAGAGGAGAGAGAGAGAGAGAGAGAGAGAGCCAATCAAGTGCATGGGGATTATTAGGAGGCCATGATTGATAAGGGTCAGTGGAGGGAATCTGGCCAGGACACCGGGGTTACACCCCTACTCTTTACGAGAAGTGCCATGGGATTTTTAATGACCACAGAGAGTCAGTGACAGTGACAGTGTTAATGTATTTGGTCTTGGCGGAATAGATGCTGCTGTGGCAGAGCAAGTACAGAGATTTGCTACTGCCAGCACATCCACAACATGCTGCTGTGAGTATGTAAGAAATACTGCTGCTGCAAATATAACATACATGAAATAACCCCCTATAGCATACATGAATTACCTCGTAGCAGATCTATACAGGTGGAGCTGGGGAAGGAGGAGGGTTTCTGAAGCACACTGCGAACTGCTACAACAAGCACAAGTCATATATCTGAATGTTGAGCAGCGAGCTCATTGGCTACCGATACAGGAGAGAACCAATCAGCTGTGCCATGTGATAATGATGTCGTTAGGTCAGATTGAGTTAGACCTATCAGACTGCGCCATCTAGAGTTTCATGCCAGAACTCTGTATTTAATTAGACAATTTTAATTATTTTATTTATTTATCAATCAACCAACTCACAGACTTTGTTTTTCACAAATTATCAGATGGATCACAGTTTGAGAACCACTGACTGCACTAACCAAACAAACACCAAAATAAATCACCATAGAACTGATCCATTAAAAACATCCTTTCCCAAAAGAACTATCCAGAAACCATTCACCCGTGTGTAATAGGCCTCATTTTGAGATGACGCTGATAAATAAGCTGATAAAGAGGATGTTTGTGTTCTATGTATCACATGGCACTGCTGTGACTCTCCATGTCATGACCACACAAGTTCAAGCCCCTCGGGACAGAGTCATTTAAGAGGCACAGAGTAGATCCTGATGGAGGATATCACATGGGGCTGTCAAAACTCTTCGTAGTAGGAAATCTTGGCTTTAAAGAACAGAATCTTTAACATACACATAACTTCAATTAGTTGCAGTCACAATGTAAACCCTCCAATAATTTACAATACAATTTATTTCTAAAGTCATAACAAGATTCTCAAGGAAATAATTGCGGTCCCATCATTTTCCGTTTGTTCTTTATCAAAATTACCAAGATAATTATTAACAGAGCTATTAAGGAACAGCAAACATCAAGTGGGATCAGAAATGGAATCTGTAAATTTTGTACAAAACCCCATTACCAACTCCAAGTCTCAGCTCTCATGTTACTCATCTGATATCCGTATAACCTGACCTGATTAGTTCAAGCTTAAAACTTTTCTTTGTGTACTCAGAAACGAAGGGAATGGCAACAAGCAACCTTTAGCACAGCATAATAACCATCTCACTGTCCCTGTGGAGCCATTTCAACATTTCTGGCATGGGAATGAGTAAATAAATGAATGAATATTTGAGAGACAAAAGGGAACAAGAGACTCATTCATATCTGCAGATGCCATTGTTGCAATCTAAAAAATTGAATTTCACAGTCACACCATGTCCATTGTGGGGTTGATTATGAGAGAGATGATTACTGCAAGTTCATGAGATAAAGCTGAACTCCGGGCCTTAACCAGGACTTGTGACAGTAAATTTGCGACTTGTCATTGAACAATATTGAACTGAAACAATCAAAGCTTGCATGGATGAAGGAAGGGACGACTTTTCCTGGAAGGGTATTGCGCAGTCAGGAAAAAGAAACGCTGTCTCTGTGTGTGTGTGTGTGTGTGTGTGTGTGTGTGTGTGTGTGTGTGTGACAATGATGTATTACCCCATGAACCAAAAGACTTTCTCACAAGTTTTGTATGACCACTCCTCCACGCACACACACTTAAAAACATCTGCTGTCCACTCAGCCGAACTATCAGAGGTTTCCAGGGAGACAAACACAAACAGTGGAGATGTATGTTGTGTCCCCACCTCGTGCCCTAAGAGAGCAATCAACCTGGGTAAGTCCCCTCCTCCCCTTCCTACAAACTTCACATATGGTTCTCTTTACCATCTTCAAGGGATTCATATATAGAAAACATCTCAAACACACGATAACATAAACCATGTGTACAAAAGCTTTAAGTATTAAATGGAGCAAACGTGCAATTATATGGGATGATCTTCCGTCTTCGTTCTTTGTATGAGACCTCACGTCGAGCCCTTCGCTAGATTATGACGTTATTATCTGCCACCTGCTACGAGTAACCAGCTAGAGGTGAAGATTTTCATAGGCGTCCCAAAGGCGTGAACAAATACATGCTAGGTCATGAACTTGAACTTTGACCCTTTCAGCCACTAGATGAAAGAGTAATTTGTAGGATGAAGGGTTACTGAGGGGAGTTACGAGCTTTCTTTCCTCTGGGTCTCTTTGTGTTTTCAAAGCACATTGACTGAATGAAGGAATCACGCAGAACTTTCTCCTACGCGGTCGTCATGTCATGCTCAGGAATTCCCCCCAACTGAAGGAAAAAAACTTGTTTTATTCAGGGGGTCTAATCTGAAAGGCAAGAAAGCCTTCTGAAAGGCCTGTTTACACTTTGATCTCAGTTCTTTCTGGGCTTGTTTTGAATAGTCAAGCTACAAACAAGGTTAGATGCAGGCGATCAGCAAAGGTTGTAGGTGCAACAATGGTTTCCTGCATTGCTTAGTTTCTGGCCTATTAATGTAAGGTAGTGTCTCTTGGGATGGATTGAAGACTGGATTTGTTGTCTAAAGGTTATTCTGGTAAAATGGTAAAAAAAAATGAAGTGGCTCTCAAGCCATGCCAAGGTCCTGCAATCATTTAGGGCAGGAAATCCCAATGCAATAGGCAAGAGGTGTAACTCAAAGATTAAGAAGAGTAGGGACTGGAGAATATGGCTGCATGTTGCATGACAAGCAAATTAATTCATGGGGAAAATTTGGAAAAACCAGTGTTTCTCAATATTCAAGGTCAGAATTGATCTCTTTAGGATGAAAGAAAACTGTGGTTGAATATTGGCTTTGATGATAATGTATTAATTATCAATAAGCTATTAACTAGCACTGAAAGCTGGAAGGCTCTGTTCCAATCTGGCATGATTGTAATAGAAGACAGTTCAGCTGGAGGAAGTGAATCAAGTCCCCACCGAGGTGGTTATTTCTCCATTTCTCTGAGACAACTGTGGATGCCCCACTGTGTATCAATGCTAAACACCCATCGGCAGGGGTTTGGAAAATTCCGGAGCCCCTGTGAAGTGAGCAGAAGGTCAGCTCCAAGCTGAACCAGCAGTAAAGGCCAAGATAGAGACCCATAGATGTCTACTCACCCAGCAGCGGGAGCCATCACTTCCCCTGCCAAATCCATTTATGCAGCACCACCTCCTGCAGAAACACCATTCAGCAAGTAACACAGTTCAAAACTAGCTCTTCCCAAACAGATATAAGAGTTTGTGGGAGTTGCTTTGTCTATTCACGGGAATACAGGACCTGTCACTAGATTTGCTGCAAAACCTTGGAAGGAGAACGTCAGAACTAAATAGAGTAGGGACAAGAACACTTTCTATTTCTTGTGCAATTGGCCATTAATGTCTGAGTGGTGATGGGTCTCTGCAGTTGGGACGAGGCAGATCAAGAGAACTAAAGAGACAGAAAGCAAGGAGCCAAACTTCCTGACAGACAAAGGGATCCTGCAGGGTTGCGGGCATCCAGCCAGAGTCCGCAATGTCTATTGGGATGACATGCAAAGAGACTGAAGCATGAGTAATATGTGACTCAGAACCGACAGTAAATCCGTCTAAGACTAAGTCGTCTTTCAGTTTTGAATTCCAGTCCAGAATTCTAGAACATTAAGGAAAACAATTGCCGTCAAGTTTAACAACATTCAAGTCCAAACAAAATTATATCCAACGTAGAATAAACTTGAGTCATCCTGATTCCCACAAACAGGGCTTGTCATCAGGACCTGGAATATTGTCCAGGAAAAGGGGAGTCTTTTAAGGTCCTCTATGATATCGCCTACTCATTGGGACTGTAGACAAGCGAGCCTACTTCTAAAAACTTCATCCCGGACACTGTACATTTTCCCAGCAACCCTACCCACAAGTATGGAAAATTTGTTCCTCAGGAAGAGCCTTGACAATGGACCACCAATGGACCCAGCTGTCACGGTCAGGGTAGTTGAGCTGGTCTGAGGGGGCATGTCAGTGCCTTTTCAATGGAGTAGGTTGTGCTCAGTCATATGAGTTGTATCCCTCCTAGTGTGTTGATTTAAGACTAAAGGTCACTCCTTCCAGCTGTTTCCTTCCACACCCCATGGAGTGAAGAAGTAATGAATGAGTGTAAACCATTCAGGGAGGAAGGTACTGACCGCTCAAGGGGTTCTCTCCCCACAGCTAACTGTAAACACATACACGTGATGCAACACAGGCAAGTCATTTTTAGTAACAAAATTTTAAAGAACAAAGTAAGGATGTGACCTATAAAAAAGGTAAGGAAAGTTTTTAGAATGGCATATCCCAGTCTGTAAAATCCCTTGATACCTTACACCCGTGATAGTGCTGATGTGATCCAGACAGGTTGTAAAATGTTTCCTCTTTGCAAAGTTGCCCATCACAAATCATCCACCTTGCCCATGCCAACTCAAGCATGAAGATATCTCCTCATAAATGGTCCTGGGTGTGGATCCCACATGCCTCAAAGGCCAAGAGACTGAAATACAATCCTGTGCTAGGGAAGTGTTTTTTTGAATGTTGAATCTACGCCGAGCCAAATCACCCAGCTCTTCTCAACAGGCCATTTCAGGCTGGGTTTGAGTCACAAGACAACGTGTCACAAAATGTGAGCTTCAATGTGCACAAAGGACTCATGAAGTGAGAGAGGAACAAATAGAGAAATCATACTTACTGCAGATGCTGCAATGCACAATTTTATCCCCAAAGTACACAGTACTTCCAACACAAGTATCAATACCTCATTCTTGAATGTTATTTCATTTCCCACCTTTTTTCACCTTTCTCACTCACATGTAACTGTATAAACAGGCTGCTGGCCTACCTGGCCGGATGAATGTTTTTACCACAAAGAAACCCTAAGATCAAGAGACAGAATATGAGACACGAGGAGTGTGAGCACCGCAAGATTTTTTAAAGGTGAGGCAGCGTGTGTCTGAATTTACTGGTCACTGGTAAACCAATAAAAACCTTCCAGACTGTCTCACTTCTCAGCAGTGACCAATGTGGAGAATATCACTTTCATACACCCGCTATGATCTCAGTTTCTCTTTTATTTCTCTCTCCCTTTTTCTGTTTAAGGCATCATCTCTCTCTCTCTGTGTCCTGAGCAGTGTATGGATTGTGTGAGCTCAGAACTGGTGGATGACTCATATTTCCATTTTTTCTGTCTGTCCCTGAAATGGATTTACAGCATACATAAGGAGATATTAAACACTACACTGTGTCCGTTATGGTAGAAAGAGGTTTGGTGATGGTCAATGGAAAGATATTTTAAGGACAGCCTGCATACTGTAATTTTCCCCAAGAACAACCTGCTGACACCAATATCGTCAGACTCAAGGTCCTTGCAAACTGAGACCGAAATTTTCGTATAAGTTTTTTTATTTTTTTTTTCATATTCGTCATCCTTTCCTATCAAAATGCTTGCTACGGATGCGAAAATGCAGAAAATCGAACCTGGTCTGATTTATTTTTTTATTTTTTTATGACGGACGAAAGTTTCAGAGGCAGTGTGTGAACGTGATTGACACAACGTGAGGTCATATTTATTTTTTAACTTCGGACGAGAATTTCAGACTCTGTGTGCAAAGATTTGTAGTTGCTGGCAAGTATAAAACAACATGTATTGATTTTATACTTGCTAGATGAGTTGCTATTAAATTCCCTCTCTTTTTTCCCCCCGCTCCTCTTGGTACAGAATGAATACAGGACTGGGACATTCTTGCATAGTCTTGCTATCCTCTGTTTTCTTTGCCCCTGCTCTCTCAATCTCTTCCTATTCCTCACTGCTGCCATCCCTCCACCCATCCAACCAGTACTAACGCCTCTCTTCTTCCACCTCACTGACTCCCAGCACTCGTTTGTCTTTGCTCTTTGTTCGGAGGAGTGGAGAGGGCGGAGGGGTCCAGGCCCCCTCAGAGAGCCTCTCTCTGTCTCCAATGACGGACAGTGAAATACTCTCCCTGCCCCACCCACATATGGAAAAATAAACAAGTGTCCACATGTAGCCACAGAATGTTAATAGCTTCCATAACTCTGCTCTCCACCTGCCAAAATGCAAGGAAGTCCATAATACAGATCCTGACGTATTGCATTATACACCATAAATCTCTAGAGTCAACGACTACTAAGAATCTTCATTCAGAGAATCCTGAAGCAAACTGAGGTAGACTTTTTTTGCAATCAGTTTGAGCCCAACCAAAACAGTCTGAAAAGAGTTTGAAACTTCTAAAGTCATCATGTTTGTAATTCTATTTGATGCCATCAGTGGACCAGAAATGGTATACTTTACCTTGAATTGTCTCACGCAGTTTTAGATGCCACAAAGGTCTGAATCATTTCTAGACTTAAGCCTAAAAGTCTTACAGTGAAATCAGGACCACTTGGTTGTCCGAAGCCTGGATCCCAACCAAGCCACACTACTGTTGTGTTTATTTCATAAACAGTGCTGTTTACTCACAGAATATCTATTAGATGGCTCCTGCAATGAGGTCTGGCCTCAAAACAGGCTCCTTCACTGGGGGTCTCTTGGACACTGGGTGGTCCAGAAGACTCAATATTGAGTTTTAAAGTGCTGTTCTCTTTCTTTTATGACTTCAACATACAAGAGCTCTTCTTGAGCCTGAGGACACATTAGGTTGGAATTTTGAATGGCTGTTTCAAGGGTTTGCATGACTACTCAGTTTTACCACTTAACTGGTTGTCCAAAAAGTTGTACAAAACTGCCATTTTTATAACCGATTAGTTGATATATAGGACGTCCTATATAAATCAAGTCAAGTCATGACTCGTATTAGGTGCTAGAGATATATATATAATTTGTTTGTTTTTTTTGTTAAAATGTACTGGAAATGTTCAAAAAGTACTGACACATAAATCGTTTCACCAAGTTTTAGATTTAAAATCAACAAACAACAAATAAAATGACTCTTGTTTGCATAAACACTAAAACAATAACATTACCAATTTTAAATTACAACACGACTGACAACAGTTTATCTAATAACGTGCGAAATGTCAAATAAAACTTTGAAAAGGTTTCATAAAATGGTCAGCCTTTACATAAACAAAAGCGTTAAGTCAAAATGATAACTGATTAATAAATTATTAGGCCTATATTTTATCTTTATTCAAATTTTTAAATGTGTAGAATCCACATAAGCTTGTTTTTCCATCAACTGGTCAAAATTAACAGCAGGGCATGCAAATTCGGGCCGTTTTTTTTTTGGCCAGACAGAAAGCTTTCTGCCATGTTTTCACACAACACGAAAATACTCTGTGTGCTGTGCGCTAATGAGACCGTTATTTAAACATTGCTTTATGCTGGATAGTATTTATTTATCTTGAGTTGTTCAAATCACGAATATGGTTTAATATGGTTTTAATGATAGTTAAAGTATGAAATGGTAATACTAACCAAGGGGAATTTTATCATGATTTATTGTCAAACCAGTAATCGTTCAATCCCTATTAGGTGCAATTATGGATATATTGACATTGCCTTCAATAGGAGAATTAACAAATAAAAAGGCTACTTAACTACAACTTTTTTTTTGCACAAAAGAAGTCTAAATCCAATGCAGAACGACACAACCCCACTTAAATGTGCATATTGCAGAATGATGCACTTTAAATGTAGCCAGAGAGCAAAAATGCATAGTATGAAACAAGGCTATAATCAGTTTGACTACAGTGCTCTGAGAGACACCCTGATGTTGAGTAACACAACAACATATTTGGTGCTTTGATGACAGAAGATTCTGTCCATCTACCCTGATCTTGTTTTCTATGATGCTGCACAGAGGAACACCCAAACTCACGCTGGGTAAATGTTTAGTTTTCCAAAAACTCTGTGTTGTTTTCCCCTCTCGCCTGTTCCAGCTGCAGAGGAAATGACAATGCTCTATAAAAACAACAGCCGGTGCAATTCATAACCTCCACATCTCTCGGTCTCTCTACAGCTGCTATATCTTGAGTATATGGGGTGCTTCCTCAACTGTGAAAGGGGTCCTGACCCTGAAATCCGATGCGTAATTATATAATGAAATAAAATATTGGGTAACAAATGCTCATATGGGCTAGTCAGATGCTTGTTTCAGGAATCCTTTCAGGCTTTTTGAAGAAAGACTAAGACTATGACTAAAAGCAGGATTATGGTTTGAGTGAATAAAAGCCTGGATGCAAAAAGATTAGAAAAGTAAAGCGTGTGTTAACAGGATCTGAGAAAGTCAGCAATTTGTCTTAGGTCACTCAGGGAAGCACACAAGTCAGCTGTGTGTGTGTGTGTGTGTGTGTGTGTGTGTGTGTGTGTGTGTGTGTGTGTGTGTGTGTGTGTGTGTGTGTGTGTGTGTGTGTGAGATATAAATATTGGCCAGAATTTTTGCCTGTATAGTAATAAGTCGATAATTATTTTCATGTCACAGCCAATAACCAATAAATGGTCATTATTTAAATTCTATTCTTTTTTGTCTAAATAAATAAATAAAATATTAAAAACTAAAATCCGTTAAAGTTTCAATATAATGGAAATAACAGTGTTATTAGATGTGTTTTTTAAGATTAACTTTAGGTGACCGTTAGATGACGGCAAAAGCAAGCTTTACATTAATAAAAAGATTAAATGAGCTTGAATATCTTCCAATGCCAACAATTTTTTAAATAGCTCTAATATTGACTGATATGATACCGACATGCTGTTAATTTCTAGTTTTTAAAATCCAATTAAAGTTGTCCTTCTTTGAAAGTGATGTTTCTGAAAGACACAGAAGATAGTGGGTAGGTGGGTTTGACGGGATACGGGATAGGGAATGTTGGCCTTGTGGTTTCTGGATAACAATGGATATTCCATTTCCCTCCCTGAAGACTCCAGCCAGCTACAGAGGCCCAAAGCTCAGCTTAAAAACTTTGTCATGACTTCATCCCTCCGCTCTCCCACCCTCTTTTTCTGCCTCTTTTCTCGCTCCTCTTAGTCCTGACTTTCCCTCTGCACTCTCACAATTCTCTCTCTCTGTCCCCCTGTGGCGATGGTTCACATGCCGTATGTGTGGCCTCATGGCCTGACATTTCCTGTCCCTTTCTTCTGTCAGCGCAGCCACAGGGTCGGCTGCTATGTCATGAAAAACTTTACATGGATTTTGAACCCACAAATGGGCCACATAAAAGTTTCCTGATTTCAGGGTTTTCAATGTTGCAATAAGAGGCTTGAGTGGTTTATTTATCATTTTTGTAGTACATATTGAATCTTAAAGAATTTTTTATTATTATTATTATTATTTGTCATTATTTACTTACACTTAAGTGGATCCAAACCTGCCTGAAACCTGCCATACAATGAAAGTCAATGGGGTCCAAAACTAAATGGTGCTTTGGACTCCACTGACTTCATTTGCAATAGTGAAAACATTCTTCAAAATGTCTTATTTTGAGTTCATTCGGAAACAATGAGCAGACCTATTTGTGCCTTAGCTCAAATCCACAATCTCCTATGAAGATCAGTGACGCAGACCAGATGTGGCGCTTTCTGTAAAGATTCATTCCCTGGATCTGTCACGATATCACTGTCAGCACCGAATCAGAACTGGCATTCTGTGACAGATAGCAAATCTGGAAGGAAATGAGACTTTGAGGGCTTGAACGAAGGAATGCGAGTGGCGTGATAGTGGGATGGGTCCAGAAGGAGTTGGATCAAACCCCCATGCACACCAAAAGTGTCAGTCGCTCTGTCTTTTTCCAGGTGTGTTACTGACATCTTGGGTTAAATGGAATATTGAAAATGCACGACAACATGGACAGCATATGGATACTGGGATATCTATATGCATGCCAATATGTTACCGATATATCGGTTATGCAGCCGATATCAGAGATTTTTACATTTATCGGCACTGGCTATTATTGGATATTCACTGTTCATGCTAATTCCCCATATGTTCTTTCTAAATTATCTCTTCTGCCATCATTTAACATTTACTTTAAAATTCATACAATTTGTACAAACACTTTTTCACAAAATGTTTGCATATTTTAAAATTTGTATCTTTTCATAATGTATATTAGAATGTTTTGATGCTTTCATTGACTTGTAGCATTTAAAATAACTTTTTAAAATTTGAAAATTAATTTGAAACTTTTTTTAGCATTATATTGATAATTTAATTATCATCATATTTATCGGTTATAATATGAAATTAATTATCGGCTTATTGTATGAACCCGAATTATTATATTAAGATCAAAAACAAATGTAAGAAAGCTGCATTATATAGTTCTCTAGACATGCCTATGAGAGAGAACTGTATATTGCTACAAGGAAATGGTGATTAACTCCTGCATCACCATAGTCCTCCAAATGAGCTCCAAGTGAAACCAGACGCACATACGTGTATCCTCATGGGTCAATCCCTCTTCCTGGCAAATCAGGCTCTGCCACCCTAAATCAAGCAGAATTTGGCCTGATGACACAAAAAATAACTTCAGCATGTTCATAAACTCTTTCGGTACAAAAACTCATGTTTTTCTTTGATTGTTGCAAGCATGTCACATCTACATCACTGCAGAAGAATGCCGTGAGTCCCGGCCCGTGAGCTCAGGCCCAGCCCAAATCCATTTGGTTCAGTTTATCATGGAGCCTCACTCCACGTTACTCAATCTGTCTCACACAAACACCATTATTCCACACACTCTGGGGGCTACGGGCCGCCAAGACACACACACACACATGGTCGCACAGACACACATCCATATGTTACATGCACACCTGCAAATACAGAGGGAGAGGGAGGTTTCCTGTTGTTTAACTTTAAAGTAAAGTTAGACCGATAAAATGGCTAAAAGGACAGCAGAGACTGAATGAAGGGAATGTTACATAACAGTATTTACACTCAATGCATCATGCACGCATCTTCCCATCAGTCACAGACACTGAAAGTAGTGTTGAAAACATCACAGCACTACAGAGATGTTCTATTACATAACATATGATTTATAGCCTCTAGTGCCAGTGTGAATTTCAGATCCCAGTTTACAGAAAAAGTAATAACGTAAAGTAATTTACTGCAAGCGTTGAAACCGCAGGCAACTGGATACTGTCTAGCTTTTGGCAAACGCAAAATTTCTCTTGAAGTTTAGTTTTTAAATCTCTTGGTATGGTCATCAGGAATTTTAGTAATGGGGAAAGTGGCACTCTTTCCAGTTTATTGACTCTTTAATGCACATATCTGAGTAGCCCTGGGGATTCTGGGATGTGTGGGCGGAGCTTGTGAAGTTGAGTGATAGCATCTTTTCACATCGTAAACGGGATAAAAGAATGATTTACGTTTGGCCCGAGGACTCAGAAGCGAGCTCTTCCGCTTTACCAGTGTTTGACACGGCTGTCGTCATATAGGGCAAAACTTGTTCATAATTATATATCCTAACATGGGTTCACACGCTTGCATGTGTTTTCATTTTTTCAGCTCAAGCTTAGGACAGCACAAACTATTCATTTACTGTGACAAGACAAATATGTGTGAACACTGCAATTTTGTAGTTTTGGTTTCTTCAAATAATCAAGCCTCAAGTATCTCAAGTATCTTTACACAAATGATGACACTACCAGTGTGAATCTGGAAACCGTAAATACTACATGACAGAAAAAAGAAACAAATGTTTACAGTGTTATATGTTAAATCTTCTGCAAGCAACTTCTTTTTGGAATTCCAGAAGTAATGTCCCCTGAGTTTGGGGCAAGACTACCAACTTCAGCATCATGGCTAAAGAAATCCTATTTTATATTTGATTGCATAAAAAGACCATGTAACTCTAATGAATGGAAATAAACATCTTTCTATTGAGTTGTCCTGCAGATTGCAGGCAAAAACAAACATACAACTCCAACCAACATAGTTTAATTTCTAAACAAACAACTCCTATGAATCAGTTCTTTTTACAGATTCAAATACATACAGCACAAGCAGTATAGTAAAAATTCCACAACAAAGGACTCTTATGAACCGGTTATTTTTAGTGACTCAAAAACATACAGAACAATGTGATTAGTTCAAATTCCCAGAATGAATGACTCTTATGAAGCAGTTATTTTTATTAACTCAAAAAAATAAAAAATAAATAAAAAGAATTTTATTTCCAAAACAAGTGACTCTTTCAAATCGGTTCTTTTAAAGGTGGGGTATGTATTTTTTCAAAAACACCTTAGAAAACGAGTCAGGGCAGAGTACCAAAACAAACTTGTAGCCAATCAGCAGTAAGGGGTGTGTCTACTTTTGATGTGGAGGAGAGAGCTCAGTGCACAGGACGGACATTAGCTGAGCGACGACAGAAAGATAGGATAAAAAAAACAAAAGAGGAAAACGTCTGCGGAACAAAACAAGGCTTACACGTTGTCTACACCGGATGCGACAAAGCAACCATTGAAAATCATTTGAAATTTGTGTCAATACTTCATAAATAGAATGCGGCAACAGTTTACTGTCGGGATCCAGTGTAGACAGCATTATTAGTGATTATAATGAGTTCTATAATAGTATATGTGTGGGGCGGAGCTATGAAAATAGGGGCGAGACCTAGTTTGTTCTGGTGATTTCAAATATCAACATTAGCTACCAGAAATCGCTTACTTCACCTTTAATGAATAGTTCACAAAGATGGTTTACTTTGTTTGAATTGTTCTGAAACTGTGCCAATTTACTTTAGCGAAGAGAGAATTTCTTTCATCATTATTATAACTGAAATATCCAAATGAATCCAAATCCAGTCAAAGAATTTGGAATCAGAATCAAATCAGGAAATCTGTATCATAACTCAGCTCAACAATTCAGGATAAAAACAGATTGTTCCTCTACCTTCCAAACACAGAGCATGAGGTTTATACAGAGGGCAGCAGCAATCATGTGGACTGGTGTGGTTTTCACAGCATTTCATCTATGAACGGGAAGCATTCATCTGGAAACGCAGAGCATAATGGGCCAAAGGGTCTGCGAGCAACCTGCTTTTATGCTCACTTAAGATCACGTCGGTAAACAGAAACATATGAAAGACAAACACGCCTGCTGACTGCTGTACTCAAATCCCCGCATGCTGCCCTTCAGGCAAAGAGTGTTTGGAGAAGTGAGATGACAAGGCAGGGCCCTGTTTCAGTATCAGTTTACATCAAACACACTTTTGCACCTTCGTTTACCAATACACACACAAAAAGTCAGCCCTTAGGCAAATTGGCTCCTTTCGCTATTAAACTGAAGCACATTGTTGACACCCTGACCTCTGACCCATACAAACATATCTGTCAAGGCTTTTCCAAGCGGACTGCTTAGGATAAGACTGCTTTGCTGAAGCAAGTTCATCTGACTTTGATTCAGATTTGGATATGGGCCCATGGTTGCTGCCTTGTCCACTCATGGTTTATTTATTTGCCCGACTGCAAGATGACAGCTCTGAGAATTTAGCTTGAACTCAACAATAATATACGAACAACTCACCTCCACAGCCGAGGTCCAGGAGCTCACATGCATTGTAATTTTTAAGGAATAGTTCAGCCGAAAATGAAATTTTTGACTCTCTAAAGGGACCATAGTGATGGGAAAAAATGAGACTGGAGAAAAAAAAAAAATCCATTTCAATGTGTTTGCGTTCTCACAAAACATTTTTTACCCTGAGAATCTTTGGATATAGAAATAAAATGAGGTGGGTTGAAAAAGATGTATATTATTGGGTTTTATGACTGGGGGAACACAATATGGTTGTGAACTTGTGAGAAAGCATAATAGTTGAAAGGAAATGCGATCCCTGGAGGAACTTGGTAAACATTTTGGGAGGACACAAAAGTTTTGCAAGCAAATGCAAATTTCTAAGAAGAATCCAAAGTTTTGCAAACGAATGCAAATTTCTATTGGGAATCCAAATGTTTTGCAAGCAAATGCAAATTTCTATTGGGAATCCAAATGTTTTGCAAGCAAATGCAAATTTCTATTGGGAATCCAAAAGTTTTGCAAAAAAAATGCAAATTTCCTTGGGGAATGCAAAAGTTGAGAAAACGCAAAAGTTTTGCAAACAAATGCAAATTTCTATTGGGAATCCAAATGTTTTGTAAGCAAAAGCAAATTTCTCTGGGAAATGCAAAAGTTTTTCAACAAATGTGAATTCCTCTGGGGAACACAAAAGGTTTGCAAAAAAATGCAAATTTCACTAGGAAATACATAAGTTTTGCGAATAGATGCAAATTACTTGAGGAAACATACGTATTTTAAGCAAATGCAAAAGAATTGACATCTAGCCTAATTTTTCTTTAGGGGCTCCATAGGTCTGGAACAATATAAGGGTGAGAAAATGACAGAATTTTCATTTTTGCATGAAATATCCCTTTAATTCTTCAAGAGATGCGTGCAGAAATGCAAACTTATCAGGACAGTGGCGCTTGGCAAGGAGACTCTGCATTGCAGCTCTGGTCCAAATTAAATGCAAAGGAATGTACCTCAAAAATGCAGAAGAGATAACAGCGGACTAACCTCAAAAGAGAAGAAAAATCGCAAGAGAGAAAAATTCACCTGCTTGCGTTCCAGAACTTCCTGTTCTCAGAGTCTAGTCTGTCCTCAAACTCAATGCACAAATTTCCAGCGTTCCTGCATGGGCTCTTCAGTCTCCACAGGAGAAGATATCATACTACTGCACTTATCTTCACGGGTTAGGAGTGGCTGATAGAGAGAGGCAGAAACAAAAAGAGGGGAAGAGACACACACAAAAGGGAGGGGTCTCTGATTAAAATTCTCCCGGCACATTGTAGAAGACCGTCGCAGCAATAAAGCCCAGCCGACTGGCTTTTGTTCAAGTTTAAGTCTGAAGTATTTTTTTCACTCTGATTCTGCCTCTTTTTGGTCTTCTGGCAATGTTTTCTGGAACTGAAGGGAGGTGCAGGGAGGCGAAATGAAAAACTAGCAGGGTAAAAAAAAAAAAAAGCTAACCCCCTCCTCTACTTTTCCCCTCTTTTCGCTCTTGTCTTCTCACTTTCTTCAGATGTGGTATTCATTGGTCTCTGAAGGGTTACCCGGTCTGAACAATGCCCAGCATCAGACCGCAACAAAGCCAAAGCAGCTTTCAAAAGGTCTTACAAGCTAACGCGGCCTTCAAAGCTGAAAGACTGCCAACAGTTTCCTTTGTAGATCCACGATCAGAAATGGAGAGCTTGCGTGGACAGAGATAAACCTGATTCTGATTCTGTATCAAATCTAAAACTGCAAGAAATCTAAAGTCAGCATTTTAAATGAATGAAAAATCCAACTGTAGATCACTCATAATAATAATAATAATAATAATAATAATAATAATAATAATAATAATATTTACACTGATAGACCGATATATTGGCCATGATTAATTTATCTAATATTTTCATATTTTTAAAGATTTAAGTATTTTTTATTTTTTTTACTTCCAGGCAGGACCACACTGCCCATGAGGCTCCATATTTGGCCATTTGGAATGCATAATTGGCCAGTTTTCACTTTATTTCAGTTCCAAGTACGGATGCACTGATATTTAAATTCTGGTCAATACAGATAAACGATATTTATGTTATGGCAGATAACCGATAAATGGATAACAATAATATTTTACTACTATTTTGTCTAAATAAATGACTAATGAAACCCCAGAAATTAAAATCAATGATTTTAAAGCAGGGGTGGGCAAACTTTTTGACTCGTGGGCCACATCAAGTTTTCAGCACCAAGTGAGGGGCCGCATTATATGTTTGACAAATGAAGCTTTGATTTTTTTTTGTTTTGTTTTATTAAATTGACACTCACTACTGTTCTGTATGTACACGTGTACATATATGGCAGTTCTATTCTTGTACCTTCTCTGCCTTTTTTATGAGCACTTTATGACACACAGATAAGTTGCATTGGGGTACGATTGATGTATAAGACACATTTTATCATTTCATTCATAAATAATGTAAAATAAACTAAACGTTTACAAACATTAGTATTTATATTCCCTTCACTCCAAAAAAATCCTGTAAATTTAGCAGTGTAAATAACAGAAAACGGAATGAAAATAAGTAAAAAAAAAAAAAAAAAAAAATTACAGTGGCATTCACTATTTAAGTAAAAACATTTAATAAACATTTATTATAAACGCCCAGACTAAATATTTAACGCAAAACTGAAACTATAGCGTGGTGGTAGTTAGTTACAGTGCCCGTGAGCAGGAGGCAACACTGGCATTTCTTCTCCTGCTGGAGAGTGGGTTGTTGTCCCCCTCCGTACAGATCACGTTCCGGTAGAATCCCCCTCGGTCGAAATCGTGATCGCGTTATACTGTTTCAGCTATTAAAATAGTATGTAATGAAGATTTTTCGAAATTTTGTTTCGTTTTTTTATTAAGTTAGTTTAGAAAAATATTTGGAGCATTTTTTTGTTCGTTAGATAAGTTTATTCTTTCTTAAAGTAACGACCAAGCAACCAGCGGCAGACCGGCAGGCTGATCATAGCCATGTTTGATCAATTTAGCCTTCTCAAATCAATCACGACTTGCCTAAAATACAATCTATAGATATACTAAAACAGTTCAAGCATATAACAATGTTTAAACGTTAAACCTAGATAAATGTGCGCTGCATCCAGGTAGTTTGTGCGGAGAATCGAAGCTAAAGCGCAGGACATGGAGGCACCAGCGCAATCAATTGCATTTTTTTCAATGAAAACAACTTACGCCGTAATTTTTGCTCATAAAGGTAAGAGTAATACATCATTCGGAACTGTAAAGGGTCTACTTTTATTTGTGTGCACTCACAATATTAAAAAAAACTTTTTATAAAACAAAACAATGATGCGCCGTCTTGTCTTGAACAGGAGCGCTTCACAAAAATGAACCGAAAGTCAGCGAATACATGCCTCACAGACATGATAAATATATCTATAGAAAGCTTTAAATTACTACTTAACATCTCCTTACTATTTCCCCCGGAAACATTCATGGTAATTACTTTTGCTGGGGCTTTGCAGCAAGCTTCAGCCTATTGCATGTATTTGAACGCAGAACTCTTCATCTGCGCTGACGGCGCGCTCTCTGCTGCTCTCGTGTTGTTTCCACCAGCGCGGCAATTTTTTTCATCACTAATTGATGGATGTCTAAAATATAAAAATAAAGAGAAGCCTAAAACAGGCCCGGTCTGCGTCTGAACTATGACGTGAACATTGGCCCGATCGAAGCCCAGGGAATGCAGGGCTCTAGCGTTCCCCTCGGTAGAAATCACGTTTCCCCCTGACATTGCATCAAATTAACTATTTTTAACTATTTTGGACATGATCTGTCTGATTATCGATTGCTTGCTCTGAGATCGATTGCTTCAGTCTGTTGCACGCTGCTGAGAGGTTTGTGATTGTAGCTCCGTGTAGCTTCGCTTTTTATTGAATCTCTACCTTACTTTCACTCCTTTTTTTTTCCTAAAGTGATAACATATAATTTAATTCCCACCATATTTCAGGTGCTATCCTTCAAACTATTCTAACTAATTTGATCGTTCGCTTTTAAAACCGGGAGTGCAGCTTGTTAGCCCTTTAGCTTGTCACTCGCGGTTCCATTTGCATTTCGCGCCTATTATTTTTTTTATTTTTATTTTTTCCTCGCTCCGTTTTTCACAAGCTCATCAAACAACAGTGGTAAGTGGTAAGTTAAGTTGGTGTCATTCATCAATCACGGTGAGTAATGGCTTCTTCTCCTGCTATTGTTGTTTGCACTGTCTGCCACATGTATAGTTTATCTGTCTCTGTCAGCAGCGAGGGATTCACATGTGATAAATGCAGGGAAATAGTTAGGCTGACAGAGAAGGTTTTAGAATTAGAGACACGCATCCAAACTTTAATTGAGGATAGTAAGAATGTGAGGGCTGTAGATACTGCTTTGGATGCGACTAGTTCAGGGAGTCCTGTACATTGTTCGGTTTCGGTTGAGCCCGTGCAGCAGGGCAGCTGGGTGACATTGAGGCGGCATAGTCGCGGGTCAAAACACCACTCTTCCGTTCCGATCAGAACATCAAACAGGTTCTCCCCACTCAGTGAAGCACCCACTGAGAAACCTGATGAAAGTGCTCTAGTTATTGGCGATTCTATTGTACGGAACGTGAAAATAGAGACACCAGCCACCATAGTCCATTGTTTACCAGGAGCCAGAGCGCCTGACATCTTGGCAAATTTAAAAGTGCTGGCTAATGCTAAACGTAAATTCAGTAAGATTGTTATCCACGTCGGCGCTAATGATGTTCGACTTCGCCAGTCGGAGATCACTAAAAATAATGTTAAAGAGGTGTGTGAACTTGCAAGTACGATGTCAGACACTGTAATATGCTCTGGTCCCCTCCCTGCTTACCGGGGTGATGAGATTCATAGCAGACTGTCATCACTCAATGGCTGGATGTCTAAGTGGTGCCCGCAAAATAACATAGGCTTTATAGACAATTGGATGAGTTTTTGGGGCAGACCTGACCTGTTGAAAAGAGATGGTGTTCATCCCTCCTGGGGTGGTGCCGCTCTTCTCTCTAGAAATATGGCACATAGTCTTAGAGTTTGTACTTGACTAACTGGAGCCCAGGTCAGGAAGCAGACAGACTGGCTAAACCGATCGTCTGCTAGCCGCCTCACGTCACAGAAGTCAGTTAACTCTCAGCACATAGAAACTTTTTCACCTAGATATCACTCTATAGAGACTGTGTCTGTTCCCCGAACTAGAAAAAGAACTAAAAAATATAGAAAACATCCAAACCAATGTAATAGTAACAATTTAATTGATGTTCAACAAATAAAAAAACAATATAATACAGATAAAGACTTGATAAAGCTTGGCTTATTGAATATTAGATCCCTTTCTTCAAAAGCACTTTTTGTAAATGATATGTTCACTGACCATAAACTAGATGTGCTTTGTCTGACAGAAACCTGGCTAAAACAAGATGATTACATTACTTTAAACGAGTCTACACCCCAAGATTACTGTTACAAACATGAACCGCGTCCAAAAGGTAAAGGGGGAGGTGTTGCTACAATTTATAGAAATATTTTCAGTATCTCTCAAAGGTCGGGCTTCAAGTATAATTCGTTTGAAGTAATGGTGCTCCATATAACGTTATCCAAAGAAACAAGCGTTAATGATAAATCCTCTGTGATGTGTGTACTGGCTACTGTATACAGGCCACCAGGGCACCATACAGACTTTATTAAAGAATTTTCTGATTTTCTGTCGGAGTTAGTGCTGACTGCAGATAAAGTCCTAATTGTTGGTGATTTTAATATCCATGTTGATAATGAAAAAGATTCGTTGGGATCAGCATTTATAGACATTTTAAACTCTATTGGTGTTAAACAACATGTGTCAGGACCTACTCATTGTCGAAATCATACTCTAGATTTAATACTGTCACATGGAATTGATGTTAGTGGGGTTGAAATTTTGCAGCAGAGCGATGATATCTCAGATCATTATCTAGTCTCCTGTATATTCCATATAGCTAAAGCTGTAAAGCCAACTTCTTGTTACAAATATGGTAGAACCATTACCTCCACCACAAAAGATTGCTTTATAAATAATCTTCCAGACTTATCTCAGTTCCTCAGTTTATCCAATAGCTCAGAACAACTAGATGATGTAACAGGAACTATGGACTCTCTCTTTTCTAGCACTTTAGATGCGGTTGCTCCTTTACGCTTAAGGAAGATTAAGGATAAGAGTCCAACACCGTGGTATAATGAGCACACTCGCGCCCTAAAGAGAGCAGCCCGGAAAATGGAGCGCAGCTGGAGGAAAACTAAATTAGAGGTATTTCGTTTAGCTTGGCGGCAAAGTACCCTATCCTACAGAAAAGCATTAAAAACTGCTAGATCTGATTTCTTTTCGTCTCTTCTAGAAGTAAACAAACATAACCCTCGGTATTTATTCAATACAGTGACTAAATTAACGAAAAATAAAGCATCAACAGGTGTTGGCATTTCCCAAGAGCATAGCAGTAATGACTTTATGAACTATTTTACTTCCAAGATCGATACTATCAGAGATAAAATTGTATCCTTGCAGCCGTCAGCTACAGTATCGCATCAGATAGCACACTATAGATCCCCTGAGGAACAATTCCGTTCATTCTCTACTGTAGGAGAGGAAGAATTGTATAAACTTGTTAAATCATCTAAACCAACAACATGTATGTTAGACCTGATTCCATCGAAACTACTAAAAGAGCTGCTTCCAGAAGTCATAGATCCTCTTTTGGCTATTATTAATTCATCATTGTCATTAGGATATGTCCCCAAAACCTTCAAATTGGCTGTTATTAAGCCTCTCATTAAAAAACCACAACTTGACCCCAAAGACCTAGTTAATTATAGACCGATCTCAAATCTCCCTTTTCTGTCAAAGATACTAGAAAAGGTAGTATCCTCACAATTATATTCCTTCCTAGAGAAAAATGATATCTGTGAGGAATTCCAGTCAGGATTTAGATCATATCATAGTACTGAGACTGCTCTCATTAGAGTTACAAATGACCTGCTTCTATCATCTGATCGTGGTTGTATCTCTTTATTAGTTCTACTGGATCTTAGCGCTGCGTTCGACACTATCGACCACAACATTCTTTTAAATAGACTACAAAACTTTGTTGGCATTAGTGGAAGCGCCTTAGCATGGTTCAAATCATACTTATCTGACCGCCATCAGTTCGTAGCAGTGAATGAAGAGGTATCATATCGATCACAAGTACAGTATGGAGTACCTCAAGGCTCAGTACTAGGGCCGTTACTTTTCACGCTTTACATGTTACCCTTGGGAGATATTATCAGGAGACATGGTGTTAGCTTTCACTGTTATGCTGATGATACTCAGCTCTATATTTCTTCGCGGCCCGGTGAAACATACCAAATTGAGAAACTAACGGAATGCATAGTCGATATAAAAAACTGGATGACGAGTAATTTTTTACTGCTAAATTCTGAAAAAACAGAGGTGTTAGTTATCGGACCTAAAACCCCCACATGTAACAACCTAGAACATTATCTAACACTTGATGGCTGCTCTGTCAATTCTTCTTCATCAGTCAGGAACCTAGGTGTGCTGTTCGATAGCAATCTTTCATTTGAAAGCCATGTTTCTAGCATCTGTAAAACTGCGTTTTTTCATCTCAAAAACATATCTAAATTACGACCTATGCTCTCAACGTCAAATGCAGAAATGTTAGTTCATGCGTTTATGACCTCAAGGCTAGACTACTGTAATGTTTTATTGGGTGGTTGTTCTGCACGCTTGATCAACAAACTACAGTTAGTCCAAAATGCAGCAGCTAGAGTCCTTACTAGAACCAGGAAATATGACCATATTAGCCCGGTCCTGTCAACACTGCACTGGCTCCCTATCAAACATCGGATAGATTTTAAAATCTTGTTAATTACTTATAAAGCCCTGAATGGTTTAGCTCCTCAGTACTTGAGCGAGCTCTTATCGCATTATAGTCCTCCACGTCCGCTGCGTTCTCAAAACTCTGGCCGTTTGATAATACCTAGAATATCAAAATCGACTGCGGGCGGCAGATCCTTTTCCTATTTAGCACCCAAACTCTGGAACAATCTACCTAACACTGTTCGGGAGGCAGACACACTCTGTCAGTTTAAATCTAGATTAAAGACTCATCTCTTTACCCTGGCGTACACATAACACACTAATACGCTTCTATTATTCAAATCCGTTAAAGGATTGTTAGGCTGCATTAATTAGATCAACCGGAACCGGGAACACTTCCCACAACACACGGTGTACTCGTTACATCGTAAGTAGAATGGCATCTACGCTAATATTTGTCTGTTTCTTTCCTATGATCAGATGGTGGATCAGCACCAAGAGATGATGTTTGCAGCCCTGATCATCAGCGGAGACCAGGACACCCAGATGACCCCCGGAGACCTCGATTAAAATACATTAAAACTAAAAAAATATAACTAAAAATATAATAAAATACCTAACTACATAATACTACTATCGTTAGAACCTGAAACTTTTGAACTGTGGGTGTCGTCTGGTCAGAGGAGAACTGGCCCCCCGACTGAGCCTGGTTTCTCCCAAGGTTTTTTTCTCCATTCTGTCACAGAGGGAGTTTTGGTTCCTTGCCGCTGTCGCCTCTGGCTTGCTCAGTTGGGGACACCTAATTTCTAGCGATTATCGCCGATTTGATTGCTCATATACTATTTAAACTAAACTGAGCTAGACAATGACATCTCTGAATTCAATAATGAAATGCCTTTGACTGAAAATTGAATGTTTAATCTTATTATATATTACTGACACTCTGTCCTCCAATTTGATACTGTTAAGTGCTTTGACACAATCTGTATTGGTAAAAGCGCTATATAAATAAAGGTGACTTATGACTTGGACCAACTGCCTCACGGGCCGGATGAAATCTCCCGGCGGGCCGGATGTGGCCCGAGGGCCGTAGTTTGCCCACCTCTGTTTTAAAGGATCCAAGTAAAAATGTCATCACAAAATTATAATGTTCAGCATGGAAAATGGATATTTGTTTTGAGATTTGCCAAATATTACATTGAAAAGTGTTTATTATTAGTTAAAAAAAAAAAAAACACTAAGTGAGCATTACATGATGGTAAAGGTCATGTATATGTATCAATAGGTGAAATGAGCATGAACAATTAAATATCCAATAAAGACTGATACTGATAAATAAAGAAATCTCAACCGATAACCGATATATTGTGCATACCTGGTTCCATAGACTTCCATAGCCTTTTAATATATTTTGACCAAATATTTTGTAAAATAAGCTTTAATTACATCTTATTTGTTGTATATTTAGGAATAGTCTTAAGCAAATATTGATAGGTGTTTGGGGAAAAATATTCAGGGAACGAAGGATGAAGAGAGAATGAGAGCTGCGGTTCAAAAAACCCACTCTTGCATTCTCCATTAAATTCAAACTCAACACTTCTCTCTCACGGGGTTCACATTGCTAATGTTGGTTAACGCCTCACGTGTGAGAGCTGACTCTAAAAATGCCACAAACTTTACGATTCCAGTGTCGGTGGTGATCGTAAAGGAGCTCTTGACAAGTTAGTGCTGGGCCAGTTTCTCCTGCAACATTTTTGAAAGAATGTTTCCAGAACAAAAAGTGGGGCTCTCAATTGTTCGTATCATTTTAATGTGTTTTTAGTATTGTTGAATGATTGTCCCAGGGTCAATTTGTTAACTAAAGAGGCACAAAGAGACACAGTGAGAGTGACACCAAATTAGCATCTGAATAACTTGGCCTATAGCGCATTTACTTACAATTCTGCTGAGTAAGTCATCAGTAAAAGTGTGTCTAGTTTGTCTCAAAAGCTCCCGTTGGGAGTCTCCAAAGCAAGTGTTGTAAAAGTAAACAAAAAAAAAAAAAATTGGCCAGCCTAATACATGCAAAGCATCCACGTAGAGCTCGTTCTTACCCATCCTGTGGTTCCTGATGTCTTTTTAATTGCTGAGTGAACCGGCGAGCTCTTCTAGGGAGTGCTGACCAAAGGAGACAGTGAAGAACAACAGTTATAGGAGGATAAAGTATGACTGTGTACTGTTTACCACAGAAAACCCAAATGAAAGCCCTAAGCTGGGCCTCTGCAAGTGTGGGTCTCTCGGGGGATGTTAAAAATCAATATGCAACCAATTATTCATGTAGGAGGGAAAGCCTCCTGCGGTCCAAAAGCTGACAAGAAGCTGGAAGCTGCAAGCCACATTCTGCTAATGTATAGCTGAGAGTTACGCAACAGAAATTCTGTGATTTCTGAGGAGTTAAGGCTTCGGAATCAAGAGTCAATGAGTGCAAGTTCTTGAATCTTCAGAAAACTAAGCCAGCTGCGATGTCCGGCACAGGTGCCCTCAGACACAACAACATAAAAGCTGGAAAAACACCACATATAGTACCTGCCTATATTGACTAAATGATTTTGGACATCGGAAATGCACACGTCCTATGAAATGTGGAGTCCTTTGACGCCCTACCATATCTTTTCACCACAAAATGTGGAGCCTCAGAGGCCCCTGGGTGTCCCTACCATATTTTTGCAACAGAATACCATAGACATATGAAGGTGGATTTTTGATTTGGGGCAAAGTAAAGAATCCAAATGTGGGGCCCCTGCCATATCAGTTCACCAGTATACCATAGACGCGTGGTGGTTCTTACTATTGATTTGAAACAGAATACAGAACCTAAATGTGCGTCTTCAAAGGCCGTTGGGGGCCCCTAGCATATTTGAAGGGGGACTCTTGATTTGGGACAGTGTAAAGAATCCAAATGTGGGGCCCCTGCCGTATCATTTCACCAGTATACCACATACATATGGCAGTAGGCCCTTTTGATTTGAAGCAAAGTACAGAACCTAAATATAGTGTCTCAGAGGCCCTTGGGGGACCCTACCATTTTTTTGCACCAGAAAACCACTCACATCCTAAGGTCGGTTCTTTTGATTTTGGGCAGAGTACAGAATTTAAATCTGAGGCCCTTGTCATTTCTTTGCACCAGAATATTATAGATCGAATATTATATAGAAATCACAATGCTCAAATTGGCTGTAAGAAAAAGCGTCACATCTCAATTAAACAGACAATCACTGATACTGATGTTATATCATGATTTGAGCTCAAAAATCTAAATGTGTGATATTTTGGTCAAATTTGGTGGCTGATTTGAAATATTTGATTGAAATACAATCTTTATTACATTTTTCATGATTTTAGTCATTCTTCCTAAACAGCAGCTATGTTGCAGTAAATTGCAAAGCTGCTTAGGTTGTCACCAAGATGGCCACCGCATCTGCATTAAAGCACGGACGTCAAACTCAGTTCCTGGATGGCCACAGCCAACTCCAACTATAATCGAACAAACATGAACCAGCTAATCAAGGTCTTCAGGATTACTTGAAAGAAGGTTGGCATTAAACTCTGAAGGATTGGGGTCCTACAGGAGCTGAGTTTGACACTCCTGCCTTGAAGGTATTTGGCTGCTAGGCTTGCACCCACTTTAAAATTTGCATTTCCAAACAGATTTGTAGTTGCAACTCCATTCAGCTCGCTTCCTCAAAAGAGTTTGACACTGTTTCACAAAGGTCAACATCCAGATGTGTGTATGAAAAAATTAGCTAGGAATAAGTAGCTTAGCAGAACTTAAACTCTGTAGGGGGAAGTCAAATCTGTTTACATGAGTAATGGCCAAACTTAAATTGTTCTCCATGGGGACGAATAATAAATGAAAAACATTCACACGTTATATATTGCAGCCATGCTGCAACCACATTTAAGAGTTAGCTAATAGCAGGTTGCGTCAATTGAAATATACAAAAGTTGTGGGCTATGGCTACATCTTGCCCTCATTCTAAATGTTTTATTAATTACAAAATATAGTACTTTCTGACATATTGACTGGCCAGCTTGTTAATGAGCTGTGAATGCCATATGAAAAGCAATCAGGCAGCAAGCATGCATGACCTATAGTGTACACTTCAATATGTACAGTGAGAAATCACACATTGGCTGCCATCCAACAAGTGCACCCTTTATGCTCCTTTCTAGACTGCATACAGAAAAGACAATGTTAATTAAACTCAAGGGAAGTTCATTTAACTCAATCAGATACTACAGAGTGGTGTACTACATTACTCAAGTATTATGATCAGGGTCTTTAGGGGTCTTGCAAAATACCACATGAACAAAAAGACTGGATTTGAGCACCATTCAACTGCACTGACATTGATTAAACATTAAGAATTTGCAGATGTGCTTCACCACACAGACAGAAAAATGCTGTTCTTCACCAAACTTAGCTTTAAGTATGTTCAGGATTCAAGCTGCAGTAAAATGATGGTTTACAGGCATCTAAAAAAACTGGGTTTTTAAAATCTACAACTGTGATGCCGCCTATGCTTAATTTCCCTAGAAACAGTTACGAGACCTCTATTATAGGCAAAGAAAGTTCGAGTTTTTGAAATAGAATCATATTTACAAGGCTTTTCCTGTTTCTGTGCCAGATTTAGGGTTGATGTTAGATAAACAGTATTTTTGGACGGGGTCGATAAGTCTGAAACACTGAGGGCGATGAAAGGGGCTGGAACCCCTTGATAGTCATTCACGTTTCCTGTGCCAAGACACGGATAATGACAGAAAAACACTTTGCGATCTGAGGTGATTAATGAGACTCCTTGTGATTTGTGAAGGATGTTGCAAAATGCTCAAAGTATATATTTTCATTAAAAAAAAAAAAAAAAGAAGTAGTATTCCTGAAGCATAATCTTCAGTGCTCAGAGGAATGGAATTCAGAATGTGAAAAATTGTCATTAAAACAGCAGCAGTTTTTGGAGACACACCACAGTGATGTTTCTCAAGTGAAAAAAATAAATAAATAAATAAATAAAATAAAATCATGGTGAGTAATAAAAAATAAAAAGTTTAGCCTAATTCAAAAACTGATAAAATCATCTTTCTTACAAAGCTACATGCCATATCTGAGCTGCATGGGTCAAACAAGGCAACAGACGTCACTTCAGGGTGAATCTATTACAGCGAGATTAATTTACCATGGTTTTATATCAAAGAGCTTCTGGGGTCTTGGCAAGTTGGAAGCAGGTTGCTTTGACCTTCCTCTGGCAACCCCAAACAATCAAGAAAGTGTCTGAGAGAGAGAAAGCAGCAATAAAACAGTCCTTTGAGCATCTCTCTGCCCTGGGTTCCCAGCCAGGGAAGCCAAATGCATCACTGCACACTAGTTGAGCCCAGCACAATGTGTCTGTTGATGGGGACACATAACGTATCAGATCAGGCTGGGAAGGGATGGCGTGAGACGGACCCAAATGTAACTGAGAAAAACAACACGAAGAAGAATACAGTAGCTCACTTCAACTGGTAAAGGCAAAAGTTCATCTGTGGGACTTGAGGACATCTCAAAAATGCATAAGGAACGTGCAAGATGGCGGTCCAGATGATGGCGCTACACTGCACCTGTCAAATGTCCCAAAGTAAAAAAAATAAATAAATTGCAGTATGATGAATCATCTCACAAGATACCACTGAAATTACACCAAAAGATCACAAAATCATGTGCATTATTGTCAAAGTTTTGACGTCATGTCATGCAGTTAATGTTTTCATGATCAATCACTGCTAGTCTGCTATCATTTCAGAGTACTCGGAGAAACATAATCTTACTGGTTTTTCCGCAAAGCACTTCCAGTAAGTGCGCAACAACCTTTGGTTTACTGCCATGAGGGCTCTTTGAAGTTGCCTTCGGTAAACACAGACACAGACGCAAACACACATGCAATTACACGCAACAGGGCAACGGTGCAGCGCAGTACCATGATCCATCATGTTTAGCTCAGCTGCTGCCAGTGAGGAAAACACCCAACTGGATAATCACACACAATAATCCCACCCTCAATACTGAGTGTCTGTGTTTTAACTGTGTTTTCGGCATTCTACAGCAGTGAAGTCACTCGACAGACTGCACTGAGTGGGAGTGAGTTCTTTTATGCAGCCAGGCTCTTATTACATTACAAGACCACAGAGCAGGGAAATCAACAGCTTTACAATCTCATCAGTCCATGTAAGACAAGGGCTCTGTTCCAAATGCTAGATTGTATAGGTGTCTACATATAGGCAATAGGCGCCTTTACGCCCAAAGTATACTTCAGTTTTTTTTATGCTTACTCTAGGGTAGGTATACAGTGCGTTTGACGTATATTTCATATATAAGACATTTTATCGCTCAACTTCTGAAGATGTATAGCACAAACACTGCACAAAGAAGAAAGGTTCTAGTGCGCGCGTTTCGATAGTCTGTGTTCGCGCAAGTTATCGAATGGAGAAAACTTTGAAAAGTTATATGTTTGGTTATAGGAATAAACTAAACATTTGTATCCTATGATAGGATAGGATTCCTATCTGAAATTGAAAATCGAAAGTGTGAGCAAATTAAGTACACGGGGAAAAAGTACATTTTGAGCTAATTCAACTATTACGATAAATATTTTTTGGTACTGAATAAAAATATAGGCTATGTATCAATATTTAGCTTGCTTTGTCGGGCCATCTTTGATTTTCCTCACCAAGCATTTTGTCGGCCATCTTGGATGGTTTTCACAATCATGTCTGGGATTGTAAAAGTAAATAATAATGAAATAAAATTAAAACACAAATTTAAAAATTGTAGGGACAGCCCTGCAAAAAATAAATAAATAAAATACAGGGAAAAAAACAGCCTATGCTGATTGGCTGGTCTTCGCTGGATTAAGCTCATGCTAATGACTGCACATGCGCGTTGGCTGTAAGCGCAATAAGCTTTTTAATGCTATTTGAGCATAAGGAACAACATTTATGGGGCAGTTCATTTCAGATTTTGTTGCTGATTTTAAACATGTAATTTAATTTAAGTTCAGCAAACAGTTTTTAAGATTTCAGGATTCCACCATTCATTTAGTTAGGACTATGTCTTGGATGCCCAAAATAGCTGCCCGAAGACATTGCAAATATGGCCGCCGACTAAACAGAGTTTCATTGAAAGGGACTTTGGTCAAAACCCCTCTGAAACCAGCCTCCTGACCACCTACGACCAACTTAAGACCAGCTAAAACCAGCCAATCAGTTTAGTCAGGGTTTTAGGCTTTTTGTTTTATTCAGCAAGGATGGTTAGAGTCCAGTTGACTATCGCAATTATGCCATCAGGTGCGTTGAAGTCACTTTGGCTTGAGCAAGATGGCAATGTACCATTTCTACATAAAAATTTGCAAAATATTTAAGTCTAGCTTCTTTTTTAACTCTAAGTGTGTTTTGTAAACTAAAACATAATACAGAAGTACGAACTGCATATAATACTGAATCACAGTTGTACAATACAGTGGTATTTTGTACATGCAACAACCCCCAATTCTGACAACTCTGGGCTTAAAGGGTTACTCCACCCCAAAATGAAAATTTTGTCATTAATCATTTACCCCCATGTCGTTCCAAACCCATAAAAGCTTTGTTTGTCTTCGGAACACAATTTAAGATATTTTGGATGAAAACCGGGAGGCTTGTGACTGTCCCATTGACTGCATAGTAAATACCACTGTCAAGGCCCAGAAAAGTATGAAAGACATTGTCAAAATACTCCATCTGCCATCAGTGGTTCAATCTGAACGTTACGAAGCGACGAGAATACTTTTGTACGTAAAGAAAATAAAAATTACGACTCTTCCGAGTCACCGTAGCGCCATTTTGGAGAGTATCCGCCGGACGCATACTGCATATGCTG
Source organism: Acrossocheilus fasciatus (assembly GCA_036784905.1). Classification (NCBI taxonomy): domain Eukaryota; kingdom Metazoa; phylum Chordata; class Actinopteri; order Cypriniformes; family Cyprinidae; genus Acrossocheilus; species Acrossocheilus fasciatus. Next base: position 24,171,186 of record CM071959.1, on the reverse strand, counting down.
TTCTGTGTCAGCTGCACCACACGGATACGCTGTTTTCATTCAAATCAAAGCGTAAATAAACATAGAAAATGTATCCCTGTTGCCGCAGCTGACACAGAACAGCATACGCAGTTTGCGTTCAGCGGATACTCTCCAAAATGGCGCTACGGTGACTCGGAAGAGACGAATTGTAGTAATAAAGTCGTAATTTTTTTTTCTTTACGTACAAAAGTATTCTCGTCGCTTCATAACGTTCAGATTGAACCACCGATGGTAACCCTTTAAAGAAATTTCTGAGTTTTCCTACTTGTGGTGCCGTTCATGTGTGTTCAACTCATAAATATAATCTATCCAACATTACTTGAACACACCATTTACCTTAGAATTGCTCAACTATACAAAAAGTCTACTGTATGCGCACATTCAGATAAGGTAAAGTCCTAACGCTGCCAAATATCTTAAAAATGTACTTCTTTGTACTTTTACCTTACAAATATTTCAAGGTCATCCTTATCTGTGTACATACAAGTTATGAGCTTTCTAAAATACAAAAATTCTGACTACAAAAGATTTACACTCTAACTCAACTCAACAAAATGTGCATGGTAAAATACTCATACCCTGTGTCTGTTTAAACTCCCAAACTTTCGTACAAATGACATCATAACGGAGGTGGGGAGTGATATCAGTGCTCTGTGTGTGCAGTGAAAAAGAGCAAAAGAGACAGAAAAGAAGGGAGGAGAGGGGCTGGGGAGGAAAGTGTAGGCTTGAGGAGTCATGTGGGACGTTTTCTTGCAGTTCAGCCCGAGAATGAGGCAGCAGAGAACGGCTTGCGTTTCTGTTGTATTAAGTTAAAGGGGTTTGCAGACAGAAACCAGTGTTTGTTTGTCATTTAAAGACACTGGAAAAAAAAAAAAACCCTGTGAAATGCTGGGCTGTTGTCGAGACATTATTCACCTTTCATTAACATATAAAAAAACACAAGCGATTGTGCCAGAGGCAGAGAGGGAAAGAGGTCTGGACTCTACAAACGATTGCTCACATGCGTCACTCCTTTAGAATCCGAGACAAACGGTGAACGAATCACCCAAAAGCAGCTCACTAGAATCCCGTAGTGCTTTTTCAGATCAAAACCCACATCGCTCACACTGAACTATGATTTATGGGATTACAATAACAAAGCGTCCCAAATCCACTTTACCAGTAACCCTGATTAGAGCTGTCGCATTAAGTGGGTTTAGCCAAAAATCACATACAGCAAGTAAAGCGAGACTAAGACCCTCAGCGACAGATTATTATGCCAATATCTAACCGCATTCCTGATGCGGAGTGTGGAAATGATCACAGATGACTTCACAACCGTAAACAGACCACAGGCCATCATAAAACAAAAAGAAAATTAAAAATGAGTTTTATGCAATGACTTCAAACTATCCAGAGCAAATAAAAGGAAAAACACTGAATATACAGAAACAATGGAAATTCTGCACATATTTTGATTTAGGAAAGTAGCAATGGAGGAAATGGTATAGGCCTATAGTCTAAATTGCAGAAATTTACATTGCTTTTTACCGATTTTACCAAATAAATAAAATAAAATACTGAAGTATGCATTTTTAATTTGTCTATTTAAAAAAAAAAAAATCTTTAGAAATGGATTCAATCGTTATTTCTACTTTAGTGACAACGTAATATTGCATTTCATTTCTTTATTAATTATTTCTAAATGCAAATCTGAACTATTTATCCACATAGATTTTTTTTTTATTGATTTATTACATTTTCTAATGAATTATTAAAAAATAACATTTATTAGCAGGGATTAAAATCATTTGAAATGATAGAAAATCATTGAATTTAAAAAATACTGTATATATGTATTTATATATTTATTTTTTATTTTTTTGATAAGAGGTGTGCTATAACTTAGTGATCAAACTTATGATTTTGGCCTGGTAGATGATGAAACAGGTGTAAAAACATTTAATGTCATTTGTGAGCTGAACATGTACATCGCAAATAAACATTTGTTACATCGTAGTAAGAGTGGGGCTACTTTGAATAGAGCGACTCACACACACACAGTGTTCTGTTTCCCAGCATTCCCTGCCTGTGTCCTCAAAGGCCCTGACTTGCAAAATCATTGTAACAAGAGTCCAAGAATCAGAATGACTGATCAAGCAGACAAGAACCTCCTCTGTGTCTTCCCCAAAAGCACAACAAACCCCAAAACAGCACTTCAAATTAAGCTATCGACTCCTAAGCAGAGATTCAAAAACAAAAACTAGCTCGTCTTCACCTCAAGTCAACTGTCTTCATTTATATTTTATGGCACTAAAGCCCGACAAACCTAACTAGTAAATCTACAGGGTTTCAGTTGTGTTTCCCAGACGTCAGAAATCACTCAGGAAGTGTAATCCAAGCATTTAAAATGTCGTTTTTGAGGGCTCTCCCAGCAGTCCCGTAAAGCACGCTAATGCTCAGGGACGTGCCGTCATCACTCTCTCTCAGCGGCCGAAGGAACGGGAAGAACTACAGCCATGTTAAATTAATCACAAGAGCTCAGAAAGACTGCGACAGAGAGGGGAGGCTGTAAACTGCTGGTTTTGGGTTTGTGGTCATTACAACCATCACCGTTTCCCGCTCCAGGACTGTAAAACGTCTCGCCAGATCGTCGTGACTGCATCCATGTCATTTACGCAGAAAAAGGCCCAAACGCCACTTGACCAGCCATTCTCACAAGTACAAATTTCCAGAGAAATGGGATACATTGCACAGACAAATACATACTAGGTTTAAGGACTAAACACTTCAAACTGAAAGTGTCATCACTAGTGGTCAACCGATATGACGTGGGTACCCTGATATGCGAACGAACACGTTTATCAAGACTGACAGTAGATTTTTAAACTGTAACAAGAAGAATCTATTCTATTAATTGGCCAATTATGGTCAAACTGGGTCTGAATGTCATTTTAGAAAATGGGGGAAGTTTCCCCCTTAGGTGACCCGTAACACTGCAAAAAATGGCTTATCTAACTTAGTATTTTTATCTTGTTTCTAGTCAAAATATATATATTTTTTAGACATTTTTAAATTACAGTCAAGCCTAAATGTTTTGTCACTCAATGTATTGGTTTTTGCAATTTGTAATGTCTGTTGAATCTTTTTTTTTTACTGTTACTTACAGAAATGAGAAAACATGATTCTAGATGGTGCTATGGGGTGATTTTTTTGTGCAGTAGCTTACACCAGGGGTTTACTGCTGTCTCTTTAAGACTGAGTGCATGGATCCAATATACAGTTACACATGCTTTTTCTTTCTCAACTATTTATGTTCACTTAAGACATAGCATTGTGTTTACGTGGATACTGGCCAAGACAGGTATTTTGGCATAATTCAGTGCGTGAAAAAAAAAAAAAAAACAATTTGAGAGGTGGATTTATGTCTAAAAAAAGAGCTGTTTGAGAGGTGGGTTTAATGCAAGCTTGCTTTGGGTGTGAGCGCACAGAAACCATCTCTTAGAAAGTGCTCTTTTGCGTCTTCTTGCGCTTGAATTATTTAAGACTGTTTAAATTGGTAAGACTTAAAGGTGCTATATGTAGGATTGACATCCAGCGGTTGAACTAGGTATTGCAGTCCAAATTCAAAATATTGGAGACGGTTTTTTTCACCCGGCCCCTCCTCCTCAGACTTGACGCACACGCAGGTTGCCAGATTAACAACACCAACAGAAACGAGCGCACATGCCGACGAATGAAATTAAATACGCTGTATTTAAATACACAAAATGCTGTACGCTGTGAAATTAAATACACTTTTATGAGTGTCTTTGACACTGAATTGTTTGCTGGAATTTCCCACATTGTTAGCACGAAACCTGTGGGAATGAGTAAAATTATGACCAATACCCACAATCCTGCACCGAACATTCAAGCCCTGGTGAAATATTGGCCGATATGTCATCCTTACCACTAGCTTGTCGTACTAGTCTTCAACAAAAAGTCGCAGAATGAAGAAAGCTAATTTAGACATGCTTGCGTGAGAATTTATTTTCGGGACTGTAGCTACATGATGCACATGATCTGAGATTAGATATACAAAATGAGCACAATAATGCTTTTCTGCAAGATTTCGCAACTTTCAGAAAGCATTTAAAATAAAAAAAGAAACAAATTTTTGTAATAGCTGATTCATTATTAATTTTATATATCATTATTGATTAGAGTTGCACAGGGGCGTAAAATTTCTAGTAAATTTCCAGAATTTTTCTGCTCTTTTGCAACCCTAATATCAATAGACCAATATATCAGCCAATACTTTTTGAGATTATTGGCATGTCTCTGTTCGGCCAATTTGTCACAAAATCTAGTGACATTTCATTTTTATTTATTTTTATACCACCTCGTTCTCTAAATACTGGTATCGGCATTGGCCATTAAAAAAACGCATATTAGTTGACCACTACGTTATATGTTGTAACATTTTCTAGATATCTATGATGCATATTTAATAAGCTGATGCAAATTCATATGCATATCAACTAATTTGCACACACAGAACTTAAATCAACATTTTAACATATTCACTTTTAGCCTCTGAAGCATTCCGATCCAAAAGCATCTCCACACTCAACCAAAGGTCGTACCCTGAGGGCACGTCTCACTGTGCGCTGAATGAAAAGGTGTTGTGAGTCAAGGTTCAACTGAAGGATTCGCTGTGGGAATGAGCTTTATATAGACTTACCTGCTGGGAGCCCAAGACCGCAATGACTGTTAACGCTCACACTGCTGGATCACCTGAAACAAACAAACATAAACACACAACCATCAGCCAAAGTGATAAAAGCTGCCAAACACCTGGAAGTAAGAAAGGAAACATCAGCCACTAGTAGATTTTGCTCAGACGGCAGAGGTTTATCAAAGCTCTTCAAATAACTAGGTGTACTTCCTCCATGATCTGATGTAGCCTATTTGTTATCTCTCCAAATACTTGGAATGCACACGAAAGCCAAAAGATTAAAAAATGTAGACAGTCAACCCCCTCAAGTCAATAAATGCCAAAATATAGTCAGGCCAAAAATCTTAAAATTCTAACTCTTGCAGATAAACCTCGAGGAATCATGCTAAACATTCTTAGTGCACCTCTTCTGCATGCCACACTTCATAGTGTCAACACAGTTTCATTACTGGGGAACAATAACACATTGACATTTTTTTTGTTCTTGTAGTTTTTTTTAGTTAACATACATTTTGCAAGCTAACAACTCAACGTACAAGCTTACCACACCACTAACCTATTAACCTGCTAATTTAAGGCCTTTTCAAACAAAGAACGTTAACTATATTAGAGTCCATTAGTGTCTTTGCACACTGAGCCCAAAATTCTCGTCCAAAATTTTGGCACGTTAAAAAAATAAATACGACCTCATGTTGTGTCAATCATGTTTACACACTGCCTCCGAAAGTTTCATCCATCATAAAAAAAAAAAATTCGGATCAGGTTCGATTTTCTGCGTTTTTGCATCTGTAGCAAGCATTGTGATAGGAAAGGATGACGAATACAAAAAAACGCATACAAAAATTTCTGACCTTAATGGACGATAACATTCTGTTTATTATAAGCGCATACTGTAATTTTTTCTGTCTGCCAATTTCAACGCTCAAGCTCTTTATAGCTAGGTGGATTCTGATTGGCTGTCAGAATTTTTATCGTTCATCAGCTAGAAAAAAAAATGCTCAAAGTAATTCCAACAATATTGTTACAGTTGTGGTGTGGACTTCTCTATTTGCTCCTTCCGCTATTATCACTGTCATCCTTCGGGTGAATGGCCCTTTAGCCAAATATAGCTACTGTTCAGTTATACAGATGTATATGCATTATATATTTTTCTTTGATGAGGCAATACAAACTGCTACCCTCAGGGGACAGACTCAACTCAATAGATGGACTAAATAGTTACAGCACTTTACTAACAAAAGCAGCATAATGATTTGTCTATGGTTGGGGTTTGGTCACATTTATTGTTAGTTAGGAAATTGTTGTCATTTCATTAGAAATTCGCACAAATTGAGAATTTTAGCCTGATGGCGAAAGATTTTCCCACGCAGATTTCCTATCAAGTTTAAGTTGGTCAAGTGAATTCACGATTTTAACACCAGAAAGCTTTGTTTAAAAGTAAAAAGGTGTGTGAGCTAAATTGCTACACTATTGACAATGGACTTTTATGCCCGCAAAATTCCACCAAAATGTGACTGCATCTTTCCTTTAAAATTTGCCAACACCAAAAAATACATTAAATCAGTCGTACCCCACCAAAATGTTGGTTACATTTATATTTGAGAAAGTAGGAGTCACAACTTTATTTTGTTTACACAAACGGGATTGACACCTGTGAATAAATGTGACATTTTTCCTGTTGTTCTCTTTCATACTAGGAGAGAGTAAGAGCTCAACAGACCTCCATCAAAGAGCTCGGCCGAGGGGAAAAACCCACCAAATTGACCCTGTCTAGAGCCCTCGGGGAGTTCCGCAGCATGTGATAACCATCTTTATCGTCTGTACCAACACATCTGTCTAAACACTGCTAGGTCAACCACACAGTGGGTAGTAAATGCAGTGAGTCCCTACGTTATTTCACTCGGTATGTCCGATTATGATACGCTCTATACAAATAAAGGATACAAATGGGTTGGGAACCATAGAAGATTTTGGGTTTGCAAAGAACTTCTAAGTGAACGGTTCTTAAAAGAACCACTTCTTTAGGTCTCATCTTAATAATCTGAAGAAACTTTTTCACTCTCAAAAATAAAGATTCCTAAGGGGAGTTTTCACAACAATGCCATAGAAGAACCACATTTTTGGTCCCCAAAAGAACCTTTTTAAAACTATTTAAAAAAAAATGTAAAGAACCATTTTTCCACTTTAAAAAGCCTTATGTGCAACTGAAAGATTCCATGGATGTTAATGGTTCTTTATGGAACCACTGACACTAATAAAGGACCTTTATTTTTAAGAGGTTCTGAAATTCAATGTTCACTGAACTCAAATTTGTTAATCCCGTTATGCTACATGCAGATAATTCGGTCACGCTCCACTCACAGTGCTGATGGGGTTCAGGGTCACTTAGATAACATCGGCACTTACATAATTGTGTCTGGCCTGTGTTGTCCTACAGACAGCTGGTGGCCCCTGAGGCGAGGTGATTCCTGCTCTGCCACTTATGCAAGTTTGCTAGCCACATTTCAGTTGCAACCGAAACAATTAGCATCTGTTTTCACACTTCCAGACCTTTTTTGGCTGAGGAACCCATTCAATTTGGGGTTTTACTGCAGAGAGCTCTCAGTTATTTTAAAAAACTGTGCCAATTGTGGGAAATGGGGATGCTTATGCAACACTGGATTGTTAGTGTGATTCTGTCAGACGGCTCTGAAATTCACAGACTCTCATTCTTGTGTTGGGCTCTTTTCATCACCCTGAGCATTATAAGAAGACTTTGCTGAGATATTGTGGCGTACTTGGGTAGCCCAAACCATCATTACTCTAGTCTTAACCTCAGACGGCACACCCACTGTCTGTTCGCTGGATGCTTGCCTACAAAAACGGCAGAAATCCAATCTGATTAGGGTTTGTCACGAATTTTGAACGATATTACTATATTAGTCTGGGAAATGCATGAGGTATACATGTGATACTGCCAGTCTGTGGTTGTCAGACATGGTCTGAACCCAACAGAGTGATCAAAGACCTGAGAGGAAGTCCACTTTGAACGGCTGACAAAGTATATTTGACAGACTTACGGGCAGATGCGTGTTCAGTAAACCATCTCAATATGTAAGTATCGCTCTATGCCAGAACAGATGGTTCTTCAGATCCCTTCAATAAATGATAAAACCCCCTCAGGACCACTGCAGTGGACTGACAAGCCTTGACAATATGAATACATTCATGCCAGTGTTTGCAAGGGTAATAGCGGCCAATGCAATCCTCTACCTATCCCTACCTAGCTTACATGGCATGACATAATGGGTCTTAATTACAGTCTTAATCACTTTAGCATAAAAATAGGAGTAGTGAAATATGCCTTCTAGACCAATAACAGCAAGTTTTCCTGCTAGCAGGAGTTTCAACTGTATTCATGCTAGAGTCTATGGGCTGAAAATTCAACCCAAAATGTTTTCCATTTCATTTAAAATGTAGTATTTTTTGTATGTAAAAATATAAAAATCGTGTATTGTTTAATAAACATATGAATTATATACTTTGGTTCTTCATCAAAGTCATTACGAATCATGATATGAATCATAAGTAACAAATAAACTGGTCCATCTTAAACTAATCCATTGTCCTCAATGTGTATCGAGCTGTATAGGCATATAAATAAATTACTTAATTTTAATCAGAAACAAATATAACTAGTAAATACTATTTGTTTGACTGTAAATTACCTTACTATATAGTAATAATAATAATAATAATAATAAATATGTACAGTAATAAAATGTACAGTAAAATTATATGGGTTTTGGAAGTAAAAGTATGAATTACCATATAGCATAATATATGGTGAAAATCATTATAAATGTTACATAATCATATTTTTACATTATAAACAGTGTTAAAATGATTTTCTTGCTTTTAGAAAAATACAAAAATGATCTTATTTATAATAAAAAAAAATTCTCAGAAGTTCCTGCATGCATCAATTTGAACATATTTGATCAAATGTGTGTTTTGTTTTATGTTGTTTAGTTAATGTTTATACCAGTTTTAGTGTGTGATGCCCTGATTATGTTTTATGTGAACTTTGATTTATCCTGTGCACAGCAAAAACAGTTTTTTAGTTTAATTTATTTTTACAGAAAAACATTGTAAAACTGCTACTGTAAAAAACCTGTTGGTTTACCTTACCATACACATTGAAAAATTGTAAATGGTTATTTTTTTGACCTTGGCCACCATCTATATACGAGTATGGACGTCACTTACGATGAACTCTGATTCATCATGTGGTTTTCTGCTGTCCCACCTGTATTTGTTATGCTCATTATCAGTACATTTTAAAGTAAAGAGCAGATTTTGGTACTTCAAGTAAAAAGGTATAGCAACATTTTATCATTTAATGAAATATATTGTTATAAGTTGTAAAATACACCGGTATCTTGTAATACCGTAAACACTGTCGCAGTATTTGTTTACAGTGAATTTCTGGCAACCAAAGCTGCCTTTTTTTTTTTTTAACAGTGTGATTTTGTTTTACTACCTGTATTGTTATGCTGATAAGTATATTTTAAGGCACAAAACAGATTTTACTAGTTCAGATATGTTGGTATAGTAACATTACAACAATTAATGATCTATAGACTTACAGAAACTATAAAACAAGCACCTAAATGCTTGAAACATTCAGTTTTTACCGTAAAGTAAACCGGATTTTTAAATGAGGAAAACTATACATTTTTAAAAAATTATAAAGAAATAATTATTGATTGGTATACATCAGCTAGTATACTTTGTTTACGGACAGTGCTTGGTAAACAGGGTTTTAATGGTCCATCAATGAAACACTGCCGGTGCGCCAAACCTGCTTTTAACTCGTCTGACGGTTATCTGATGTAGTGACTCAGAATCCCCTGGGAACGAGCAGCTCAATGATGACGAGAAACTCTGTGTGTAGTGACCGTAGCCAAAGCACAAACACATACAAACACTCAGCGGAGATACGAGGTCGTTGCAACCTCACAGCTGGAGCAGATGGGCTGGCGACCTTTCGCTCCAATGAAAGGATGAGATTTTTAAACAAACAGCATGCGGTCTATGTAAATCAGCCTGTCACTGCATCAAAGGGTGCTTCCTAACTTTTAATACAGCCTAAGTAACTGATTTATCTAATAAATTCATGAAGTTCTAATGAAATACAGACTCATTTCAGAGAAAAAATGGGTGCGACCACTAAAAAAAAACAGAAACCATGTTAGATCTGTTCATCAAAAATGAAAAACTTGTTATTATTTACTCATCCTAATGTTGTTCCAGACTCTTATGCTGTTATTTTTTCTGTACAATTCAAGAGGAGAAACTTTTTAAAGAATCATTTCAGTCCAACTATTTCAGTTGTCCCTTACACAAAACTATCTTATGAATTCACAAAATATATGAACATCATTTTTTGCTCAACTATCTCTTAGAAAGTCAGTTGATGTATGTTTATATACTGGTATGAAATCACCAAATTCCTAAACGCATCAAAGATCTTCAGTCACACCCTTACGTTACATGATTTGTATCTTACGGACATGACTGTGGCAATGGGAGGGTTTCGGTTCATCTAGCACTGAAAGAGCAACTGATCTGATACACATAGATCTCCTGCGAGGCGTGAGGACTGCACACACCCAAACACACAGATGGACGAGAGAGGGAAACAACTGTGACCTTTTCATGCACTGTCAGGCTCATTTCTGTGTCAATCTTTTGTTTTAACAATGCAAATGAGCACACAATATGCCAAATGTCATGTTGAACCACTCATGTGGATCCCAAACGTCCCTTACCACATAACCTTTCTTCCCTGAAGCACTTACAAAAAAGAAAAGCTCTCTTTAATCCAATAATGCTAGTATATACAGAGAAAAACTAATAGGGTCGTTCAAAAAAGTCATTGATTTCAAGTTGGTGTTGGTGATTAATAGCTATGGTTGTAACAAAATTTAGAACAGTTCAAGTTCATGCAAATGAACAGCAATGTGGAAAATGCCAATGGAAGCAAAGACATTAGCCGGGTTTCCATCCAAAGTTGTGATTTTAACTAATGCGCAAAATTGGAATATCGCATTAAAAAAAAATTTTGCGAAAAGCACTGTTTCCATCCAACGAGTCAAAGAGAACAAAACTGTCACTTTCTGATAAACCGTCAATAAATATCACTAAGAAAAGTAGGAGAAGCCACTGAATATAATTATTTTCATATATAATAAATTACTTGCGCTGGTTAGTCAAGTTACAAAGTCTTACAAAGTCACAAAGTTTGATGCGCATGGAGGAATTTATTCGGCAAATGTGTTTACATCTCCCATTATTCACATTGTCAAAATCCACCAAGTCAAAAACCACCTCAAGAGAGCGTAAAAACCTTTTTGCGAATAAATGCATTTTTTTCTAAATTTGGCATTTCTATCACTCGTTTCTGATACTTCAAAATGCACAACAGTGTGATGGAAACATAGCTACTGAGTTGCCTCTGATACAATCAAACATCTACTAGGTGGGGAAAAAAATATGCAAAATTTACTATTTAGCCTTCACAACTAGCCATCTTAAGGAAGCCCTGCATAAATGCACTGGATTCCTAGTTCACATAATAGACATTTGAAGCAATTTACGTAAGGTTTTTTTTTTAGACCTTTAGGTCAGTGGTTCTCAAACTTTTTATACCAAGTACACCCCCCCGGAAAATATTTGGCTCTACAAGTACCACCATAATGACCAACATTAAAATGCATTAGTGTAGTAGGCCTAACTATTCAGCTACAGCTCTGCACAGTTCAAAAACGAGGCAGTTTTGTTCCTAAAAAGAATATTTATTGCTGTCAGCCATTTAACATTGTAAATAAATAGTTTGAACATTAACACTGCACAGTGCTTACAAACAGGTAAATAAAAAAACTTAAATAGTGTTTAAATGAAAATGTGCTTTACCTAAAAGTTAAATGAAAACTGTATTGTACTTAAATGTAAAAACAAAACAACTCAAATAAAGATTGAATTGAAGAATGTATTGTGTTTTAACATTAATCTCCAAGCGTGATTGCCCTGTTCATATGCCTAAGCCATTGGACTACAACATTGCTAATTGGGGCCCACTGTCCTGCAGAGTTTAGCTACGACCCTAATCAAACACACCTTCCAGGCCGGAATGTTGGGACAAGCTGGAGCTGAATTCTGGAGGACTTTGGCTTCCAGGACCAGGATTGGACAATCCAGTTCTAGCTGAAATGCAAGAGAAGTTCCAAAATAGCTGGATGGAACACAATAGAATGGAAACGATTGATGGGGTCTCAAAGTGCTGTTACTATTTTTGAGAATCTTAAAAAGGGTTGATGTAGAAAATTAAAAAAAACTGCACAGGATACAATGTACTGGTCAAAGTTGTCCTAAAAATGTCCACAAAAAATTGTCAAGGAACCATCAAAGATCTTCCTCTTTTTTTTTTCCCCCGACAATGTTTTTCTATCCGTAATCTTACTGGCCCACCACATACTCCTCAGATTCAGAGTCAGATGTGATCTTGCGAAATGTCACTCCTGGCTGATGATACACAAGCATCATGCAAGCACTACCTCAAAAAACATCCAAATACTACAACTCCAACTCTCCCAGATCGTTCCAATGGGGAAAACAGTCATTCGTATTGCAACTAAATTGTTCTTGTCATTGTCAAGGTTTGTGTGACACAGGCCATAGACCAGATCCATCCGGTGCACTGCCGTCATCATGGAGACCCATCTTGTGACATCACAGGGTCACTGGTTTCCCCTTCCTCCCTGAATAGAGCCATCACAATGACTGCTCCATGAGATCATACAGGGTGACCTACATGCATCCACTGACAAAAGACAAATTCAAGGGAAGAAAGTGACACCATCAACATTGTCTTTCTTCAAAGCCTGTTGTGTCAGCTTCGTAACCCACGAGACCATCTGTCAAAAAGAAAAAGAGCACTTCCTGTCCACTTAATCGAGAATAGGAAGAGGAAATGGAATGCTTTCCTGTCCCTGCAGAGGATTGCATCTCTGTCACTCGAACACACGCTCACAGCATAAACACAAAACAAATGCATAGGTTTGAAGCAACTAGCTAAAAGTAGCACTATTGCTAACAACTACATTTCCCAGCAGAGCGACAATAGTTCAGTTGTTCGCACAATATTGTAGCTAGCCAATAGCTGCTTTAATACTTCTTCAATTAAGCAGTGTTGCACCACCACAACAAAATGCTAAACTGCCATTTAAAATATCATATCCTCATCTAAACATTAGGAAATTTGATCCATTTTAGATAATGAGCTCATTCAGACGGTTGATTTAAATAGTTTTTTTTTTTTTTTTTTAAGTTTTATTTAATAGTTGAGTTTCGCCAACTCATTTATGACTAGCTTGACTGCACAATTAGGAGCAGCTAGCTGCTAGCAACAGTTAACTTGTATCTACAGTTGCTTCCCCAACCCTGATATCTGTTTTCACGGCCACACATCCTCAGTGGAAACTCTGATATGAGTTTGGAGCTGTGCTTTGATAAGCCTGAGACCAGAAGGGCTTGGTTATCTCACAGTGAACCGTCTGCTTCTCACCATCAGGAAAATGTTGTGACGTGAAAGCATAGTCCTGTATATGTGAGGATTGTTTGCTATACTTTGAGGTAAAATGTTTCAAAATATCCACACAAATACAGTTAAACCTATTCAAAATTACGTACTTAAGTTTAAGTACTTAAGACAAACAAAAGTAGGAGACTCCTCACACAATAAAATCAGCTTTACTCAGGGAGGGGGTCAATGTGTGCTTGCTGTCAAAATACCAACGCTAAACTAGCACAACGACCCATGACAGGGTTTGATTGATGCTGGTCAGTTCAAGAACTGAGAGCGTCACATAGAGATCGTGGCTCAACACCAAAAGCCTGTGGGGTTTGTTGGCCGGCAATAACGGTCTTGAGAGAGAGTGAAACTAGAGTCATTTTTCCAGTAATTTTTTTCTAAGGTGATAACACATTACAAACTTGATGCTGGTGTTGCATTTTACAGAAGACTATGACTGCAAAAACAGCAGGGAAAAGGCTGCGAAATATCAAGAGGAACATCTACTACCATAAATGTCAAGAAAATACAATCTCAGGCAGACAGAACCTGCTGTGCCACGTACTTTCATGGTCATTTTTAAGAGTAAACTGCTGCCTCGTCCTTGACTAAATTGCCACATTCAGGAAACGGCCTGTAAGTGGTAAAGAGCTGGTGGAAAAGAGTGTACATTTAGACCTCAGTCATTATGCAAGAACGCTGCCCTCCATTTGCTCTTTAAATCTTTCAGTGTTATGTCCAGTTTAGCAACACTACAGCAAAATTAGAACATCATAACGCAAGTGTTAACCGCAGATGAAGAGTGGGCCCTGCCCTGTAAACAGTGCTATGAGAACAAACTGCAATATCCTTCTCCATTAAACTAGCCTCACCCATAGCCCATCTTATGGGTCAATAACATTTTCATTTTCATAGTCTTTTTAGTCTATCAGCATATTAAAAACATGTATAGAATTACGTAAATGCACCTATTATGAGCGTGTTTTTAACTTCTGAATTAAAATTCATGTTTCTAGTTATAAGAGGCACTAAAAAGCCTTTATAAAAGTTAACTTAGTAGACTGGCACAATCTTGGCAAGAAAAAAAAAAAAAATAATAATAATGTTATGTGGTGTGACAAAAAAAAGACTATCAAGGTTAATGAGTCTCTTAAATTTACGATAATTTTACACTTTAGACAAGGCAAGTTTAGTTCAGTTTGTAAAATGTCACTTGGTGCAACTCAATATTTATACATTATTTTTATATTTATAGTCATGTATGAAAAGTGTAAGAAAAATAAGCTTTTACATTTTACTTGATGGTCGCACCACATGACAGTTTTAGAGAAATTTTATTATTTTTTCTTTTTATCTTTTCTTGACATTAACATGTGATTTTTAACATGGACACGCTCAAATGTGAACCAGACTTTATCAACAGTCAAACGTCTACCTCAGAAAGACTAGACTTCACCAGACAGAATCTGTGAGAGACTGACGGACAGCGACACTTCCATAAATTTCACCAGATCAGATACACAAACTTGCATCAACCGCTGCAATGTGACCACAGGCCAAACTCTGCTGTTACTCTACTATTAACTTTATCCATTACGACAGGATGCAACGAGCTGGATAAAAACAGCCATGCTTCTTCTCCATGAACTTGGACACACAGCCTGGAATCAAAGGACTGTGGTCAAATAGCAGTGCGTTTGTTGAGTTTGTGTTGCGTGCAGATTGTTTACATCATTTTATGCCAACTCAAAGCTGGTTGTGCTCATCAGATATCTGTACAGAGCAGCTAGTGTCTGTGAGGAACGATCCCTGTGATCCCTGATGTACACGGTGAAGCTCCAGTAATAGAAGGGAATCCCATGCATTTGGAACGAGCTTGGACGTCCATCCATAATTTGGCAGGAGCATCACCTTCAGAAGGCTTTAGAGCTCTTATTACAGCACACAGTAGTAAACTCGATCCTATCGGTCATTAACACTTCCCTAAATACCCACTGTAACATACACAATCATTATCAGGTTGAGGAGAATGAACTTGTGAACTGCCATTCCTAGCTTTGACTCCTATCAACCAATAGGAATTTTAAAAGGTTGCATTGATCCAAATATGTATTCCTGATTAAATCATTGGAATTTTGTGGACCTTCAATCAAATGCTAGATGTACTTGATGAGGGTCTACAAACTCCCAATAATTCATCTAGGTACATTTGCATGTTAACCATGATGGAAGAGTTTATTCCAAAACCTGACCTTCAATTAATTGTGAGGTATTTTTATTTTTGTATGTGACACCCAACAGATGTCAAGTCTTGTTTGGGTCAGTCATATGAACTCTACAGATGAAACACAAATACATTGTTTGTGAAAATTAACACTTGTCAAGTGCAAGTAAAAATGAAACATGTTTTGGAACAGCTTTGATTCATATACTCAATACTCACTAGTCCCCACCTGCTGGTATAATTTTGAAACCTTCAGATGTAGTCAGCAGTTGAAGCACTGAATGAATGTAAACAGGTCTTCTTTTTTTTCTAAATCAAATGATTTGAGTCACCAGGATGAAATCAAAATCCCCACTACCAGTAAAAGTCCAAATCTTCAGGCTAAAATTTGCACCTAATTTAGAAATTTAGGACCAACTCTTGAAAATGATAGGTGTGTCACTCCTAATTTTAAGACTCATATTTCATCCAAGAGCAATTCACCAAGCATTTTAACCCTACAAGTAACTCTTAAACCCAGGACAGCTTAGAAGTCCTCAAAAAATTAGCTTAAGATTATTGTAAATAGCTAAAACTCCTAGCTATGAACTAGCTCTACACTGTAAAAAAATATTCCGTAAAATGTACGGTAAAAAAAAACGGCAGCTGTAGTTGCCAGAATTCTACCGTAAAAAATATGGTAGCAACATTTTAGGTTTTAACTTAAATTTACAGTTAAAACGCCGTAATTTCATTAACTGATATAATGTTAATATACCAACCTATTGAAGTACCGAAATCTGTTTTGTACTTTTGATATACACTGATAACCACCAAATGCAGGTGGTGATGAGAAAGTCACATGGGACTCATTAAACTGAAATATGCAATAAACGTTAATTTAACAACATTAGATGTAACATACAACCCTAATATACTTAACTGATAAGAAAAAACCTAGTTATTTCAAAGAAAAAAACATCAAATTCAAACAAAATTTGAAACGCAACGCAGGGAATTCTGGGAACGTCAATTTACGTTTTTTCCCTGTAAATTTTACATTCTTTTTCACTTCCAAAAACAGTATTTCACTGTAAAATTATCTGAAATGTCTATTATAGTTTTTCACCGTGTATATTAGGGGAACTTACCGTTAACCATTTAACAGGTTTTTACTGTAGCATTTTCACAGTTTTTTACCGTTAAAATCACGGTAATTTTTTACAGTGTAGTTAACTAAACAGGACTAACTAGATAAGGAGGACTCCTAGTGGCAAGATAAAAATCGTTGTGAATAAGGCCCTTGGTGTTTATAATAGTAACTATAGTACTGAATCTGGTTTTAATCATCATCAAGAGTCGACTCCAAATGCTCGAATCAGGAGACTTTCAATTCCCAGCACTTCAGAATCAAATAATCGATTCTTTTTGGCATTTCTTTCTCTCAATGGAAAAAAATCAGTCATTAGAAGTTTAACAAGGATGTCTAAAGTTTTATCTCCAGAACACCATTGACATACTGAGCTGTTTATCACCAACACATAAGAAAAAAATATTAACATAATTAAATTGTCATGGCAACAAACATATTTTCAACTTTAAAAAAGCTCTAAATAAAGTTGTGTTATACTTTCTCAGTTCACTCACTATGGGCAGGTGTGTCAAAAACTAACTTTTGGATGTTGTTTGTGAATATAAAGCCATAATTTGGCACTTGACAACAGGAACTATGGGTAGGGTGTGTCCGCTCAGGCAGATGAGTCGTTATATTTAGGTTATTTTTTTTTTCTTTTTACGCAATCAGTGCAATAGAGCACATTTCCTTTGTGGGCGGGATGCCACACACCACCCTTAGAGCCACGGTCAGAGGGTCACACACACACACACACACAGTTTTTTTTTACAAAAATACATTAAAGGGCCGTTTCTTTTTTCTTCTCATACATGCTGTGGAAAAGCTGGAATAAAATGCTGTTTTGCAACAAGTAATTATAAAAGTAACACACTAGTAACACTGATTCAGAATAGACATCCATGTGCACGCATACACAACATATACATGTGTATAACTTCAGGCTAGACCCGCACCTGAAGATGCTCTCTCTACATTCCTGGGAAAGCTGAGCTGTTTTGGCTGCAGGGAGGGATGTACAGCTGCCAACACGTATATATCTTCATTAGCACACATGCGCTCGGGGTTTGTGTACTCAACCGTGAGAGAGGGCGAAAAAGTTGAAACAAAAACTCAAGCGCAAGAATTCCAAACGATTCAATGACAAATTGAGCCAAGACGAGGATTAGCTTGGCGATTCACACCTTCAATTACGTTGTCAAAAGACACGAGGCTTTAGGGAGGACGTCTTCAGAAAAGAGTTCGAATAAACGCTGCACATTTTAATCTGACCCCAAACCACACTGGGCTGTAAACCAACCTCACCCATGAGAGTTCAAGCCCACTTCCTCTAAAACAGACTGTGATTTAAAATCTCAGGATTTGTTGAGGAGATCCGAGGCTCAGTGTGATTTAAACCTTAGAAGCGAAGTGCTAGGAATCTGATGTGTTAAATAAAACAAGCTCCTACGATCCATCAATGAAGAAAAGAGTGGTTGGAGGTCTTTGTTTTCATGGCAGATTCACAAATGTGGAGCGTTTTAAAGTCGGACAAACAGACCCCCTGGGGATTTTATGAATACAAAGTGTTGCTTTTAAACCACAACAAAGGCCCGTCGTCCATTGGAAGCAATGTAAAACAACTGCAAGGAGCTAGATTTAGTCTCGAGATGTTTATGTTTGTCTCTATATAAGAAAAAGATTACAATAATTTGACTTCAGGATGTGGAAAAGGACCTACGTTTGACAGGGTCAGGAAGAATTCATAATATAACCAGTTCAAATGAATGTTCCTCACATGCTACTTTTAATGCAATGCTCAGAAGTTATATAAATATAAGATTGGGGTTGGTAAGAATTTTTAATATTTTTGAAAGAAGTCTCTTATGGTCACAGAGGCTGCATTTATATATTTTTTTTTTTAATCAATTTTCACACTTCTCAGGCACTTTATTGATTTGATTGCATTTAATTTAAACTCTTAAATATACATAAGTGCCTGAAGTTGAGGAAACACCCAAATATAATATTTGTCAGCACAAAGGGGAAAAAATTCTAAATTTACTCTATGTTTTAGTTCACAAGGTCCTGGTGCAATAACAGCATTTTAGTCAACATTTTGAAGCAGAAAGCAAGACAGACATGACGGGCACATCTGGGAGTGATTGTGCCGCTTTCAGCAGATGTGAAATGACAGTGATTGGTCCCATTAAACTCCTGACCTGGAACATTTTTACTAATGTGTTCCCAACACAGACACACGCCCCGTGGGTCAAGCCTCACCCTAAACTCCACCAAACAGCATTATTACCCACACAAACCACATTTGAGCTGTTTGCACTATAGCAACTGTCAAACCACAGCTACATCCCTACTGATACCACCAGCAAAGTCAAAGATATACAAAACGTTGAAAGAAGGCCACAGAAAAGCTCTTGTTTGGAAGCGCATACTATCTCTTTTTAATTAAAATGAAATTTTAATCACCATTACATTTATTTTATTTAGTCCGATTTGAATCTCTTGCGTAAGACGTCTGGCCTCTCAGACCCAGCATGCACAAAACTGGCTGGAACATCAAACGTTTTCGGCTCAAACTCATTTGAGTCAGCTCTTGGCGTCTTGCACTGGTTTTTTTCTCTCCCTCATGGTCAGGGTACGACCTCGTAACCATGGTGAAGGGCTGCTAATATCAATGCAAATGGATTCTCTGCTCGCAGGAATTCAGCCGGACCGGAGGAACCCCGAGTGCCACTCCAGAGGAAGGATTTTTATTCCCACAGAAAACCAAAAAGTATCAAACCTGACCAGAAAGAGCAGTTTATATGGCATCTATAATTGAAATTTAGGTGAAATTTCAGAGAAAAACTTTAGTTCCCTTGACAAAACTGCAGCATTTTCATTATGATATCTTGTTTGTGTTAATCTAAAGAGCTTTTCTTATTCACTTATTACTATGCTACGCTAGTAGGCTAGGCTGTTAGCTTGCTAACTTATGACTGCTAAAGGATAAAACAACAAAAGGGAAATGCTAAGTTCATAGAAAACATGCTCTCTGTATTCTTCTTGGTTTTGAAAAATGTATACACCATTTTCAACAAAAGTTTACATTTGACTCTAAACTTGTCATGTGGTGTAACCAAGTAAAAGAAATCCTTGCTGAATATAAGTATTAATTTCTTTCTTTTAAACATAAAAATCTTACTGAATTTTTAACAGCAGTGCATATAACCCATAAAAATCACAGAAATCAATTTGGTGTGGAAATTACACCACAATTTCAAGTAGTTGTAATTAAAAAAATTAAAAAAAAATTATATATATATATATATATATATATATATATATATATATATATATATATATATATATATATATATATATATATATATATATATATATATATATATATATATATATATATATATATTATATAATTTTCACAATAAATATTAAAAATGTTAACAATTATTTTAAATTATTTTAACATGATTATTATGGTATTATACATTCTGTATAAATAAAAAGTGTCTGAGGTTGAGGAAACACTCTTATACTGTATACTGTATCTACAAACACAGAAGAAGAAAATAACTCTACTACATCTAAAATTATTATTAAGTTCTATTCATGTTAGTTTTGGTTCATTACATCTATATTTTTTCAAGTTTTTACAGATATGATGAATTATTCATTCATAAATATTACGTTTTGAGGGGTTGCACCACATGACATTTTACAACCTGAATTAACCTTGTTTTGTCATAAAATGGAGACTTGTTGACTTTGACAGTCACGAGGTCTTCAGGTGTTTATTCATTTTATGTTTCATGAGTTGTTGTTTTTTTCTCCACGTTTCTGCACATTGGTTGCACCACGTGACTGATTTGGAAAATACAGCAAAATCTAATTTCTCCAAAATCATGCTCCACACAGCTGTAAATTAAACATCAAATATCCCCTAATTGGTTTCAAAGTCACGTTTTGCCTTCAGCGAGGACAGAAACATTAGTTGACTGTGGAAACTTGTCACATCTTCTCTGAACAGAAGGACGTTGAGTGTGTAAGAGAACATGGAAAAGATCTCTTGGGCGAGACATAAGCCCATTCAAAGTCTATGAAAGGGGTCCTTAGTGTCATATCCAAAGCGGTCTCATGGGGTCTGTCCTCCTCTCACTTCCTGTGGTGGGATAGAGTTGTGTTAGGATTGTGAGAACCATCTCTATGGGGCCTGTTTCCACCCACACATGTATAAAGAGATTATTCTGACCCTTATCCCACAAACACGCCATTCCCGACAATGATGCTGTCTTATGCCACACCAGCACATCCAATTATACTACAAGACTTGTTCATGCTGCTCTGTCATTTATCTTGTTCATCTATAATCAAATAACCCAGCAGAGGAGTATGTGGACATATCTAAGACCACATTATGCTGCTGTGCGCCTGTCTTGTGGGTTTATAAATCTTGCGTTTGACTGGTAGACTACAGGAATCTTGAATGTCAATGCAGATGTTTCTGTCCAATGGACTTCAGGTTGTAAAACTCTCATTTCAGGGGTCGTCCAATGATAATAAGAGAAGTTCTTCTCTTAAAAGGCATTTCTTGAGTCGAAGACATCAAGAGAAAGGACATTCCCATATGTCGACAAAAACCCATGTCTTTGACCCTCACTTATTAACTGTGTTGTGTGTTTGTAGTTAAAGACACACACATTTGCGAAAGCATTTAGTGTAGTATTTGTAGGGCCACACGATTATGACAAATCATAATTGTCGATTATTCCCTTAAAATTGTAATTGAGATTATTAATTTTCACTATTTAAATTTAATGATTTGTATATCATTGTTTGAACAAACCGCATACGGTATTTTTAGATGAGAATAAACAAGCTGAAAACACTAACCGAAAAACTTTTATTGCTTTTCTAGTATTAAGCCTCAAATGTCAATTATACATTGGATTGGTTTCTTCTTTAAATAATAACAAAAAAGTAAAAATAGGCATGGTAATATAATATTATACTAAAACTAAAATTAAAACAATGGAAAAACCCTTAAGATAACCTGTAGAAAGAAAAAAAAACATCTTAAGCATGCAGAATAACCTAAGTGGACTTTGAACGATTAATTGCCACTTTGAATGATTACGTAATTGTGGCATCCATAATTGTAATCGCGATTAGTCATTCGATTAATTGTACAGACCCAAGTACTTGTATTTTAATATTCAAATATTTCACAAAAAATAAAAAAAAATAGCATTATTATGTATTTAAGAACAAATGATTATTAAATGTTCTTATAGTTTGGCGCCACTTTCGCAAACCTTTTCGCCATACTTACATTTTTTCATATTTACTGACTCAATTTACAGTGGCACTTTAATTTGCAATAATAGACTTTAGCTGTTTTTACACAGGAACCCTCTCGGAAAAATTGCATTTTTTTTTTTTTTAATTATTATTATTTCTTGGTGGAAATGGACTTAATCACTCAGATAAAACACAGCTAGTCAATTTTAAAACATGTAGTTAGTAAAATCCCTAATTTACACCAGTTTATTGGCAGCTGAAAACACATTTACATAAATAGTGCTTAGCTATGGGTGCAAACTTTCAGTCCCTGCGCGGCATGCAAATAGCGAAAAAGAAAAGCAGGATAAAACAAACCTGAAATTAGACTCATATGGAGCGGCAAGACCAAAGAAAGTGAGAGTAAGTTGCACAATAAAACACCACCATCAGCACTCACACACGCTCCACACATCCTCAAAACAAAATGAAAAGTTTCCATGGCAGAACGCAGTCAGCATGTGGAGCTCATATGTTTCTGATAAGCTTTAATGGGGAATTGTGAGGTAATGATGAAGTCATGCTTGTCCGCTGGACAGGTTCAAATAAAAGACTGCTGCTTTCCAAATGGTTTCATACTTACTCGAGCACTGACACACAGTGTTAGGGCAAGCACACACACACACACACACACACACAGTTTGCAGAGCTTGTCAGGGCAAGAGAAGATAAAATTACAGTTACGATTTGTGTTTATCTTTACACACGGCTACACAGTAGATACACTAAGTGCATTTCTATAGGTATCTGACCTCAGAAAGCATACTGAGCCAGATGGAGCTGAGCCGAAGAAAGAAAAACAGAGAGAAGTTCACCCTGCCCTGATCATCTGCAATATTCATGCGCTCCTTATGAAAAATGCGTGAAGAGAGACAAGTGGACACACCCGCAGAGTGGGAAAATAATGGAGAAAGAACACAAATGGTTTAAGAATTCAAGTTTTAGTATTTTAAAGGGCACCTATTATGCAAAATCCACTTTTACATGATGTTTGGACATAAATGTGTGTTGGCAGTGTGTGAACACAACCATCCTACAATGATAAAAACCCACCCACTTCTCATTTTTTAATCCCCTTTAAACCAAGTCAGTCTCACTAGGCCTGCCGTTTTGACTCTCACCGCAGTGTGACGTCACATTTCAGAGGGCGGGGCCATGTGGGTTTGATTGACAGCCCTGCATTGCTATAGTTTCCGCCCTCAGCGGTTATACCATTGTACACTGTCCTTCATTTTCTCCGCGCTCGAGCAGCTGTAACGTCAACAATGTCTCGTAAGCAATCCCGCTGCTCTGTGTTTGAATATAAGACTGAACTTAAGAGTCTTCATTTTCTCCAAACACCTGAGCTGCTGAGGACGCAGTGGATTACTTTCATTTTTCAAGGTATTGCGCCTCAAAATCTACCTAAATACGGGACCACTCCAGACTCCTTTGTGAATGTCATGTTGTTATAGTGCTTAGCATTAACTGTATTTGTGTGCGTGCATTAAGTATTTTTAACTGATCGGTGCCGTGCTTTTGAGATTAGTTTGCGCCGTTCGTAGCACGGCTCAGTCCATTGATCTGTAACATTGCGTTGTTTCGTCCCACTTTCAGTGCATTTGACTTCCCATATGTACGGCTAAAGACCGGTTCTCTCGCTCTTAGTTATGTTGCGTCTACTGGCTGTTTATTGCTGTAAGTTAGATATGTAATGCAGAAAGACGTATACGCAACGCCCTCTTCTGGAGACGGGGCGGGAATATGCAGCTTATTTGCATTTAAAGCCATACACTCCAAATCAGCTCTTTTTTAGACACACC
The DNA here is from genome assembly GCA_036784905.1 of Acrossocheilus fasciatus. Classification (NCBI taxonomy): domain Eukaryota; kingdom Metazoa; phylum Chordata; class Actinopteri; order Cypriniformes; family Cyprinidae; genus Acrossocheilus; species Acrossocheilus fasciatus. The sequence goes on along the minus strand of CM071959.1, from coordinate 24,147,378 downwards.
CCAAAAATGACATTTTCCAGCTGTTATAATAAATGGTTACACTTTATTTCGATAGTCCACTTTAGACATTCTACTAACTATAAGTAACTTTGTAACTACATGCCAACTACATGTCTACTAACTCTCAGTAGGGTAGGTTTAGGGTTAGTAGAATAAGTTGACATATACTTGCAAAGTTTCTCATACTCAGTATGTTGCATGTTGTGGACCCATTAAAATAAAGTGTTAGAAGATATTAAGCAGACAGTCTACTAATACTCTAATGACTGCTAGTTGACATGTAGTTGCAAAGTCACTTACTGTTAGTAGAATGTCTAAAGTGGACTATCGACCTAATAAATGATTTGTTGGTTATTTTGGGCTGAAACTTCACAGACACATTCTGGGGACACCCAAGACCAATATTACATCTTGTAAAAAGGGGCATAATAGGTGCCCTTTAAAGCCTAAAATATATATATGACACTGATAAAATCTTGCCAATATTAGCAGAAAACTGTATCTACACAGTGACAGCACGAGCCATAACGTCTGATTTGACTCTCATGAAGCGATTCTTTTTAATGAGTCAGTCAAAAAGATTCACAAAACAACATCGGAATAAGACTCGATCAACCAGTGAATCGATCAGAGCCGAACAAATGACTCCCTCGCTAAACAGCGAGTCAGTTTCGTCTACGTTCGAATTGAACTGAACCAGGAATCGTTGCATTCTGTAAATCACATAATAATGAATCATTAAAGACACATATTCACACGGAGTTCTGTTGTACCTAAAATGGTAATTTTAATTTGAGTCTTGAATATTTGGTTACATCCTTACTACATACACTAAATTATTTTTGGCATAATAATCACAAAATATGCCTATAATGCCCAAAAAAGCTCAGTAGGTAGACAGCTCACTACGTTTTAAGACAAACACTTAAACACTCAGATTTTCAAAATATTTTTGGAGGTTTAAAAAAAAGAAAGAATTTTTTTTTTAAATTTTAATAGCGCTGGGCAACAATTAATCGCATCCAAAAGAAAAGTTTGAGTACATAATATACGTGCGTGTATATTTATTATTTATATATAAAAGACACACACATACAGTATATATTTAGAAAATATCTACATATATTTACATGTATATAGTTATAGCCATATATAATTTATATTATATATAAATATATTTAATATATAGACATATCCTATTTTTCTTAAATATATACATGCATGTGCGTGTATTTATATATACATAATAAATATACACAGTGCACACACACATAATGTACATAAAAACTTTTATTTTGGATGCGATTAATCGTTGCCCAGCACTAAATTTTAATAATTCATATATAATATTAAAAAAAAAAAAAAATAAAATGTTTCATTTAAATAAAATAAAATGAAGACAGATCTGAAAACATTTAATATTTTTGTGAGTGGCCTGAATATGATCAGAGAGCAAGTTCAGGCTTAAATTAAATATTAAAAGCTCATAAGAGGCTTTTTATTGCCTTTTTATGGTACATACACACCTTGCCTTGCAGACAAATTATTCTTCGATTATTTTTGTATCTCAAGTACAAGCTTGACTAAATTAGGATCATTTATGAATCGGGATCTCTAATTAGAGGATGCTAGAATTATCAGAATGCAAGAACAGCTTTAAAAGCACCACATTAACGCACGCGCCTTTGACTTTTGACTATGCATCAGCAGGTCTTAACAATAAGGATGCCCGGGGCCAATGTGTGTGAGAGACTTTTGAGTGAGATGACAAAACTGTCTATGCGCTATTATCTTCAAATTATTATTTATGTCTGTAAAGAAACCTTCACATTTAATATATACACACAAAAAGTATTATATACACACACATACATACAGGTGCATCTCAATAAATTAGAATGTCGTGGAAAAGTTCATTTATTTCAGTAATGCAACTTAAATTGTGAAACTCGTGTATTAAATAAATTCAATGCACACAGACTGAAATAGTTTAAGTCTTTGGTTCTTTTAATTGTGATTATTTTGGCTCACATTTAATAAAACCCACCAATTCACTATCTCAACTAATTAGAATATTTCATAAGACCAATAAAATTAAAAAAAAAAAAAAAAACCTTTTTAGTGAATTGTTGGCCTTCTGGAAAGTATGTTAATTTACTGTATATGTACTCAATACTTGGTAGGGGCTCCTTTTGCTTTAATTACTGCCTCAATTCGGCGTGGCACAGAGGTGATCAGTTTGTGTCACTGCTGAGGTGGTATGGAAGCCCAGGTTTCTTTGACAGTGGCCTTCAGCTCATCTGCATTTTTTGGTCTCTTGTTTCTCATTTTCCTGGTTCTTTGGTTTTCAAAAAACACAATGGACCAACACCAGCAGATGACATTGCACCCCAAATCATCACAGACTGTGGAAACTTAACACTAGACTTCAAGCAACTTGGGCTATGAGCTTCTCCACCCTTCCTCCAGACTCTGGGACCTTGGTTTCCAAATGAAATACAAAACTTGCTCTCATCTGAAAAGAGGACTTTGGACCACTGGTCAACAGTCCAGTTCTTCTTCTCCTTAGCCCAGGTAAGACGCCTCTGACGTTGTCTGTGGTTCAGGATCGGCTTAACAGGAGGAATACGACAACTGTAGCCAAATTCCTCGACACGTCTGTGTGTGGTGGCTCTTGATGCCTTGACCTCCGCCTCAGTCCATTCCTTGTGAAGTTCACCCAAATTCTTGAATCGATTTTGCTTGACAATCCTCATAAGGCTGCGGTTCTCTCGGTTGGTTGTGCATCTTTTTCTTCCACACTTTTTCCTTCCACTCAACTTTCTGTTAACATGCTTGGATACAGCACTCTGTGAACAGCCAGCTTCTTTGGCAATGAATGTTTGTGGCTTACCCTCCTTGTGAAGGGTGTCAATGATTGTCTTCTGGACAACTGTCAGATCAGCAGTCTTCCCCATGATTGTGTAGCCTAGTGAACCAAACTGAGAGACCATTTTGAAGGCTCAAGAAACCTTTGCAGGTGTTTTGAGTTGATTAACTGTTTGGCATATCACCATATTATAATTTGTTGAGAGTGAATTGGTGGGTTTTTGTTAAATGTGAGCCAAAATCATCACAATTAAAAGAACCAAAGACTTAAACTACTTCAGTCTGTGTGCACTGAATTTATTTAATACACGAGTTTCACAATTTGAGTTGAATTACTGAAATAAATGAACTTTTCCACGACATTCTAATTTATTGAGATGCACCTGTATATATAGTCAGGTTTGGGAGGGTTTAACTTTCAGTCTTCGTTTGTCTACTGCTGCGGTAATCCATTTGGACTCAAAAGAATGTATAGCAGCACTGTGCTCACCATGAGGTGTTGTCTGTGACCATCTTTTCAAGGTCATTCGGGTCCATATTGCACAGTTTCAGATTAGATTTGAGGCCATCCTTGTAACGTTTGAATTGTCCTCCTGCCATTTGACATGTGCAATACGACGAAGACAGTGCATGTGGAACTGATCAAGTTTGGCAATCTGCCGGCAATATATGATCCGTCTCAGATCCATACAACAGAACTGTGAGGATGACTGCCTCATACACTGCCACCTTAGTGTCCAACCATATATAATTTGTATACAGTTTATGCTACATATACTACTTAAAAATACATATATTAAAACAAATTTATAAATCATTATTTTTCATTCTGTTTAAACATTAAAATAATTTATTTGTTTTAAAAAATTTAAAATATACATAATGTATTAAAAAAATAATAATAAATAATATATATATATATAAAACGCATTCAATATTATTTATATATATATATTTATATATATATATATATACACACACACACACACACACTGACAATATATTTTTAAATAAATATAAATAGTAATTTTTTTTTTAGAAATTATAAAATTGGCATCTTAATGCATTTTTTTAAAAAAAATTTAAATATATAAAATGATATAGTCAATGTACTTTAGAAATAAAGATCAATGTTTAATAAATATTAAGTATATAAATTTTTAAATAGATTTTAGATATATAATTTATATCTGGTACTTAATCTGACACTTTCACACATTACTAAAATACATTAAATGGTATATTTAATGGAATTTTTTTTAAACTATTTAAAAAAAAAATATATTCATAATTATATAAAAACTGACAATAATTATATAATTAAAATTTAATAATATATCATTTTTTAATTTAATGTACTTTTTAAAAAATATATATATAAAGTTAAATATTTAATGTATTATTTAAAAATATTTTTTAACTTAAAAATGCACTTATTTATAATTATATATACTAACAATGTATGCATCGATGCCTATTTCACCTGACTAACACTAACATCCCATTCATATTCACTTCTCTGATTCATCTGCTGCATCAAACACACCATTACTATGATTTAACACACTGCTGCCTAATCATGACAGTGTCTCTCTCACACCCGCAGCAGCTTCATTGCAGCGCAGGGCGGGACGCGCTGGAACTTCAAAGGCAGCAGCAGCGCTTCTAACCAGCATCATAAACGCGTCCCTGCGCTGCGTCTGAAGGCATGCGGGACACCGCACAAACCTACTAAACACAGCCACAGACAGCCCTGTGTAACCTAACCGAGGCCTGAATACCACATCCGCGCAAATCGCATTAAATGCCGCTTACCTGTAACGCGTTTGGGAAGTTGCGCCCAATCTGGGACTTTCATTCAGTCCACGCGCACGAGCGTTTTTGAACTGTACTTCGGGGCAGAGGCAGTGAAGAGCGTGTGACTTCAGTAGCGCCGCGCAGATCACAGCAGCAGAGTGATTGCCGTCACGCGCGGAGCTCCGCGGATTCAGCCGATCCGCGTCTGATAGAGATCTGCGGCAGACTGCGACGCGCGGTATATGGCAGGAAACCACCGCTGCTCTGCGCTCCTCGCGAGTAAATGAGGAGCACAATATGGCAGCCGCCCAAAAATGTAAAATAGCGGTCTTCAAAGATTTTGGGGGATAAGTATTTGAAAATAATAATATTTATGTAATTAATATATAATATATAGACACAAAATTTCTGCTAACTTTTTTTATTTGTAAATTTTATAAACTGTATGTTTTTCATTAATTATTGAGAAATGTATTAATAAATTATTTTGTTTAATTAAATAATTAATATTGACCATTGTAAATATCCTTTTTTATTTATTTATTTTTTTGTAAGTAAATAATAATAGGCTAAACTGGCTAATACTTTGATCCGTGTAGCAATTAATAATATTGTTTTTTATAGCTGCCCCCCACACGGTCATAGTATATCATTCATTTTCAATTTTGGCACACATTTTGCATATCATTTTCTAAAATGAAATTGTTAATCTGGTTTTCATTTTCATATTTAATTGATTTATTTAAAAATGGCAGAAAATGCCTTCCATAATACTGACCATTAACTTGAGTAATGTTATAGCATTACCAAATTCTACTTGGAAAATTAAGAGACATACTAAATAAATTTCAAATAGAATTCACTCGAAGGGTTAATCTAATGTGTATGTCTGCAGACTTTTACCAACCCTTTATAAGCAAATGCTTCTATCTAGTGGTCAAAATTGGTATTACATCACAATACCTGAAGCGCGCTTGGTCATTTATCAAGAGAATTTACCAAAAGGTAAACTGTCTTTCTCATGAAAACTAGGCCTATCTAATCAAGAAATTATCTAATGAATTAAACAGCAGGCGAAATATTGTGTGAGAGCTTTTCAATATTTCACTTTAATGATCGATACACTAAATGTGGTCTGCGATTTACATTTGAAGACATTCAAATGAAGACACAACTACTGTTATTGAAATGGAAAACATATCTGAAAAACATGCTGTTATTGAATCATAATCATAAACAAGCAAAGAAATCATTACGGAAAAAAAAAAAAAACTTCCCACAGAAGCAGCTTATACTGCCAGCTACAGAGCAACAATAAATAGTACATTTCACAAACAACTACAAACAAACTGCAATTTTGTGAAACGTTTTGTTGAAAAGTGTACTTGTGCTATAAAATAAAGGGCACTTGTTTTGATATTATTAGTTGTGTCTAAAGAGTGCAAATGTTTTTGGGGCCACTATAGCGAAATGGAATTACTCATCCTGTTTTTTAAACATCACAGAGAGACACTGAATCAGTATACAGCACAAATCCAGCAAAGAGGGGTTCAGTGAATGTGGTGTTGAATGTGTGTAAATGTCTGAGTGTGCTTGTGTCAGAGATGCTGTAGAAGGACAGAATCCCGGCCGGCTCGTCCACATACACTCCTACTTTGTTTAGGGGAGGTGCTGGGGGAGGAATGTGTGCTCCTACATTATCATGCCAGGCAATCAGTTTCTCCCCGAAGCAGCTCAGAATCCAGGATTTGTCATTGGCTCCGAACCTGCTTTCACAACCTTCTCCTTTCCTGCCGATTCCTTCATATGACACGACCATATCACCCAACCCGCTCCATTCAGCCTCCCAGTAACAGCGTCCAGACAGACGCTCTTTACACAGGACCTGCGGAAGGCCGTCAAATCTCTCTGGATTATCAGGATATATCATTGGATCTGGATTACATATCAACTTCTTGTTGCCATCTACAACAGAGAGACGATTGTGTGCCGTGTTTGGATCCAGTGTCAGATCACAGAAATCTGCACACAAAAAAAACACAATTAAGACCACAATATATGTTAAAGAATCACATTGGTCTTGGATCTACTTTTTGCTTCTACATAAATATTTTTGATCACATGTACGCCTAACCACATGGTCTTCTGTAAAATAGTGTCCTGTGAAGAAATGTATATGTAGACCTACATTTTAGGAGCTCTTCTCGACTCATGTTCTCTCCGCTGTGTTCCATGTTCCAGACTGTCGAAGAAAAAGAAAAGCATAATGTGTCATGTTCTATTCACTGGACTCACCACCACAAAAAAACAAAACAAAACATAAATAGAACAGTAAATAATCTAATAAAGGGATAGTTCACCCAGAAATGAATAAATCTCCTTCATGTCGTTCCAAACCTGTAAGACCTTCGTTCATCTTCGCCCTGCGTTCAGGAGAGTATCACACATGCATCGTGATACTCTCGTGAACACGCGTCGAAGAAATTGTTTAATAAAGTCATATATATATATTTTTTGTGCACAAAAAGTATTCTCATAGCTTCATAAAATTAAGGCTGAACCACTGCTGCCACATGGACTGTTTTAATGGTGTCCTTACTACCTTTCTGGGCCTTGAACGTTTCAGTTGTGTTGCTGTCTGTGCAGAGTCAGAAAGCTCTTGGATTTCATCAAAAATATCTAAATCTGTGCCTTAAGGCTTTGTAAGGGTGAGTAATTTTCATTTTTGGGTGAACTAACCCTTTAAGTATAATTAGCAGCATTTTGCTTTCCCTCCTTTCCTAGACTATTTTTATTTTGTAGTTTATTAGGGACCAAGCACCGAAGGTACCAAGGCATCTATTGTATCCATTACAGGTTAACTAACATGGTCTTACAGACATACACTCCTATCACTTGTGCTACCAACTACCATCTGGGTACCCAACAGACACGTGTTATGGAAATGTTGGCGTTGATGAGTCTTGTGTTTGTTACTTCTGTGTTTTGTTGTAATTTTCAAATCTTTATAGTTTGTTTCACGTTAGTACGTAGGCCTAACTATTTTTCTATAAGAACAAAATACTAAGCACACAACAATTCATGAGACAATTACCTTTCATTTTAACCAATCCTTCAAAAATCTTGATGTAGTTAAACTTTCAGTTCTCACTCTGTACAGCCAAAACAATCTTCTTCTTCTTCTTTGTTGTTTAACGGCGGCTGTGCATTACCGCCACCTACTGGACTGGAGTGTGAACCGGCGCTAGACAGAGATCAACTACATGTGAATCGCCTTCTTATAGGTGCTTTACAGCCACCTGGTGGACTTTATTAGCAAAGTGCATCTCCAAATAACTTTATACTATTAACCAGACAGTCATTTATTTCAATTTCTTTTTTATTTCTTCTTGTAAGTGCAAATCAGTTGATGGCATTTTAAATGTCCAAGTGGGAATTGTCACATTCCTAGTCTGCCCTGTGGGAGCAGGTTTATTTCATGTAAACAGGATTAGATTGCATCTTTTAAAGCAGAATTGATACTTAAAAGCTGTCCTAGCCACCACTACTTTATTAAAAGAGTATCCTACTGGTGCAGGGACAATAATTTAAAATAATAATTAAAAAAATTATTTTAAAATAATATTGTGTAGTTTATAATACTATAGTTACACTCATTGAAAAATGTATTAGTGATGAAATAATTAATTTATAATTGTATTGGAGTCTTACACGCATGCTGTACAGTTAATCTGAGCTGTGCATTAATTTGAGTGGTGACAGATGTTATGGGAGGGGCTTGATGAAGCGGGAGATGCAGATAACTTCTCTAAGAAACTTTAATTGATGCTGTCACGTAAGAAATCTGCTTCAAAGATAAAATTAAATGAATTGCTAATTACAACACTGAAATAAAAATGTAAAGCCTGCACACATACTAGAAATCATGAATTTAAAATATTGGGATGTATAAAAATAATAATAATAATAATAATTCATTTATCCATTATAACATTTATGTAGTTTTCTTCGCTTGGCTGTTTCCTTATAAAGGTCCAGAAATTTGTCAAGTTTTTCGTCAGGTGTCTTTTTTAATGATATAATGTTGTTACATTGCCGCCAGCCAATCGCTGCATTGCTGGTCGTGGTTTTGAGGATCGATACATCTGCCCTTTTCGGGGAACACGAGAACACGCAGCAATCTTTAGACAACTTAATCCAGATATTTTAATCTAAAACGCAAATACGTTTGAAGAACCAAATTAGCCAGAGATCAGTTATCAGGATTAGAGGATCTGGCATCTTTCAAATCATCTCAGATGTATTGAGCGACATACGAAGAACAGGCCTCAGGACTAAATCCAAATCTTTACTAAATCCAAGAAACAGCAAGTAATCCAACATGGGTACGACAGGGAACTCAGACAAGGGCAGAGAGCATCCATCACAGACACCCAACAACTGACAAACGAACGAAGGAAATACTAGGGCGATATATACATGGGATAATGAGGTAACACAGGGGAGAAACCAATAAGTAACTATGGAAACAAACAAGGGTAACCATGGGAGCTAACTAACAGGCAAGAAGATGGAAGAACAGGAACTAAAATACAGGAAGAGAAGCAAAACACTTCAACATAACACAGGGCAGACTAGACAGGAATGTGACAGGAATATCTGGGTATGGGACAGTAGGACAATACTGTATCCTATGTAAACATGCTTTCCTTGCTTTTGCATTTCCTATCCATCCAAAACTCCTGAAATTTGATTTATTATGTTCCCAACACTCCTGTACTATAGTCTTTGCAGGGTGTAACTGACTATGCCCTTGTAGGTTAACCCAATATGAAAGCCTAAGTTTTACGTGAATCGCCTTGGATTTGTGTGTGTGACTTTCCTGGCAGCGAACTCCTGCCACGCGGGTCACGCGTACTCTTTAGCCAATCAGATTTGAGCCTGTCAGTCGACCAATCATAACCCGCTGTGGGCGTTTGACGTGCGTGCCCTGGGCGTGCCTATGTAAGCCAGCGGCTGCTATGAATACAGATAGTGTTGCCAAAAATGCAGCTGTCTTGTGTTAGCCACAATGTCTGACCAAAATGAAGAAAGGAATTATGCTCATTGCTCTGTTTTTGAGTGGTACTTCACCTTTATGTTCATTTCTTAATGTAATCAACATTCATTTACTTTTCATATTATATTACTGTGATTAACCATTGTTAATTATTTTGTGTTGTGTTGTAATCGAAAATATTTTTACATCACAAGACGATTTTGGTAAGGAGCGGTTGTATTTGCTCGGTAACAGTTGGAATTTATGCTGGTCAGACAAAGACTGATCATAAGGAAGAATGCAACAAAGATTATTCAGTAATCTTTATTCAGTTATTTTATCACTTTATCTCATGCGTCCTGCTCTTTCTGTATCTGCATCTCTTGTAAAAAATATAAGAGTTAACATGCCAAGGTGTTAACTGCTTTGAATATCAGATCAAAACCACAGTAATAAATAGTATCTGGAGCATTAACAAACAAACATGAATAATGATTCTTTATTAAATAAACATAAGAATCGATGCTATTGGGGATGGGGGCGTCACAGCACTGCTCTAGCGCCGCGGTGGCTGATGGGAAATTTTGTGAGGCCACCTGTTGCGACGCGCCGAGGAAGTTGTAATATGAATGTGTTTTAAATAGGATACAGAAATTGAATAAACTGTAAATCAGCATATTAAAGTTATTCAACAAAACATTATTTAGTCAAGAGCAGTGAGGGATTTCTTCTGTCTTTTGTTGTTTGATTAACATTAATGACAGATGGCACAGCTTTATTAGGCTGCTGTCACAAGACCTGTTTCACGGATCCAATACTTATACATATGTGTTCGCAACTTAAGACAAAACCGACAATGCTTATTAGGATACTCGCCAGGACGACCATTTTGACGTTATTTTGTGTGTATTTGTCCACTTAAGCGCAACAAGCTGTGTTTGTTTGTTCGCAGCGCGCGCTTTGGATGTGACTTCAGCGCACAGTCAAGCGCCTCTGGAGCGCACGAGTACCGAAAGACTTAAAAAGACCTGCAAATAATACAATTCTGTGACGATGCAACAATGACCGATTAGGCAGTTGACAATTCTGTCAACTGTACTGAAAGGCAAGCTAAAGTCTTGTATCGCAGCGTGCAGCAGATGTGAAGAGAAGGTCAAAGAGAGAAGACGCAGTGCAGCTGAATCACTCACGCTGTTTTCAAATGACTGGTTGTGTGAATTTATTTACTCATCTAACCTACACGCTATATTGAATAAATGTTTTGCAGGAATTTCCCTCATTTTAAAGTCGAAAGCTGCGGGAATATATGCGCAATCCCACACCGAAATTCAGGACCTGATTAAGCATATTCTACTGTAGGCTACATACAATTGTGAAACATGACACTTCCAAAACTTTCCAGGCCTGGAATTTGCTGTTTTAAAATTCCATGACTTTTCCAGGTTTTTCATGACCGTATGAACCCTGAATGTGACGATCGGGTGCGGTTATCTAAGTCAGACAAAAATATAGGTGCGGGTGGTTGGCCATCTTTCCCAGGTACCGTTTTCTTGCGTCCGGTAGAAGTTTGTCTCTGTATAGTACATTTTGTTCTTTTAATCGACTTTTCAACATTGTTTTTCGTGTGGTTGTTTTAAGTTTCTCCTGATGTGGCCACACAATATGGCGGCACCCTCTTGTTTACGTCCCAGAATGCATTGCGCAGTGACATCGGTTGCCAAGCTCTATATGTAAGGGACAATCAACAGCTAGCTGTGCATTAAACGATTTGAATGCACGACATGGAGGCTAAGAACCTCCGGTTCAACAGCTAGACGTTGATTATCCCGTTTATGCCATGGTCATTTGCCAGCATTCACATATTAAAGATGTTAATAATATTTGCTCTGCAATATTTGACCTGAACCATAAAAATGACGGTTATTTATTAATATTCAACTGTAACTGTATGTTACTATGGTTACCAGTGTTTATAGGAAGCGCATTAATATAGAACGTGATTAAATTGACCCGGAACTACCTGCAGTTCTACCTGCCAGCCAATCAGAATCGAGTATTTAGACAGACCATGGCATAATACATTATAACACACTCTGGACTGAACAGCACATGCTGGCTTACATTGTTCACGTTAGTGTCTTAAACGACCGATTTGACTTAAAAGTTTTAAGTAGGCTAAACATGCAAAAATAAAACAATACAGATTTACTTGGCTAGTTAACTCAAATGAAACGATCAACCGCACATACCTTTAGTGATGTTACGTTTAAAACGGAAGCTCCGAAGCTTGTATAAAAAAAAACAACACATTTCACATTCACTGTAAAAAAAAAAAAAAGTTGAGTCAACTTAAAATAATAAGGCAACCTATCACAAGCGCTTTTTTGAGTAAACTCAACAAACAGGAACTGAAGTCCACCCAACTTAAAAGATTACGTTAAGGTTACACAACATAAATTGTCATGTTTACAGAACTAAATATTTTTTACGTCTCATCCAAAAGACAGTGCTTTTTTTTTTTTTTTACAGTATAGTGTCCCCGTCACTATACCGGGGCATTAGAACCCACACAGACTGCAGGGTGAGCACCCCCTGCTGGTCTCACTAACACCTCTTCCAACAGCAACCTAGTTTTCCCAGGAGGTCTCCCATCCAGGTACACTCTAAAAAATATTGTTTCGACACAACAAAAAAAATTAACAGTTTGCATCTATTTTTTTGAGTTAAGGCAACTTCTACTGAAATTAAATTCAACCAATAAACTATATTTTGCTATATATACACTTAATAATTGTTAGTTTTAACACAATTTTCTAAGTTGAATACTCATAAAAATTAAGTTGTTTTAACTTGTTTTTTTCACATTGTTTTAAATTTGATTCAATCATGGACACTGGTTACAAAAACTACTAAAGTATTCTATTTTGATGAAACAATATGTAATGCTGTTGAGAAACCAATCTTTTAGCATTTTTACCTAAATGCCTTCTGAGTGAAACAGCATGTAAGACAATGCCCAGTGAGTCTGTTCTCAACCCAAGCAAATGCTCTACTCTTCAGCACAATGGTAATCTCTTAAAAACCACCAACATAACAGAAACACTTTTAAATACCAAAAGAACAAAACACTGAACATTAATAAATCTTCTCCTGTTCTGATCTTGAATAGAAATGCATAAAATATGAGTTTATTTCTACATTACCGCTCATTATTCAGTCACATGCAAAGCATGCTGGGAACCTGAAGTTATGGGGCTAATTACATTGAGTTAGTACAACTTAAATAATGTTTTAAACAAACTAACACAGATATTTAAGTTGAAGTTACACACAATATTACGTTGATGTAATTATCAACATTAAGATGTCAGGACAACTCATTAAAAACTGTTAAAAACTTAAAATGTTTAATTAAATCAATAAATTGGAATTTTTAACTTGCACAAATGCATTAAATTAAGTAGTGGCAACAGATCCACTGAATTATTTTTTAGAGTGATACTAACCAGGCTCAACCCTGCTTAGCTTCCATGGGCAACCAGTCTTGGACGGCAGTGTGATATGGCTGTGGCATTTTACTTAGTTTAGTGCCAGTACACCGACACAAATTAATGACTTTGACAATGATCATTATTTATATAAAATAATAAAACAAAGAATCAGTTGTAGAACTAGATGTGAAACCAGCAGCTGTATTGGAACACTTTGGAAGTTGTTAGTAATTTTTATGACCACTAGATGGCCGCAGCATAAACCGTTTTGAGAAGCTTCGAGTAATGAACCTTTTTCCGGTACAACCGACCAAAGACTATAGAATACCCAAGACATGTCACTTGTATAGTTTTGAATGGGGAAAAATGCAATGCTCAATATGGCCACTCAATCGCAGGAAGCTCTGTCTTCTGAATGAAAGAGCCAATCACTAATCGGTAAAGTCAACGCGTCACTGCAGCTGCCGTTAGAAGTCCCGGTTGCTATAGAAACAGTCAGTGTTTTAAGACGTGCGCTCAGGACTGCGCATGCGCACTGACTGATCTAGCCTGAAAAATAAGCTTTTTATAATGCTATTTGAGCAAAAGAAACAACATTTATGATACAGTTGTCATCAGATTTCTTTGGTGATTTCAAATATGAAATTTAATTGTAAGCTTAGTGAGCAGTTTTGGAGAATTTGATGTTTCCCCATTCAAAGAGATAGGAGCTGCACTTGGATGCCCGAGAGGCGTTTCAAAGATGGCCAACGAGTGACATGACTTGTCTTAAAGAGACTTTGAATTGACCTATCGGTAAGCCCCGCCCCCCTTAGTTACTGTTGCTCCCTCGGACAAACAAACGGAGTTGCTATAATATAGCTGGGGACTACTTTCAGGCGCTACGTAATATCACTGCGCCATGGTACGCCAGCAAAGTTCCTTGATTATTACGCCGGAATGAGAGTATAGTTCCTAGCCAAATCAGCCTAGAAAATCGCAACTTTTCATTTTCCGCCGGTCTTAGTACACGATATAACTACAGAAGAGTCAAGTTTTAAATAGGACAAATATCGAAACTCTTTGGTCATTTTTGAACGCGATGCTACTGGTCTAATCGGATTCAATGAGCTATGCCACACAGCTATACCTGCTTGCTGATGGGACAACGAGGAGCATCATTCATGGATGCTACACAACTGTCGACAAGTATCTTATTGCAATCTTGTTCAAATCTACTTGTCATATTTGTTAATGTCTAGGTAAATTTGATGATTTTATGTTTTATTAACTATTTTATGTTTCCGTGCAACACTTAATGAATGTGACTGACTAATTAACCTCGTATATGCTTTAAAGTTGCCACTTTGCCCGTTTGTTAAATAAACGTTGGAATTTGTACATCTGTCTGAAGACTCTTGATTTTATGTCTAATCTTGTACATTAACACCATACAATAGCATTTTTATTTTTGCACTGAAAAGAATACTTTATTAATAACAACACCAGGGGTGTTAAATACCCCAGAGTGTAAAATTTGAAAAACAATTGTGTAACAATTTACACTCGGAGTGTAATTGTTCTACACTGTAAGGTGCTATATTAACACTAAAAATTCAACACTATGAATGGTGTACTTTTAACACTAGAAAGATTGGGACCATATATGATCTTCAGTAGTGTTGAAATTGACACTTTAAGTGTTAAACTGACACTGCGTTTTTTTTACTATGTGAAAATGCTGCATAGTGTTCACATGGTGAGAACTGCTGCTTTTGGTAACACTGATGGTTTGTGAACGCTACTGAACAGGAACACACGGTGAAACACCAGAATAACATTAATAGTTCTGAGAAATATTAAAAAGTTATGTTTTTTATGTATGTATTGTAACGGGCTCACACAACAAGAATGGCTCAATAAATGCCCCGAAAGTTGCGTTTATTGTGAAAAGGTGGCGTGCCAATGTGTCCTGGTGTGGTGAAACTGTGGTCTGAGACCCGCTTCTGCCATCAATCCAAGTGTTCGAGTGCTGGGTGTCCGTGCTGTGCTTGTGCGCCGTGGCTGGGTCACACACTGCTCTCTGGAATGCAAGGAAGAGGTATAATAGCGGGGAGTCTTCAGGAGACATGTCTCACCAATGTGTGTGACTCGGCGGCTTTTGTGGCTATCTGTTGATGAGGTTCAGCTGTGACTGGCCAGCCCGTGCCGATTGAGTGCAGGTGTTCCTCCCGTGTTTCCAGGGCGACACTGATGAGTGCTCGGGACATGCGTCACACTGCCCCCCTCTTAGCGTCGTCCTGGTCCTGCGGGACAAAGGGGAGATTGGGGGTGGGGAGTGAACCCTGACAGACCTGCGAAAGCTGCCCAGATCCACGAGAGTCCATCGGCATTGGCATTGGCGTTGGCCGTCCCTGGCTGGTGTCGCACGACGAAGTGGAAGTCCTGGAGTGCCAAGAACCAGCGGGTGACCCTGGCGTTCGTGTCCTTGGCCCGGGCCATCCACTGTAATGGGGCATGGTCAGTAATGAGCGTGAATTTTCTGCCAAGGAGGTAGTACCTGAGCTCCAGTACCGCCCACTTGATGGCCAACGCTTCCTTTTCGACGGCCGCGTACCGTTGTTCCGCGGTGGTCAGCTTTTGGCTGATGTAGATCGCTGGGTGTTCCTCACCGTCCTGCACTTGGGAGAGGACGGCTCCCAACCCGGTGTTGGTATCCGTCTGCAACAGGAAGGGACGGTTAAAGTCCGGGGCTCGCAGTACCGGCTCTGAGGTGAGTGCCGCCTTCACTCACTGGAATGCCTCGTCTTCGGTGGGACCCCAAGGGATCTTCTCTGGCTGCCCCCTCCTGGTCAGGTCTGTCAGGGGAGCTGCTAAGGAGGAGAAGTTAGGGATAAACCTGGAAGCCCAGGTACTTCGCTTCGTAGAGGGCCAGGTGACATTTCCGAGGATTGGCGGTCAGTCCAGCCCTGCGCAGCGTGACAAGCACCCTCCGCAACCGCTCCAAGTGATCCTCCCAGCTCTCTGAGTGGACGACGACATCATCCAGGTAGGCCGCCGCATAGGACTGGTGGGGACTCAGCAGGATGTCCATAATCCACTCGAAAGTGGCTGGGGCCCCATGCAGGCCGAAGGGGAGAACCCGATAATGGCAGTGGCCGCTGGGGGTGGAGAAGGCGGTCTTAGGTTTGGCTTCTTCCGTTAGCGGCACTTGCCAATAGCCCTTAGTGAGATCTAATGTAGAGATGTACCGGGCTCTCCCCAGCCAATCCAGCAGCTCGTCTACTCGTGGCATCAGATAGCCGTCAAACTCAGAGACTTCGTTGAGGCGGCGGAAGTCGTTGCAAAAGCGGAGGGTGCCGTCCGGTTTTGGGACCATGACGATGGGGCTGCGCAACGGCTCTAGTACCCCTAACCTCAGCATCTCCTGCACTTCCTCTTCAATGGCGTGTCGCCGAGCCTCCGGGACTCGGTAGGGCCGCTGCCTGACAATGGTTCCGGGTGGTGTGCGAACATCATGTTGGAGAACGTGGGTCCGCCCAGGGAGTGGGGAGAACACATCGGAGAATCCGCTGCTTCAAATAAATTATCCACCCGCCCGCATGTATAATTTTCTCTGATATAGATATCCGCACCCGACCCGCACCCAATTGTCACTTTAATTACTCTAATTTTTGTTTTAAGCATGATGTTATCAGATTCAGTGACGTTAGAACTAATCTGCCAATCTCTGATAGTAAAATAATACACTGATCGCAAGATGCTTTTTAAATGAACATTTATTTATAAAACAAAAGTTTGTCTTTGGCCAGATTAGCCTACATTTTCTTAATAAAATAAACACAGGCTTTACTCCCTTCAGACTTTGAATATCGCCGTTTCTGTAACTGCAACACACAACACACAAATGGCTGGATAACGGTAAATTTTCTAGCCCTGTCTGTTCAAATAAATTGGAATATTACTGCAACTTTCCAAACAGATATACAAAGTAACAATTAAGAACTTTTTTTTTCTCCAAAAAACAGATATAGAACAAAGGCTTATAGATAACAAAACAGTGCCAATTCAGCCTAAACGCGATGTTGTAGGATTATCTACTTGGCCTTTTCCTTTGCACTGTGTAAAAACAGAATAGCATCTACTGTGCCAGGATTAAGACTGTTCCGCCTCGCCTCTAAAACGCGGCCTGCTGCACTAAATGAGCGTTCGCTTGCACCGCTTGTTGCAGGAATGCACAGGATTCTCCTAGAAAGGCGCTGCAGTTGTGGGAATAAGCGATCTTGTTTCTCCCAGAACAAAAGCAAATTTTCCTGTGAGGACTCATCTAACTGGAAGTTTGAAGAACAGTATTCTTCCACTTCATCCATCATTCTAGGTGTCTCTTCTTCCCATTCTGCGAAGTCCACCTTCTGCTTCTTGCCTCCATGGCTTCTGCCATGTTCCGCTGCAACGGGGATATTAAACTCGTTAGCGCACACCGCAAAACAGTTTCAGTGGTCTACGTGCTTGGGTAATGCGGGACAATATAAAATAATAAATTGATTTTATCATTTATTTATTGTAAAATAATTTTAAAATTTAATAATTAATTTATTATTTACAATTTTTAATACAATTTTGACTACCTTGTTCTGCCACTGGTGAGGAGAGAAAGGTGCCTTCTGCATTCTGATTGACACTGGGTTCTTCACTTATAAGCTCCCGCACTTGTCTCTTCACCTCCTGTCTGTCGTCTGGAGTCAACATTTTCAGTGATTTAAATCTAGGACAGAGAAAAGTGCCGACCTTGTGTGTGGAAGTTAGGAGCATCTTCTCATCAAGCAGGCTGGATGCGCGAGCACGGAGAAGGACTATGTATGATGGATCTCCAAACTTGGGCTCACAGTGTCTCTTAAGTTTGAAAAACCAGAGTAACACCATGTGAATTGTTGGGTATTTTTCTCCTTCAAGCTCGTTAATGGCTAATTTAAAGAGAGTGAGGAATTCAATCAAGTGCATGAGCTGGTCTTGAAAGATGCCCTCCATCCTATGCAGCTGGCCTTTGTCTTCCATGAGCTGTTTGATGTCACTATACTGTTTTAGTATAGATTCCATCATGTCGACTTTACTGTTCCATCGAACTTCACATTCTTGAATGACAGTGTGCGCTAAACTTGCAACAGCACCTGTTCTCTTCAGAAATGTCACCAGGCTTTTGCACTTATCTATCATTTCCAGCACGTTTTTGATCCCTTCTGGTGCATTCCTCTCACTGAACGTGTGTCTTAACACCGTGTTCAACGTGTGTGCGGAGCACAGAACCCAGTGGTAGGTCCGAAGTGCAGCCTTAATGTTTGGGCCCTGGTCACTGACAAAAACAATTTTGTCTGCTGTTATTCCATAACTCATTAACACAGTGGTTATTTGATCATGGATATTTTCGCTGTTTTTTTTTTTTAGATGACCGTCAAATTCCACTGTTGCCAGAATGCGACTTTCCAGATGCCACTTCTTGTCGATATAGTGACATGTAAGACCAGTATATGCCCTCTTGTTAAATTCGTCTGTCCACATATCTGTGGTAATAGCAATCCCACTATATTTCAAAACTTTTTGGATGGCCTCTGAAAGTTTTTCTTTACCAGCGGCAGCCTTTTGCTTTGTCCTGTCACAAACAGTTTGGCGATGGGGTATGATAGCATCAGCGTCAACTGCACTGTACTTGGCACTGATATTTATTAGTGTTTGGGCCACTTGGAGGAATCCTTTGCCAGAGACAACATCAAAGGGGCGTATATCTAGGCAGCATCGGTCCACGCATGCATCCACGAGACAAGACTTAACTTCCAGTGGTACTGTATTTTTTTGCTGTCCCGACAAACGTAAGAACTTAAGGTGTTTGTCTGACTTGACTGGCCTTTTGATTTAGCACACGTATGATGTAACATATTCGAGGTACCAGTCTTGTGGCTTTCATATACATACAGTGCCTCACAATCGTTGCATATTACATACCCAGCACTTGATTCATCCTCGTTAACCACTTCACTAAAACGCTCCCACACGGCACTTTTCTTTCCTTCCTTTTGTTTTGTTTTTAATTCTCCCTTTTTAATTTTCTCTCGGATCTGTTTCGCCTCCATTTCTACTTTAAGAAATGGACCCCCCTCTCCCGCCGCCACACGGGTATTTTTTTTAAATGAGTGCAAATTAGCGTCTGCCTGATGAAAAATGCATTTAAAACACATTTGTATTTTAGAGAAATGTAGTTAATATTTACATCATTAATGACTGAAGTCATTCACCTGCGACCCACCCGCAATTAATCAGAATGTATTTTTGTATTACCCGACCCACCCGACCCGCGGATCATCCGCAGCGCCCGCGGATGTAACCGCCATCCGCGCATCACTATCCCGGACTAATGGCATGACCCTGTCGATCCGCTCCCTCATCTCACGGATGTGTTCGATGGTGGACCGATGGGCGGCCAGCTGTTGTTCCCAGGCTTCTTTCGTGACGTCGAGTAGGCTGTGGGGTTGACGCCCAAACAAGAGCTCAAATGGGGTGAATCCGGTAGAGGCCTGGGGCACTTCTCGGATGCCAAAGAGGATGTATGGTAGCATCTGATCCCAGTCCCGCTTATCGTCAGCAGCGACCCGATGGAGCATCTGCTTCAACGTCTGGTTGAAACGCTCGACCAGTCCATCGGTCTGAGGATGGTATACTTTGGTCCGCAGTTGCTTCACCTGCAGGAGGCGACAGAGGTCGGCCATCATCCGGGACATGAACGGGGTGCCCTGGTCGGTCAATATCTCCGTGGGGATGCCGACTCGACTACATAGTAGGAGGAGCTCCTGAGCGATAGCCTTGGACGTGGCTTTGCGTAGGGGGATGGCTTCTGGGTAGCGAGTAGTGTAGTCCACTATCACAAGGATGTGTTTGTGACCCCGGGCGGACTTCGGCAGCAGCCCGACCAGGTCCATTCCTATTCACTTGAAGGGCACCTCGATAATGGGTAACGGGATCAGCGGGCTGGGGGGAGGGGAGCGCGGCGATGTCTGTTGGCACGTCGGACAGACTTGGCAGAAACGTTTCACCTCAGCATCCAGACCTTGCCAGTGAAAACGGTCTCAAATCCGCTGGATGGTGTTACGTGCCCCCAGGTGGCCGGCCATCGAATGGGAGTGTGCCAACTCCATCACGGTCTCTATCTTCAACCGCGGCACAACTAACAGCTTTTTTTCCCTCCCCCCTCCGCGGAGCGACAAAGTAAAGCAGGCCATTCTGGACGACAAAGTGGGGAACCGGATGCGGCGGCGGCTGTATTTCCTTTCCCTCGATCACCCTCACTTGTGTCCAGCAGCGTTTCAACAATTCGTCCCCGAGTTGTTCTTTTGCAAAGGCCCCACCTCCCGTAACCTGTTGGAAAACATCATAGAAAAGGTTAGTGGTTTGGGAGGGGGACTCACTGTCTTTGGCGCTGTCTGATGCTAGTAGGACGGGGCGTCGTCAGGGACCTCGGTTGAACTTTCGTCTTTGGCGGTTCCCGGCAGGGCTGGCAGGTTGGGTGGCGGTGGCGAGCAGGCGGTCAAAACCCGGCCAGTTTCTGCTGAGGAACACGGGGACGGGCAAATTCTTCACAATCCCGACCTCGACGGGCCAGGAGCCTGGGGTGGCCGAAATGGTGAGGTGCCGAGCGGGGACCTGCCGGGTATCGCCATGTGCACACATGATGGGTAGGCGGGCTTTTGACTCCACCCGCAGGGGAAACACTGTCGGCTGCACCAGGCTGACCGTGCTGCCCGAGTCTAAGAGAGCTTGGTAGAGTCGTCCATTCACCTTTACCTCTATCTGCGGTGCTTCCAATGGGGGCTCACGGTGGACGATGCAACCTGCCAGCCAGGCCTGGTGTGGTGGAGGAGGATCCGTGGGCATTGGCTCATCCTCGGGGCCGGGAACCGCCGGCCTGCTCACTGGTCGCGAGATGCCCTCCAGCGAGCGTCGCTCCTGGTGCACCCTTCGGAGAAATGGCAGCGCTCGCTCCCCAGCCTCGCGACGTTGGGCCGCCTCCGCTCGGCCACTTGGGCGGCGCTGGGATCTCCGGTAAGTAGCCAGTGCCATGAGAAGCAGGATAGGTCGGCAGCTTGGGCGCGGGCTGGCAACCGGCTGTTATATGCCCAGTCGTGAAACAATTGTGGATCTCTTTCCGCAGTTCCTCGTAGGAATCCCTCAGATCCGCCGGCATTGAGAAATAAGCTCATTGCAGTTCCCACGTTAATAACGGTGCCAGCATGCGCGCCCATTCCTCCTGAGGCCAGCCCTCCTGGTTCGCCGTAGATTCGAACATTTGAAGATAGCTCTCAACATCGTCGTGAACCGTCATCTTCGGCAATAGCATCGTGGCTCGAGTGGCAGCGGAACCCGCTGGGCAGCGCCGGTGCGGAGCACGGCGATCTCGCACTCGGTCTCTCCTTGTTGGGCGGCCATGTGTTCCACTATTTGCTGCTGCCTAATGCTCACCTCAGTGAGGTGCTTTAATAATTCCTCCATGGCTGGGGAGGAGTCGCCACCTGTGAAAGAGAGAGGGGGAGAGCCAAAGGAAAGAAAAAAAAACTCGAATTAGTGGTCGTCCGTAGACAGGGGAATAACTCAAATACCAGAAGACGCTTGTCGGTGACTTCAGGAATCTGCCCGCATTCTCCACCAGTGTAACGGGCTGAAGAATCACACAACAAGAATGGCTCAATAAATGCCCCGAAGGGTGTGTTTATTGTGAAAAGGTGGCGTGCCAATGTGTCCTGGTGTGGTGAAACTGTGCTCCGAGACCCGCTTCTGCCATCAATCCAAGTGTTCGAGTGCTGGGTGTCCGTGCTGTGCTCGTGCATCGTGGCTGGGTGGTCACACACTGCTCTCTGGAATGCAAGGAAGAGGTATGTTAGCGGGGAGTCTTCAGGAGGCATGTCACACCAGTGTGGCTTTTGTGGCTGTCTGTTGATGAGGTTCAGCTGTGACCGGCCAGCCCGTGCCGATTGCGTGCAGGTGTTCCTCCTGTGTTTCCAGGGCAACGCTGATGAGTGCTCGGGACACGCATCACCCTATTAAATAGTGTTTTGTTTTCATGTTTGTGATATTTGGCTTTTATAATAAATTTTAATGTTTAAGCAACTGAGAAAAACTGTAATAAGAATAGACATTTACAAAAAATTAAATAAATAAAAAATAAAAAAGCTATTTATATAAATATTGATGCTTCTCAACTGATTAAAATTCGTATCTGTTTAGTTTTACCAACATTTCTCATTCTGTAAGAGGCACTAACAAAACAAGATCTGAACACCACTGATATGAGCTTCTCTTCACACACATGTGGTTTATTTGGCATCAACTAGAAATTAGGTAACACTTTATTTCGATAGTCCACTTTAGACATTCTACTAACATTAAGTAACTTTGCAACTACATGTCAACTAGCAGTTATTAGATTATTAGTAGACTGTCTGTTTAATATATTCTAACACTTTATTTTTATGGGTCCACAACATACAACATACTGACTATGAGAAACTTTGCAAGTATGTCAACTTATTCTACTGACCCTAAACCTACCCTACTGAGAGTTAGTAGACATGTAGTTGCAAATTAATGAGAACTAGTTGACATGTAGTTGACATGTAGTTACAAAGTTACTTATAGTTAGTAGAATGTTTAAAGTGGACTATCGAAATAAAGTGTAACCAGAAATTATTAGTAATGCATCCAAGTTAATGCAAGCTGTTTATTCTTTCTCCTGTACTTCCTCTTTCACATCATTCTCTCAGTTAAATATTGATGCATGTCTGATGTCGGCTATATCTTTCTAAACATATTTATAAGGAAAAAAAATCAAATAATAGTTGCTTCAGATTTGCTACAGTTTTTATCAACTGTGTCACTCCTCAGTAACAGTGTGAAACATACCAGTGTAGTCTGCATTGTTGTAACTGGAATCATAATCATTAAATTTGTTTCAATACCCATCCCTTATGGAAGCATATGTGTAGCAAAATTCAATTTGCAATGTAATATGCAAAATGGCAATGCAATATGTAAAATGGCAATGTATTTCTGTATTTAAATTTACATTTTCCCATACATATGTAATACATTTAGTGCAAAATGAAAATGAAAATTCAGTTATATAATTTAAATTTGCCATTTTCTACACTAGTTTTAATATGTAAATTAAAAACATATTTTAAAGCTTTATAAGTTGCCAAATTAAATTGAAAATTTATTACCCAGATTTATTAGATATGTTTAACGTGTCCAAGCAAAAACTGTAGCAAAATGATCATTTAAATGCTGTTTTTCCTAAATGCATTTAGACTTAGGGGTAGGACACTTGGGATTGCATTTTCATCGTGAGACCGCGTGATAATTGTAGCGAAATTCAATGAGTTTCAAAATGCATTCTGAGCCAAAGGTGCAGCAAAAAAAAAATTAAATGTCTTTCATTTTTCTTAAATGCATTGAAACTTACATATATGACGTTTCAACTGCATTTTCATTAAATACCCCACGATGAATATAGTTTTAAAAATTTGAAAATGCATTCTGAGCCGAGCACGCCCCCGAGCTGTCAATCATTACATCGAGGCGGGGCTCGGCAACAGGACGCACGATAGGTCAATATGTAGAAAATGACACATTTATATTATATAATTGAATTTTCATTTTCATTTTGCGCTAAATGTTGTACATATGTATGGGAAAATGTAAATTTAAATACAGAAATAAATTTCCATTTTACATATTGCATTTCTATTTGCATATTACATTGCAAATTGAATTTTGCTTCACATATGCTTCCATAGAGCAGCAGTTGTTCACTTTATAATGTAAATACATCATTATAAATACAGCTAATACCATAATTACAATAAAGAGCCATCAGAATATTCTTCCATTTCTATTGTTCATTAAACACACCAGAATACAACTTTTCATAAGAGCAAATAAATGCTGTTCAGTTTAATACTGAATGGGTCACGACAGCATTTCTGTAGAAAACTTGCGTTATTCAGTGTGACATTTTCTGAAAACATGTTACAAGATTATCAAAAGATCTTCTGTAACACATGAGGTACATTTGTGTGTCTTTAATCTGTCACAATGTTTCTAAAGATCTGACGCAGATTTCAGGAAGTCTAGAGTCTTTAACACAGTCTGTGTCTTTAACCGTCTGTCATCATTCAGTCAGTATGGAGCTCAGTCAACTTCCTCTTGTGCTCTGTGAGTATTATTTTCTCTAAATGTATTTCAGTGGAATTGCTATTATATTATATAAATGATCAAGTGTTTTAGTGTTTCTAGATTTGTGTCTTTTCTTGCTGCTCTCAGAGTTTCAGATCCAGCTCTAGTCCATGATATCTGAGTGAAGGATGAGTTTGAGAGGAAGTGTGCAGTTAGTGCTGTTTGTGAAAGAGAAATGCACTCTGTTGTGTTGTAGATCAGTGTTTGTTCAGTCAGTCAGTTTTGTGATGTGTAATGCTGTTGAATCAGTTCTGTTGGTTTGTTTTGCAGTTATTGTCGCTGTTGTCGTAATATTCACTAGAACACAGTTAGTAAGAGTTTGTCTTTATTCTTCTGCTCGTGATCAGACTGTTTCCTTCAAGTTCCCAAAACAGTTTTCTGCTGTGACCAAATCTATAAAATATCAGTCAGATGTTTTCATGTTTATCTAGACACATATACAGTCCCCACACAATATCTTAATATTTGTTCATCTTTATAAGTTATGATTTTCTCTTTGTATTTTTAGTGCTGATTTCACACATCTGCTCTCAACATACTGAAGGTGAGTCTCAATTTGATTCATATATTTTCATCACATATGAGTGATTCTACAGTAACTGTTACAAACCAGCTAAGAATTGAGAAATTACTTATATTTTATTATGATTATAAATGCACCCTTTTAACAAGGTGAATTATTCATGTCACAATTCTGAGAAGTGACAAGAAACACAAAATATATCAGTCTCTCAAAAACAGCAGATATATGTCTTACATTCTTTGTGAAATCAAAAGTGAAACAGTGAGAGATCTTCTGTTGGTAAACTTATTGAAAACTTTCACAACTCATGTTTCTAAATTCCCAAAGATTGTATATTGCCCGATCTTTTATAAATGACTATAACAGCTGTAGAGAACAACACTTCAGTCTCGTCTGATTTAGCGTGTGTTTTACAGTCAAGTAACTGTGTTCATGCAGTAAAAGCAGCACATTATTTTCATTGTGAATTGTTGTCATTGTACAGAAAGACCAAAACCCACAGTGACCATCAAACCTGCTCAACATGTATTCAGAGGAGAGAGAGTCACTCTCAGATGTGTCATATATGCTGAAGGAGTCTCTAGCTGGCGGTACAGCTGGTATAAAGACGGTTCAGTCTATGCTTTCAGTGAACTACAGGAACACACATTCAGTTCTGTTACTGAGTCTGACGCAGGTAAATACTCCTGTTATGGAGCAGAGAGAGAAGGATCACAAACATCACACCGCAGTGATGAAGTTACACTGACAGTATCAGGTGAGTTTGATCATCTCTTCACATACACACACAAGTTTATCATGTTATTAATGAGTGATTTCTCAGCTTCAGTTCCCGGAGCAGTTGTAAGTGTTTCTCCACAGACGTGGTTGACTGAAGGAGATCCAGTGACTCTGATCTGTGAGGTTAAAGGCTCCTCTACAGGCTGGACATTCAGCTGGTTCACTAAAACTGGTTCATCAGGTAAGATATTGTGCTTCATGTATAACATCTGAATAAACTGGTTTCATAAAAAAAAAAAAAAAAAAAAAATGATAGAGATTAATAATATTTAATCAATCTGAATACTCTGATTATACCAATAAAGGTTGAATGTTTGCTCATTTCTTGAGGTAACTGCACATTTTCACAGACAGCAGCAAACGTTATGATCTGCTCTCAGACAGCAGCAGAGGAGCTGGAGGAAACTACACTATCAGTTCTGCTGCTCTAAATCACACAGGAGTTTATGTGTGCAGAGCAGAGAGAGGAGAACCAGCCTATAACACACAGTACAGCAACACACAGTTAATATGTGTCACTGGTGAGTTCAGACTGAAAAGAATGAGTGAGACACTCTGGAAATTGAAGTTTGAAGTGTCTTGAAATGTTATCCTGTTGTAATATACGGCTACTTTTTAATGGTGTGAACGGAGAAAGATGCTTCTGCTGTCAGGTGTAGTTACTGCATCTACTAGCAGGACCTAAATAAACCAAACTAACCAGCAACACCTTGATTCCTGGGTTCGCTGCAAAAATGTTCAATTCTAATGGATGAAAATTGTCATAAAAAAAAACTAAAATATAACTTAACATAAGTGGATTTCAGGGAGAATAATCAAATAAGTGTAATAAAAATGTATAATCTGACCCATTTAATAAATATGGTTTTTGTTGGTTGTCACAGCTGTCTTTGGTTTGATTGCTGATGGCATAATAACAAATATTTTAAGGTATCATTTTGTTTATGAAGTTTTAAATAGAAATAATCAGTGATGACTTATGGATTTTCAGTTGTTAGGACTGTAATATTTTTCTGAAAATCTGCTTTGAAACAATGTAAGTTGTGTAAAGTGTTTTATCAATAAAACTGTCTTGACTTGATTTCTAAACTGTGGCTGTAATTGTCTTCTCAGGTGTTTCTCCTCCAGTCTCTCTGATCGTCAGACCCAGCAGAACTCAACACTTCACATCTGTCTCTCTCTCTCTGAGCTGTGAGGACCAGAGTAACTCTACTGGATGGACAGTGAGAAGATACACAGACATCTGGTGGCTGGAAGATTGTTCATCATTACATCGAGGATCACAAACAGGATCTTCATGTACAATCAGATCCACCATCACATATGACACTGGAGTGTACTGGTGTGAGTCTGAATCTGGAGAGAAAAGTCATCCTGTTAATATCACTGTATACTGTGAGTCTGTTTCTGTATTTATTCACTTCACAAAACCCTCATTTTATGTTTCAGATATAAATAGATTGTGATCTCAATTCAATCTTATCGCACACAATCTTACTCCTGAATGACTATGAAACCGCTGCACTATTAAACCTTTGACTGTTAAGCCATTGCTCAACCTTCGACTTCTGTCATAAAAAATAAATAAATAATAATAATACATTTATTAATACATTCATTAAAAAATCAAAAATCATTGTGATTCTTAATTTATCCAGAATCGTGACACTCTAATTGGTCATTTACCCACATGACCCCCCCCCCCCCCCCCCAGAAAATGTATAATAATAATAATAATAATTATTATTATTATTATTATTATTGTTGTTGTTGTTGTTGTTGTCGGCACATTGTTGATACATTCTTTCTATAATCTCACTATTTGTCAGTTGATGTTTGCTCTGTTTCTGTAGCTGATGTGATTCTGGAGAGTCCTGTTCATCCTGTGACTGAAGGAGAAACTCTGACTCTACGCTGTTTAGATCAACACACAACTCCACCAAACCTCAGAGCTGATTTCTATAAAGATAGGTCACTCATCCAGAGTCAAACTACAGAGATGATCATCTCTACTGTCTCAAAGTCACACGAGGGTTTCTACTCCTGCAAACACCGAGAGAGAGGAGAGTCACCCAAGAGCTGGATCTCAGTCACAGGTGAGAGTCAGTGAAACTGAGCTGATTAATTTCTTCTTATGTTCTCGTTCAGATCTGGTGCTTGATAAAGTGTTTGTGTGTCTCTTCTGCAGCGTCTCATTCAGGATCTCAGATCTCTGTTTTCCACACACTCAGTTCTGTTCTGGCAGTTTCTCCATATCTGCTAGTGACAGTCGTGCTGATTTTCAAATGCTGCAGGACGAGAGGTAAATGTCTGATTTATTACATTATCATTAATACTGTGTAGCTTGTCATCTTTTGGGTTTGTGAGGTTATTAAAGCTGCTTTGAAACAGCAAGTATTATGAAAATTGTTGTAATACAAATCAGTTTGATTAAATCGGTCTCACTCCTCTTGTTTATCTTTTACTCTACAAATACACTTCTTTCTTCACTGATAAAAGACATGTTTTTTTGTTTTGTCTTTTCTAGTCAAATTTGTTTAACTCTGGTTGTGTTTGGATTCCTGTCACACTTGTGGTGTTCCCGATCAAAAATGACCAGACTCCAAACGATTGCTTATAAATCTCTCATTATGCTATATTATCACCAAATATTGGATTTGTTCTTTTTGTTTTCTTTCATTTAGGACTCACTTTGTGTTTCTATTTTCATCTGATTAATCGTAGGCCTAATTTATCTGAGAGTAGGTACCTCATTTTTTGAGTGAAAAAAGCTTTTTTTTAAGAATAATTTTCACAATATAAGATAAAAAAAATTATGAAAATTTGCTCTAAGTTTGCTTTTAAATGCTTTAATTTTGTACAAAATTGTACAAAGTCACACATCAAAAATGGCCGGCCATTGAAAGTGAATGAGGAAGAATGAAAGTAAGAGAAACAACTAGTGTTCAGGAGCATGTTGTGCTTGCAAACATAAAGACCTTGGACCTGTGCATGTGTGGATGCATGTATACTCACACTATCTCACACACATTTATATACTTTATTTGATTCCACATTACAAGTCACAATTCATTAGGAATCAAATTTTTTAAATGATCCAACAGATTAAAACAGATCAGCACATTGTTATGGGTTATACAGTTCTAAGGATACAAGTAACATCGCCTTTTCCAAATAAACATGCTTCCTGTAATTGCTGAGATTGAACTGTACTTTGCCAACTGTTTAGCCCTTGTTTTAGATAGGCCCCCAATGCAAAGTCCACGGATCGCCAGCCTGTGTACATGACCTAGACTACCAAACACTAGCACAATAAGCTGGCATTTGTACCCAAGGCTCTCAATGGTAGATATCAATAACTGATATTTTAAAGTCTTAGAGCAGTAAGAGTCCTCCATAAACAAGTCAAATGCACATGACTGTTTTACCATTCAGAGAAATTTTAACGATATCTGGTGTATTAGCAATTCTTAGAAAAGTATTTGCAGGTGAGTTAAACCATTCAGACTGTACAGTAGTGTGTTTAAAAATCTGCTCATCAGCCACACAGGGAATCTGAGCAGCGATGAGGTCCACAAGTCTGTCATGTCTAGCAATATATAGTCCTTTAAATGATGAGCATGACTGTTCATGATTTGAGCTACTGACTCCAGGTGTTGAGGGGGGTCATGCAGCAGGCAGAGGGGGTAATGGGTCGGGGGAAACCACAGTGATAAGTTGTATTTTGTAGGAAGAACCTGCAGACGTGCTTTTACACAGAAAGTGAGGATCTCTTCACTGATGGTGACATTGCTGTGGATGGTGTGTGATACAGAGTGGTCTGCGCAGGGCAATTTTGCCAACTTTCCCTGGAGTTTTAGACTGGACCAGTACTCCATATTTTGAGCTCTTTGAATAGACAAGAGAGTCTGCCTTGATGTTCTAGGCTGGAGCAGGTGAACAATGTTGTTATGGTGCAGCCTGGCTTCCATGATGACTGATGGGTCCTCTACGACTGCATCAGAGACCTCTACAGGTTGGTTGTGGGAGGTCCACTTCAGTTCAGTACCTGTCCTCCAGCATAGGTCGTTTAAGTCTGGCCAGTCTGATGACACACCAAATCCCTGTGCCCGTCCATCCAGCTTTCCATTGGCCTTTCTTTTAAAACCCAGGAAGCTGTCTTCCCCACCGCATGCATGTAGCACCTTCCGTCTTTTAAAATCCAGCAATAAGGACGCTCTGGCCATTTGCCCCACACTGACATCATCACAGTTTAACATGTTGATAAGGTGAGACTGTCTTGTGGCTGTGTACTCCCACATGCAGTTTGGAACTCCAAGCCCCCCGTCCTGTCTCTTCTGGAAGATAAAACATCTTGTGGAATGTGTGTTGAGACAAAGCCATTTCCTAACCACGTTTACGGTTTTGTTGTCCATTTCACGCAATACTTTTTGTGGAATATGGACATTTGCAAAAAGATGTTGAATTTTAGAAAAAGCTATGTCTCTTATTGCTTGCACTTTTAAAATAACGGGAAGAGTTGATGCATCAATGAGATCCAGTCTGGTCATAAACTGATGTGCCATGTCAGTCACTTGAACACTCCATTCTCCAGCAATGTTAAACTTGTGACCCAGGTAGTTGTAGGTCTCATGTCTAGTGTACACTCTGAGTGGCTGGTCTAAGATTGTGAAAGAGGGGGGTTGGTCGGCCCTTGATCGATACCAACGGTTGCCACCACTCCTCCTCTCATAGAAAACTGCACATTTACTGTGCTTTACTTGTAGGCCAGACCATATCAGGAATCTGTCTGTGCATGACAACATGTTTTTAATCACGCCTTCATCTCGGGATGCAACGGCCACATCATCAGCATAGCCCTGGACTGGGTTCGGTGACAGGACGTGGGGCGGGGCATGTGCACAGAGCCATTTTAGCCATTGATTTATTGCAATGATAAAGTTCACAGCACTCCATGGACAGCCAGTTTTGATTCCTACCTCAAGTGGTATTGGTCTGGTGAGGTCTTTTCCACAGATCACTTGTAGGTAGGAGTCACAATAAACATCTTTTATTATGTCCACATAGATCTTAGGGAGCTGCATCTCTTCCAATGCATCAATCATGACTCTATGAGGCAATGTGCCAAAGGCATCTCTGAAGTCAAGGAAGACAATATATAGCTTAGCAGATTCATGCTTAAAATCGTCGATGGCAGTTTTTAAGCAAAAAACATGCTCATTCATGCCTTGTCGCTCAATATAAGCTTTTTGTTTGTTAGACAAAATTCCAGCATCAACCAGCCAAGGTAGTATTCTTGAAAGCAGGCACTTCATAAAGACTTTGTATAGAGATGGCAATAGTGAGATGTCCCTCCATGTTGAGGGGTCTTCTGGTACATTGTCTTTCTTCGGTATTCTGTAAATGAGTGCTCCCTTCCATGAACTAGGGACTTTACCATTAATCAAACAGGTGTTAAATATGCTTTTCAATATGTAGCAAGATGTTTGCCTAGTGGCTTTCAGATTCTCGTAAGTAACACCATCTGAGCCACTGGCTTTGTTATTGGGCAGATTTACAATTACTTTCTCAATCTCTTCTATTGTAAACGCCGATGTAGACGGCAACGACTCAGTCAATATGTTGTCTAAGTCATCATTCCACGGGGGTAATTCAAGCGTGATAGTAGTTGGATCAGACTGACATTTTTTCCGATAATAATTGTACACTTGCTCAGTGTCCCCAGGATCAAGCGGTGGCGTGGGAAACATACAATCATTTAGGATAATGTCAATCGCCTTTGTTCTACGATGCTGCCATAGATAGGTTAGTTTGGTTTTGCCTACCTTCCGAGGGTCTCTCTGATGCTGTCTTGTGGCGGAGGCAATCGCTGGTTGTATCACCTCCCGCAGGTACCGCAGTTGTTTTTCAATCCAATCGGCCAGGTTTGCAACAGGGTTTGATTTGGATCGCGCATTATCATCCAGTGGAAAAGTCCTTAAAATCTGCACTACATACTTGAGTAACGGTAGTCCAAGTTGTCCTCCATCTGTACGTTTTATGGAAAATATTCCGGTTTTAAAGAAGGCCCCATTGAGAACTGCAAACAACTTTGACCACTTCCTGAAATCTCCGGTAAGTACAAAGTTTTGTTTTTCTTGTAATCGTTTTGTATCCAGGCCTTTCCTAAATTGTCTTTCATGATACTGGAAATTTATCCATTCATTTTCTGTCAGCAATCGTTCGTAATCCGTGAACTCTGTAGATGGAATGCTGCAGACCGATGGTAGATGTTCTGGGGTAGAGTCCAGGACTTGCCGGCAGTATTTGTAAATTTTACCGCTTTGTATCGCCTGCTTAAAGGCTACTTTGACAGATGTTATCAAACACATAACAAGGAGTGCTGTACGTAAAATCATGTCAGAACATTCTCTACATTTACGGCGGCAGCTACGACGGGTGTTGTGTGCACGGCGTCACACACACACACACACACACACACACACACACACACACACACACACACACACACACACACTCAGACTCACACACTCACTCACTCACACACACACACACACACACACACTCACACACACACACACTCACACACACACACACACACACACACACACACACACACACACATGGTCAAACTGCCTTGTCTTTAGCCTGCACTGACTTCAAAAGAATCTTTTCTTTCATCACATATTCTAGACAAAACATTATGACAATAGGTTTTGAGGTTGTCATGTTCTCACAGAGTACTGGTGCTGTTTTTTCTGATCTTCCTCATTCACTTTCAATGGCCGGCCATTTTTGACTAGTGTGACTATTTGCAATTTTGTACAAAATAAAAGCATTTAAAAGCAAACTTCCTGATTACACGTTTAAAGCACACTAGTGTGAGAAATAGTGCAAATTTTCCAAAAAATTTTTTTTTATCTCATATCATGAAAATTATTCACAAGTGTGACTAGATGAAATAAAACCCACAAAAAATTACGAAAAATTACTTCTGTGAAATACCCTGTGTGAACAAAGTCAGTTAGTTTGAGTCCAATGCGATAACGTTAACTTGTATTTTTGGGAAAAAGAAAATCTTCTCTGGATCAATTTGACCCGAACACAACCAGAGGGATAAATATAGTCCAAAGATGATAGTAGGTAGTTCATAGAAACAATAAACGGAGAAAAAATAAAAAAGAAAACATGTAGACTTGTTGGTAGCACTTTATTTTACAATCCTGTTCCTCATGTACATACTATGTTCTTATTTTAGTCATTACAATAACTACACTGAACAAAATTATAAACGCAACACTTTTGTTTTTGCCCTCATTTTTCATGAGCTGAACTCAAAGATCCAAGACTTTTTCTATGTACACAAAAGGCCTTTTTCTCTCAAATATTGTTCACAAATCTGTCTAAATCTGTGTTAGTGAGCCGAGATGCTCCATCCACCTCACAGGTGTGACATATCAAGATGCTGATTAGACAGCGTGATTATTGCACAGGTGTGCCTTAGGCTGGCCACAATAAAAGGTTCAGCTCATGAAAAATGGGGGCAAAAACAAAAGTGTTGCGTTTATAATTTTGTTCAGTGTAGGTAAAAACTAGGTACTTACCCCTAAACCTAACTCTACCCCATGTAGTTACCTTATATTACCAGTACTTTCTTAGGTAGGTAGACTGTACATGTAAATACACGTACTGTAAAATAAAGTGCATAGCTGTTCAAGTAAATGCTTTTTTTTTGTGTGTGTGTGTGTATTTAACAGCTGCATCTGTTGAAGAGCAAGAAACTGCAATCTGATCTAAATCTGTCGTGATGGTGAGAAAACTTCAGCTTCATCCTGGATTCTCTCAGTATCTCAGTTCAGACTGAACATGATTAATTACTGTAAAAGTCATGTTTTGGGAGAGACTCCTTTTGGCGTCTAACAGTTGAAATCATAATAATAATAATAAAGGCTGTTGTATACATAGTTAATTTTTTCTGCTTTATCATCATAATTAGGGGTGTGCGATATTGTTAAAAAAAAGGTTATATGTCTATTTCCTGGGTGACCAAGTTGTGTGTACAAGGTGTCGTATTGGACATACTAGATTAACTCATGAACATTTATTAATTGCTGAAGAAGCACCAAAATGTCAATATTGCGGGACTCACTTGACGGTGAAACGTGCTTTTGCTCTGTGCACAATATTTAATGTCATGAGACGAAGGTTATTATCAGGACAAACTCTTAAGGACTTGTTTTAGAAGATTGACCCAGAAAAACTTCTACAATATCTTCCAAAAGTAAATTTAAAGAATCTTTTATAGAATTGTATGTACAAAACTTGATTTATAATTGCTTTATTTGTTTTTTGTATTGTGTACTACTGTATTGTTATAATCTGTGTTTGTCCTGAAACAGCCTGTGAAGCTGATAACAATAAACTTAAATCAAGTCAAGCTCTATTTCCTGGGATTTTGTTGATAGAAATAATTAGACAATATTTTGCTGAGTGTATGTTTGTTCTGGTACTGTGTCTGGTTTAGGTCTGTCATGGACAGCTGGCTCATATTTTGTGTGATGATTGGTTCAAACTAGTGACAGAAATGAACTTTTCCATTTAAGGGAGATATTTGTCTCTTCATACTTCATCAGTCAGTGAATGTGTGGACTCTCGAGGCATGTTTTTGTTAGATTTTTCGAAAACTGAGTGACATACTTAGGGATGGGCATTTTTCAGAAATATTGTATTCAAATATTTGGGCTCATAAAATTTAATATTTGTTTATTTAAATGACGTTTAACGAGAAAGATGTTATTTTTTAATAATCAAGTTTTTGTCACCTTTTCTGAATAAGCTTATGATTAGACATTATACACCGTATAATTTTATATGTTTCGTGTACATGTATAAAACGTGTAAACAAAAAAAAAGCACTTCATTACTCTACAATAATTTAACAAAACTCAGTTTTGGTACACACATGGTTCATACAGTCAGATTGTGTTTGAACCACTTACACACTGCTGTGCTCACAGGCCATAAAGTGATTTTCGTTCCCACTCCTGGGCACTACTTTTTCAATGCATTTTTGCATAGACAACATCCTTTTGGACTTCAGGTTAAAAGTTCTCCACAAAATATTCTGCAGTTTTTTTTTTGTTTTTTGTCACAATCCATAAATGTATATAATTGTGAATTGAAAAAAAAAAAAAAAAAACATAAATCTCTCAAACTGACATTTATACATGTACATAAACATTTGAGACCAGTATTGGTGCATTAGTATACTCAAGTATGAATGCAGACCATGAAATATGGACAATTTATAGAAAAAACACTTCACCAAGTGAAGGTGCTGTCACCAAGCATAATTAAAGATACACATTGTAAATTTATCAAAACTGTGACATTTTATACATGAACATTTTCAGTAGGCACTGTGTAATCACAGCCAGAAAAAAAAAGAAAAAAAGTACAATTTAACAGAAATGACTCGAAATGCTACCCCGCCCCCTTTAATTTTCAATAATGCCAAAAATGGACAACTCTGCAATAGAATCATTACAGCTCAAAATTAGCCTAAAATACACAACACATCTTTACTCATCAGTACCATCCCTATCACCCTCATCAGAGCTTCATCCCATGGATCACTTTCCTCTGTTTTCTGGGAACCATTTGCACAATATTGACATTAAGGTGACCAGACGAGCCACTTTTAGGCTATTTAGAAATCCTGTGCAGAACGAGTCCCTGGGAAGTGGCACGTCTGGTCACAGTAGACATAAATCAGTACAATACAGTCTTGAGACATGCATCTGCAGTGGAGTACCTGCAACACACTTTCAGGGGCAAGATTTTTAGTCATCCAGGTCACTGCTTGGTAGTTTGTAGTTTGCAGTGTTGGTACAGGGCAGGAGTAGGCAACGTCAGTCCTGGAGAGTTTAGCCCCAACCCTGAAAAATAAAACAAAAACAAACTCACCTGCCTGTAGCCTTAGTAACCCTGAAGTCATTGATTAGCTTGTTCAGGTGTGTTTGATTAGGGTTGGAGCTAAACTCTGCAGGACAGCAGCACTCCAGGACTGACGATGTCTATCCCCGGTACAGGGCATCACTTGTTCGGGACATGGATCGTTCTGGAAAAGCTGATGATGCCATGGAGCACGGAGCATGGGGAAAAAAGCAGCCACCTAGTCTGTCCAATACTTAGTCTGTCTAAACACGTGTGTATATGGTCTGTGTTGTAAGGAGCTATTTTGGCATGCCGGTGGAGTACCCCATTCTGCATGATTACAGCGTATTTTGTGATGATACCACCACACGTTGACCCGGGACACTCAACATAGCTCTGCGGCCAAAAATGTTTCTCTCTGTTCCTCTTCCTTTTCCTCTTCCTGTACCACTGCCTTTCATTTTTGTTGAAGACAAAAATTCAACTGTTGCCTTTTATAGCGCTTACACCTTGATTCTTGAGTTTACAGTTGATGGCCATGTTTGATCAGTTGGGTCATATGTGTAGTATTTTGGAGAACAGTGCCTTAAAATGGCAAAGAAGTGAGATCATGTTAGATTTCTGTGTCTAATGTAGAGAAGTGTGTTTAGTGTCTTGCACAACAATGTGTGTGTTTCGCAAAAAGTGTGAGGCTGTGAATGTGCTCACAGTTGTGCAGATTTGGGATGAGGTTTTGCTCTTTGAGTGTCAGGTTTCACTAACTGTGTGTTATTTTTCATTTTAGTGTTTAAGCAATTGTAAAAAAAAAAAAAAAAAAAAATGTAAGAAAAACAATAATATCCTCATGCTCGGGTGAAAGTTGGCTCCTCAGTCTGATAACAATAAAGGTCCTTGTTCATTTTCGCAGGCGTTTTTTTCAGTTTTTTCATATTTGTCATCCTTTCCTATCAAAATGCTTGCTACTGAT
Source organism: Acrossocheilus fasciatus (assembly GCA_036784905.1). Classification (NCBI taxonomy): domain Eukaryota; kingdom Metazoa; phylum Chordata; class Actinopteri; order Cypriniformes; family Cyprinidae; genus Acrossocheilus; species Acrossocheilus fasciatus. Next base: position 24,110,722 of record CM071959.1, on the reverse strand, counting down.
GCGAAAATGCAGAAAATCTAACCTGATCCAAATGTTTTATGATGGACGAAAGTTTTGGAGGCAGTGTGTAAACATGATTGGCACAACATCAGGTCGTATTTATTTTTTAACGTGCGAAAACTTCAGATGAGAATTTCGGACTTAATGTGCAATGACCGTAAGAACGACACAAAGATAACATCTTGTTATGTACATTACCATGCAAATCACTCCGAGAGTTGTCACGATATAACTTAATTTCACTGATTCATTTGATCAAAAGTAATTCCATTTTGTCAGATCATTAGTAAGATTATTTTGATCAAAGTAATTCCAAACTTCACGAAGCAGACGGCGACATTTTGAGATCAAATACAATCAACTTGTTAACAAGCTCCACAACACCACCCAGTATATTTAGTTATAACTTCTTAGGATTTACCTAACAGTAGTATTGAATACTGATTAATGTTAGACTTTTGAAATTCTTCATCACTTGAATTAAGATTATAATATTTTAATTTTAAAGGAGACATTGACAGTCTACAAAACCTATCATTTACATAATAAATAATAGTTTAGCATTCAGATTTATGCCATGGTTTGTCTGAATACTGGATTCTGATTGGCTGGCAGGTGTTGATTAAATTGGTTGAACTGCACAGGTAGTTCCAGGTCAGTTTAATCACGTTCTAAATTAATGCTCTTCCATTGATAATCATAGTAACAAAGTTACAGTTGAATAGTAATACAGACGAAAAAATGTTATCGTTCCGGTCAAATATTGCAGCACAAATATTGTTTACCTCTTTAATATGTGAATGCTGGGAAATGACCATGGCATAAACGGGATAATCAACGGCTAGCTGTGCATTAAACGATTTGAATGCACTTCACGGAGGCAACCACCCTCTGCTGCGCGTCGGGCGGCTCTTCACCTCCACCTTGTGCATTCAAATCGTTAAATGCACAGCTAGCCGTTGATTATCCCTTACATGGCAAATATGGAAATATTATGGAATATTTGGATTTGTGCCGAATGAGAGAGGTAGGATACACGAGCACAAAGCCCCTTTTCGCAAACAGTTGAGTGCGCAAGCCTTTAAAGTATATGTGAGAGACGCGTTCAGAATCAGCACACGGTCACTGTGTAGGGGGCTTTGTTTTCAAGTGTGCAACTCATGGCATTCGCTGTTCTTCTGCTGGCAAACAGCGCTGCATTACTGCGGGCGCCCCCTTCTGGATTGGGGGGAGAATTGCCTGTATTCCTCGTAAGGCCTCATGCACCGAACCGAGACGCCCGTACCGTGACGGTTCGGTACGAATACATGTACCATGCCACCTCTACTTGCTAATGTAATCTGTTTTGTCATATGCCATAGGTATTGTGACGAGTGTCCCGGTAACTCATCAGCGTCGCCCTGGAAACGGAGCAGGAACGCTCGGTCCCAGCTGCGGCTCATCAGCAGCCAGCTTCTTAAGCCACGCCGAACTAAGCCACAAGCGAGTTCGATCTCCATGAGGCAGCACCTAAAGCCTTTCTCTCGTTTCCTCCACAGACAGCAGCATATGACCGAGGGGCTCCACTTGAGCACGAGCACGGACACACTGCCAAGAAACTGGAGGAGAGAGCACTGACAGCACTGAGGCACCTTTTCCCCTCACCCCCTTGTTTGTCTGTAAATAAACCCACCCTCCGGGGCATTTATTTGAACAGTCCTTGTCGTGTGATTCTTCACCCCGTGACAGTATGCATGAATGTACACCAGACAAATGCAGCCAAAGTGAATACATCTCAATTTTCAGTCAAGCTCACTAATAGCTCTGTTTGAAATGACAATAATTAAACTACAATTTAAGATTTAATTTAACAATTAGTAATCGTCTTGAAGATATATGTGGTTTATGTAAATCCAATCTGGTGACGTACGTGTGCTTACTGGAGCTCCGCTGTTCGCTATACATAATAAAACGTGTTTTTACAGCAAAATCACAAATATACTGTAGTGTTTAGCGTTTACACCCTAAGCAATGCAACAGTTTGCTACAGTAGTTCAACAAATGCGATTTTAACACAGGGAACCGTGTTTTGGTCTCTAATACTCACATTTTGTAAACACCCTCGTCGCTGTTCTCCGCCCTGGTGGACGATGACGTATCCTCTCGCGTGGACTCCTGGGATTGAAAAGTGTCCGTCTGATGCACACTTCAGAATCTGGGCTGAAGCAGTAGGACATCCGGGGATTTCTCGCTTACTCTTTTATGAATACTGAGGTTTCGAACGTACTTCTTTCTAATTTAAAGATGTTTTATTTGTTTAATAAATGCAAACAATTACTAAAAATATACTGTATGAGCTGCTTATAGACACCAGACAGATAATGATTTGTGCAACAGATGCTAATTTTCACAAAACAGATATTTATGAACACACAGGGAAATGCACACACCAATCTTTTAATAAATGCAAATACTACAATTAAATTGTTAAAATGTACAGATACAGTTAGCTACAAATAAGGTTACCAAATTAAGTTTATAAACCATATATTGAGTCCATAATGCAATTTCTGAGCATCTCTCTAACAGTTGCAAATAGAGAATACAAGTCATGTCCACAGCAAGCAATCTGAATAAAATCAAGTCTTCAAAAATGTGCAGTATTGCACATTTGAGTGATTGTGTTTGAATGAAGAGATCGCCGTGCATTTTGATAACCACTGACGCTGAACCGCATAATCAACAGAAGCATGAAGCAATCTCCGCGTTGTATCTTGATGAATTTCCACACAGAGGTTGTCTTGGATATACCATTATCAGCTATTTATTTTGAAAAACATTAATTATACATCTATAGTCAAGTGTCCCCTTACGGTAAATGCAAACATTGCAAAGACATGAAGTAAAGGTCCTTGCTCACCGAGTCCAAAATTTTTGTATGCGTTTTTCCGTTTTTTTTTTTTTTTTTCATATTCATCATCCTTTCCTATCAAAATGCTTGCTACGGATGTGAAAACGCAGAAAATCGAACCTGGTCCGAATTTTTTTATGATGGACGAAAGTTTCGGAGGCAGTGTGTAAACGTGATTGACACAATGTGAGGTTGTTTTTATTTTTCAACGTGCGAAAAGTTCGGAAGAAAAATTCGGACTCAGTGTGCAATGGCCTTAAGTATGCACACACTCGCGTCGCCGAAGCTCATAGACGCCATCTTGTGCACCTAGCCAATTCTCGCCTACTCTTTTATGAATACTCAGGATTCAAACATACTCTTGCCTACTGCTTTTTTGCCTACTATATAGTATGGAAGTATGCGGTTTCGAACACACCCGCGCTGTGATTGTGAACTGTGTTTTGGCCTTTACTGCATGAGTGTGAACCTTACCAGGGATTTTAAAAAAGCTGTCTGATCCAGAGAAAAAAATAAACTGTCCTTCTCATGAAAACTAAGCCTATCTAATGAAGAAATTATCTAATGAAGAAAACAGTATATGGAGCTTTTCTGATCGATAGGCTACTCTTCTTACCAACAACTGTTATTAAAATTTACAAATGGTAAATCTGAAAAACACATGCTGTTATTGAATCATAACTATAAACAAGCAAAGAAAACATTAAGGAAAAAACTTCCCACAGAAGCAGCTTATACTGCCAGCTACAGAGCAACAATAAATAGTACATTTCACAAACAACTACAAACAAACTGCAATTTTGTGAAATGTTTTAGTTGAAAAGTGTACATGTGCTATAAAATAAAGGGCACTTGTTTCGATATTATTAGTTGTGTCTAAGGAGTGCACATAAATTTGGGGCCACTGTAGTTCCTGTAGCGAACTGAAATTACTCATCCTGTTTTTTAAACATCACAGAGAGACACTGAATCAGTATACAGCACAAATCCAGCAAAGAGGGGTTCAGTGAAAGTGGTGTTGAATGTGTGTAAATGTCTGAGTGTGTTTGTGTCAGAGATGCTGTAGAAGGACAGAATCCCGGTCGGCTCGTCCACATACACTCCTACTTTGTTTAGGGGAGGTGCTGGGGGAGGAATGCGTACTCCCAAATTATCATGCCAGGCAATCAGTTTCTCCCCGAAGCAGCTCAGAATCCAGGATTTGTTATTGACTCCGAACCTGCTTTCACAACCTTCTCCTTTCCTGCCGATTCCTTCATATGACACGACCATATCACCCAACCCGCTCCATTCAGCCTCCCAGTAACAGCGTCCAGACAGACGCTCTTTACACAGGACCTGCGGAAGGCCGTCAAATCTCTCTGGATTATCAGGATATATCATTGGATCTGGATTACGCACCAATTTTTTGTTGCCATTTGCAACAGACAGGAGATTGTGTGCTGTGTTTGCATCCAGTGTCAGATCACAGAAATCTGCACACACAAAAAAACACAATTAAGACCACAATATATGTTAAAGAATCACATTGGTCTTGGATCTACTTTTTGCTTCTACATAAATATTTTTGATCACATGTACGCCTAACCACATGGTCTTCTGTAAAATAGTGTCCTGTGAAGAAATGTATATGTAGACCTACATTTTAGGAGTTCTTCTCTACTCATGTTCTCTCCGCTGTGTTCCATGTTCCAGACTGTCGAAGAAAAAGAAAAGCATAATGTGTCATGTTCTATTTATTTATATCTATCTAAAACCTAAAAAAAAAATTCAATGTCAGCCATTTCGGGCATCTGAATGAATTTCTATCATTAAATGCTGTATTTTAGAAATGCTTTGGCATATAGTTACAAAACTTGGTTTGTGTCTTCGGCACCATGCCGTGAAGTAATCTATACAAATATTCTAGAACTTTTGTGAATTTTGTCTGATAGAATCTCACTCCATTCTATTGCTTGGCTCCTACAGAATCCAATGGTGTATGTTTTTTGACAGATGGCTTACTTTTTTGAACAACTTATTTGAACTTGTCTTAGACCAGGGGTGTCAACCTCCATTCCTGGAGGGCCACAGCCCTGCCAAGTTTAGCTTCAACCTTAAATCAGTGCTCCTGATCAAGTTAATCAAGTCCTTCAGGCTTGTTTGAAAAGCACAGGTATGTGTTGTAGCAGAGTTGTAACTGAACTCTGTAGGACTGTATCCCTCCAGGAGCTGAGTCTGACACCCCTGTCCTGGACCGTTGGTCCGATCTTCACCTAATTTCACTTAGATCATCATGAGACCATCCTGGCCAGCATTTTTTGATGTCTCAGTCTGTTTTCTTGTAACTCATCATCAAAGTTGATATCAAGGCAAAGCCTAATATTTTATGCTCTACTGTACTTTTACCATACTTTCACTTTCTTACAATACATTTACATGGACCCGTTTTTAAATTTTTTAAGCCACAATGTTCAAAATTGTAGCCACATCAAGGTGAATAATTGAAATTTCCTTCAGACTGAAATGTATAAACCTTTAATAATCTGTTTATTAGGAAAACATTAGCCATGTAAATGTGATGGCTATATCTGTTATCATTGTTGGGTGGAAACCTTATTCATCATGTCTGTCTGTGGATTTAACAACTATTTAACCAATGGAAAGTATTAAAAAGGCCTTGTGACTGAACATTGTAACTCCATTGGATCCTCAAACTGCAAAACCTCATAGCTCCACCCCACGTCCCTGTCTCAATCTTGCACACAGTTTGGAAATGGCTTGTTTGTGTTGCAAGGGTAAATAAAGAACTGGTTGTGTGAATAAGTACAGTACTTTCTTTGCACAAAAAAAAAAAAAAAAAACACTATAAAGGCTGTTCTATGTATTTGAGGAGAGAAAAAGAGTGCCTTAGTCTAGCATTTGCCTTTTAGTCAATTAGCCAATACTGCCTTTGTATCTTTTATAATGTTTTCAACAACAGGAAAAACTGAGCCCTTATTTAGCTACAATAAACTTTGTAGCCTTTAAGTTGATGAAAACTGTCAAGCGCTGCACTTACTGCCTCAGATGCAGCTGTTCTGATGATGGACAAAACACAGATGTCTGATATTCACTGATATTCAACTTCATTAACTCCATTTGAGCTTGATTTTGGTAAAATGTCAAAAATATAATGACGTATGCCAAATATGATGACAGTGTTTAATTATTCAGAAACTATAGGGTTTTTTCGCATTTCCTGAAAAGTAGCACGTTTAAAGATTCCATCCAACAGCGACAAGATATATGATTTTAAAATTACCTCAGCTTCTCCGGTTGGCAGCTTCTTAGAAAGCAGCTTCACTCCTGAATCCTGAAGTTATTGTTACTCAGGTCCAGTTCTTTTAGACAGGAGTTTGCTGATTGTAGAGCTGAAACAACACAAATCAGTGAACTTACAGGCAGACCGTCTACATATACAATGCTGAAAGAATACGTAATTGACCTGTACACCACACCCATTGGTTACTGATACTTTACAAAGCATTGCTTTAGAATCAAGCAGAGCTTTCAGTGAGCAGTGCAACTTTCAGTAAAATGTGCTCATAATGTGGTACAGATATATTGGATATTATTCTTACTTGGGCTACAATCTGCTGTAACATGATTGAAAACTGTGAGACCTAACTGTAGCAAACAGTCTCATGATCATTGGCAAATAACAGTAGCATCTTTAAACATATGCAATTTCTCTCTGTATACTGTTAGCAAAAATGTAATGAAAAATAAATATCAAAGTTATAACACCATATCTCCTCAATTTTATGACTATTTTAAAATTACCTCAGCCTTAACAGTTGGCAGTTTGGACACAATGAGTTCAAAGATCAGAGTTTGATGAATGACTGACCTTTATTACAGCTCCACACCCCTTAGTTACACATGCTTTGCAAAACCTTGAATAAGAATCAAGCTGAGCTTCCAGTGAGCAGTGTGACTTTCAGTGAAACGGGTTCATTATTGATTCAGAATTTGCAAATCTTCATCCATGAGTAAATCTCACTGGACTTGTGTGTGTATTTTGAGACTTTCCTGGCAGCCTCTACTCTTTAGCCAATCAGATGTGAGCTTATTGACATGTTTTCACTTAATTTCCTTCTACTGTAGAGAAGTGAAGCCAAAATTGTCACAAGATCCTAGCTATGGAAGGTGGATGGGGCCAAAACTCTTTAAACAGAACATGTGAAATTTGTCAACATGCACTGTTTATCCGCAATAACACAGCAATTTTGAGTGCTTTTATTTATTTATTTTTTATTTTTTGTGTGTGTGTGTGTGTGTGTGTAGAAGCACACTTTCTAGCTGAGAAAGAAAGATGAACTTATTAAGTAAAAAGGACATGACAAATCATGACATAAGACTGACATCACGTGATACTCAACGTACCAATGCATTATCCCTCATGAACAAATATAATGTCTAATGTTTGCATAAGTGCATACCAGCATACTATTATGACATCTTTCATGAATAAACATGATGGCTGATGTTTGTATATATAAATACCAACATACCATCACTTTAAATGCAGCAATTTAATTGGCCAATGTGCATGTTGTCGTGTTAACGAGGACAAACTGTGCATGTTGACACTCTCACTCATCCCATTCAAAGACTTTTGGCCCATCCCCCTTCCATAGGCCGCTGCTGATGACCAAATTTAGAGCAAGACTCTGCGCAGTAGTGATCGTGAGGTGAAGCTGCGGTTTCCATTTGTTTTTATAGCATCAAATAACTAACTAAATCCAAACTTATAAGAAAAATCAACACTTGAACACAATAGAGTGATAAGAACTGTGTATCATTAAAGACGTAAGACTCCAGCTACTGTATTAGACTATACTGTTTATAATAGAACTCTGCTACAGTGACAGCAATTTCTTAATTTATGTCAGGAGTGCACAGGCAACATGCAAAAACAGTAGTTTTGACATTTTGAAAAGAATAACAACATGCATTTATATTCAGTCAGACTGCTCCGGTTTATTTACGTTCAAAGTAATCCACTAAACAGCATCCACAGGGCTTATAGTCAAAAAGTGTTCATATTAGAAAGAAATATTGATTTGATATACTTACATCTTCACTTAATATTTCTTTAGACAGAATCATCATTTTTATTCTTTTATGCGATCTGATGATCAAGCTGTTTCCAGTGCTGTCTGCCTGTTTTCTCAGCCACCATCGATGTTATGACTCAGAGGAAGATCATTCCCTGCACATGGTCCACTCATCTCATATTACAAGCTCATAACACGCCCCGCTCTTCCTGTGATTTTTGCTCTTTGTCTATATACCACTGTCTATATCTTGTCTATATCTCACAGAAGTGAGTACACCCCTCACATTTTTGTAAATATTTTATTATATCTTTTCATGTGACAACACTGAAGAAATGACACTTTGCTACAATGTAAAATAGTGAGTGTACAGCTTGTATAACAGTGTAAATTTGCTGTCCCCTCAAAATAACTCAACACACAGCCATTAATGTCTAAACCGCTGGCCACAAAAGTGAGTATACCCCTAAGTGAAAATGTCCAAATTGGGCCCAATTAGCCATTTTCTCTCCCCGGTGTCATGTGACTTATTAGTGTTACAAGGTCTCAGGTGTGAATGGGGAGCAGGTTTGTTAAATTTGGTGTTATTGCTCTCACTCTCTCATACTGGTCACTGGAAGTTCAACATGGCACCTCATGGCAAAGAATCTGAAAGGATCTGAAAAAAAAATTGTTGCTCTACATAAAGATGGCGTAGGCTATTCGAAGATTGCCAAGTCCCAGAAACTGAGCTGCAGCACGGTGGCCAAGACCATACAGCGGTTTAACAGGACAGGTTCCACTCAGAACAGGCCTCGCCATGGTCGACCAAAGAAGTTGAGTGCAAGTGCTCAGCGTCATATCCAGAGGTTGTGTTTAGGAAATAGACGTACGAGTGCTGCCAGCATTGCTGCAGAGGTTGAAGAGGTGGGGGGTCAGCCTGTCAGTTCTCAGACCATACGCCGCACACTGCATCAAATTGGTCTGCCTGGCTGTCGTCCCAGAAGGAAGCCTCTTCTAAAGATGATGCACAAGAAAGCAAACAGTTTGCTGAAGACAAGCAGACTAAGGACATGGATTACTGGAACCATGTCCTGTGGTCTGATGAGACCAAGATAAACTTATTTGGTTCAGATGGTGTCAAGCTTGTGTGGCAGCAACCAGGTGAGGAGTACAAAGACAAGTGTGTCTTGCCTACAGTCAAGCATGGTGGTGGGAGTTTCATGGTCTGGTGCTGCATGAGTGCTGCCGGCACTGGGGAGCTACAGTTCATTGAGGGAACCATGAATGCCAACATGCACTGTGACATACTGAAGCAGAGCATGATCCCCTCCCTTCAGAGACTGGGCCGCAGGGCAGTATTCCAACATGATGCCTTGCTAAAGAAGAAGAGGGTAAAGGTGATGGACTGGTCAAGCATGTCTCCAGACCTAAACCCTATTGAGCATCTGTGGGGCATCCTCAAACGGAAGGTGGAGGAGCGCAAGGTCTCTAACATCCACCAGCTCCGTGATGTCGTCATAGAGGAGTGGAAGAGGACTCCAGTGGCAACCTGTGAAGCTCTGGTGAACTCCATGCCCAAGAGGGTTAAGGCAGTGCTGGAAAATAATGGTGGCTACACAAAATATTGACACTTTGGGCCCAATTTGGACATTTTCACTGAGGGGTGTACTCACTTTTGTGGCCAGCGGTTTAGACATTAATGGCTGTGTGTTGAGTTATTTTGAGGGGACAGCAAATTTACACTACAAGCTGTACACTCACTACATTACATTGTAGAAAAGTGTAATTTCTTCAGTGTTGTCACATGAAAAGATATAATAAAATTTTTACAAAAATGTGAGGGGTGTATTCAGTTAATTCACATTTCGCTGGCTGTATCCGAAAACTTAAAAATGCTGCCTTCGGAGGACACATTCCAAGGTAGGAAGCTTCTTGTCTCATGAGATACCTTCATCTGATCGATTTTTGAAGGCAGCATAGATGTATCCTTCACTGCCTTTGATATCCCACAATCCTGTGCGTTCCATTCCGTGACGGTTGAGCTAAAAAAAATAAAGATGTTGTCTGAAAGTTGTGTTTGGTGGTTACTTTGTGTGTAAATGTATATTTCTGATTAACTTTTTGCACTTTTGATGTTATTTCTAGCGAGAAATTAGTATTATAGTAATTAAATATTCGTTTAGTTGTCACCAAAACGTGTTCTATTTTGTTGTAGATCATTAAACCGTTCCGCTGCCTCAGAAGCCTGTCCGAAATCAGTTTCGTGAGGTGCCTTCATGCAAAAATGCTGCCTGCAAAGTCGTTGCCTCATAAGGCGGCGAGGCAGCAAGTCAGCTGCCTAAGTTTTCCGATGCAGCAGCTGTGTTCCAAAGTTCAAGTTTGGTGAACCCTGACCTGCGAATTCATTTAAAAATGCTGCACTGCAGGAAAGTGGAGTAGTATTTAATATTATTTGTTTTTTGTTGAACTTAAGTTTATAAAAATGCGTTGCAGAGCGAGACGTCATATCACGACCGTTGCAGTGTCCAAAGAAATTTTGCATGCTCAAAGTCTAGTGTGACCGCAGCTTGAGTCTTTCATTCTTTTGTCAGATGACATGACACCAGTATTGGATTAAATTAGTTAACTGCCAACCTTCCTTACAAAGACTTACAGTTCAACATGATACGTTTCTGGTCTCAAATTGTAGCTTTTTTATTTCTTACAATTTATAGCCTACATTTGTGAATCTTTTCCATAACTTTGAATGTAAAGAGTTGGTTAATGCTTTAAACTTTATCTGTATGATGGGGAAAATCACTTTTATAAAGCAAATATGCATGCATAATAACTTACAGTCTAATAATATGTAATGTTTGTGTTTGTTATTGAGCTGAAAAGAATAAACTGGTCGCATTACAGTTTTTTTCTAATTCGAAATGTGATCAACATTGTGTAAGTATAGATGTGTTGGGGAATTTGGCTATTAACATGTAACATTTTAATTATATTCTGCTGAAAAGAATGAAATGACTTGGAAAAAAGATTCAAAGATACGAGTCAGAAAAATGATCCAAACTTTTCATCACTATGTCACACATTGATGCAGCTCAGGAAATACGGTTTTATTAAATACAAGATTTATTTAATTTGCATCATTTTTGATAGAAGACCTGCTATGAGGAATTTACCTCATAAGAACAATGCGATCTGACACGGCTTTATTCAGCAAAGAAGATCATTTCTGTAATTTATTCTTTCCTACATTAGTTAACGTGTTATTTTTACATAAACCTATATGGATTTTACTAGTTGGGCTTTTCCTGAACATCTTGCCAAACTGAAATGTATTGTTTAACTTTTAAGCTTTTTGTTATTCAGTAATGTATATTTGTTAACCAAAGAAGGTTAAAGTATCACAGTTGTGTTAAACCTAAAAGGCTAAACTATTCTATGTTTGACTCAAATTGAAAGAATAAACAGTTTCATTTCTATTAAGGTTTATAGGGATTTTAAGATGTAGCCTAATTAGCAATTTGAATAATTAAGTTACTTATTGAGTAACTAAGTTACTTTTCAGACAGAGTAATTAGTAAAGTAATTTAAATACAATATTGACGATGTAATTAGTAACTGTAATTAATTACTTTTTGAAAGTAACTTACCCAACACTGCTCTGGATATTGTTCGTCGATCGTAGACCCACGCTAGCCCTATGAATATTCTTTGCCTTGTCTGTGATTTATCTGTTATCTGACCCTTGCCTGTTTCTTGACCTTGCCTTTGTAAATAAAGCCTTGCATATGGATCCACATGTCTCACGTCTGGTTCGCCCCGTAACAATATCGTACAACAGTAATTAATATAGGAACATGTTGCACAGAGTTACAACCATAGATTTTTTCTTCTCTTTGAACAATGCATATTAATTTATTGATGTCTAGAAACTTAATAAACCTCTTTTTGTGAGATGTTTACTTATACATTTTATTTTATTTTTAATAAAGGACATTTGTTTTGACATTTTTAATTGTGTATTAGGAGTCCAAATACTTTCGGGGGCCACTGTATATCTTGTATTTATTCATCCTGTTGTTTAACATCACACAGAGACACTGAAGCATTATAATGCACAAATCCAGCATAGAGGGGTTCAGTGAATGTGGTGTTGAATGTGTGTAAATGTCTGAGTGTGTTTGTGTCAGAGATGCTGTAGAAGGACAGTATGCCGGCTGGCTCATCCAGATAAACTGCTACTTTGTTTAAGGGAGGTGGTGGGGGAGAAATATATGTTGAAGCATTATCATGCCAGGCAACCAGTTTCTCCCCAAGGCAGGCTAGAATCCAGGATTTATTATTGCCTCCAAACCACCAGGCAGAACTTTTCCTGTTGATTCCTTCATACGACACAACCATATCACCCTCCCCACTCCATTCAGCCTCCCAGTAACAGCGTCCAGACAGACGCTCTTTACACAGAACCTGCTGAAGGCAGTCAAATCTATTTGGATGATCAGGATATGACATCAGTTTTGAACTATATAACAACTTTTTTTTCCCTCTAAAAGAAAGAGATGATTGTGTGCCGTGGTTGGGTCCAGTGTGAGATCACAGAAATCTGCACACAAGAAAAGAAAAGATATAAGAAGAAATAAGAACACAAAATATGTTGAAGAATTAAATTGGCCTTGGATCTACTTTTCGGTTCCACAAAAATATTTTTGACTGTATGTACACAGTCAAAATATTTTATTCTTAAGACCTTATTCTGATCTTGTATGAAATGGTGTATTGTGAAGACAAAGTATGTGTGTGTGTAGACTTACATTTTTGTAGTCCTGCTTTAATCATGTTCTCTCCCCCATGATCCAGACTGTCAAAGAAATAAAAGCATAATGTGTCATGTTCTATTTATCTGACTTACCAAAAATGAAGAAATAAACATTTTAAAAATACAATACAACAAATAAATTAAATAAATATTAAATAAAAAAATATTTTGCTGTTCATTCTTTACTAGACCATTTTTGTAGTTTGTTAGAGGCCAAGCACTGAAGGTGCGAAACAGAGGTATGGATGCAAATGCAGGCTTTATTTAAAAACGCAATTGCTAAACAAGACTTCGCAAAGTGCAAGTGTGTGTGTGCAGTTTACATATAGTTCCACTGATGGGTAACAGGTGTGACAGTAATCAGTTCCTCCTCTCCACCTGTAGCTGGTGTGTGGTGAGTGCACTGGCACCATTGTCCTGTGGCTGCCGTCGCATTATCCAAGTGGATGCTGCACACTGGTGGTGGTTGAGGAGACCCCCCCCCCCCATATGATTGTAAAGCGCTTTGGGTGTATTGCAATACACAATGAAGCGCTATAAAAATTCCTCATTCATTCATATCTTATTCAGGTCAGTACTAAATAAACAATAACATGCATTTTGTATGATCCCTCTTATTTTGGAAAAATAATTAACATTTTGCAGATTCTGTAGTTTGCAGAACTGTATTTAATTAAAAAGTGTCCATCATACCAGAGATTTTCCAGTTTGCAGTTTGGATCCTCCTTTCTAGCGATGAGCACTGAATCTCCAGGGTAATTGTAGCTCAGATCCAGCTCTCTCAAATGGGAGAAATTTATACTCAGAGCTGAAGCCAGATGAAAACAGCCTTCCTTTGTCACCATACAGCCAGATAATCTACAATGAGAGGCATAAAAGGTAGAAATTTATGCATGCATGTATGTATTTATAGTTTTATGACCATTTGAAAATTACCTCAACTTCTCCAGTTGACAGTTTGGACTCTTCAGTGCATCAGAGAGCAGCTTCACTCCTGAATCTTTCAAGTTATTGTTACTCAGGTCCAGCTCCTTTAGAAAGGAGTTTGATGATTGAAGAGCTGAAGCCAGGCTTCCACAACACCGATCAGTTAAATTACAAATAGACAATCTAAATTGAAGAGTAATTGATGAATCATTTCAGTGACCATTGTAACTTTTAGTAAAATGTGCTCATGAAGTACAAATTTACTGGAAATTATTCTTTGACCCTGTCCACACTAATATGTTTTAATTTGAAAATGCATCTTTTTCTCTCCATTTTGCCCTTCCTTCCACACTGAGACAGCGTTTTTGAAAATGTTCTCCAAAGTGGATACATTTGAAAATGTTGTTTTCACATTGTAGCATGAACTTTGAAAATGGAGGCTTTTGAAAATGATGACACATGTTTAGTCATGTGACAAATATTGTACCAATAGATACTGTATGTTTATACCAGTATTGTGCCTGTTAAGTGCTATTCACGTTTACACTATTGCTACAGGTGTGTTAGTACACTCTTAATATCACAGTTCTGCAAAGATGACAGAAAATTTACTTGCAATTGCTGTTTGCGGCAAAACATGTGAGCAGTTGAGTTTTAGATCAGATATACAATCGTGAGTGAGTGCGACCTGAACATGTCAGTGAATGGTGAGATATTTTCCTAAATAAAATGATCCTGCCAGAAAAATTGCATGAAAATGTATCATGTCTGTTCCATCTGTATCATCTCAGTGAGCTTTTCTCAGGCTTTACTAGGGCTGCCCCCTAATAGTCGACTAACTGTTAGTCGACCAGAAGAGGCTCGATCGACCAAAATTTTAGTCGCAGGAAAAAAAAAATCACATTGGCGAATAGTGGTAATACAGTATATTGGGACATCCAAATGCTCACCTATCATTCATCGATCTCAAATATGGCTTACCATCTGAAATATGTTAGTAGCAGGAATTTTACCTGGCTGCGCAATCAAATGTTAACCTAGAGAAATGTGCGCTGTTCAAGTGTCTATGCTGATTTTGGAAGCTGAACAGTAGCGCGCTCACTGTAGGATGGATGGAGGCGCCGTTGAGCTCACTTGCTTTTAAAATACTCCGTCATTTTTGGCCATAGAGATAAGAGTAATAAAGACTCTACGTTAATTTGTGTGCACTCACAATAACAACAAAACATTGCAGTTTTGTAAAAGAATGAAAGCAAACAGGATGCACTTTCTGCCGTCTCGGCCTCTGTGAACTTGAGCACGAAACAGTGTATATTTGTCTTACAGACATGAAAAATATGTCTATTTAAAGTGAAAAGTCTACTTTCAAATAAACCAATTCAAATGGAAAACAAATATTCTCAGATTATGTCATCCATAACATGCACACAGGCGCATCCACTACTGCGGAAATGACGAGTCAGTGTCACCAACCTCAGGCCCGTTCACACCAAGCACGATAACTATAAAGATAATGATAAAGATATAGTTCTAAAAATTGTTCTCAATAATAAAGAATAGCAGAGTCCATACCACAGCTATAATGATAAAGGCACAAAGAAACGATATCGTTGGAATCACTTTCAAAATGATTTTCTCCAGCTGATGAACGATACAAACATTGACAGGCAATCGGAATTCATCCTGCTATAACGAGCTTGAGAATTTAAAGAGGTAGACAAGCATGCGCTAAGAATAAACAGACAATATCATCCGCTGGTGTGTAACTAATATAGTTATCTTTATAGTTATCTTTGTAGTTATCATTCTTGGTGTGAACATGCCTTTCATCTCTTAAACTGAAAACAAAGAAAGCACTAGTTTATCAAATTATTAAAATGGTAATGGACACATTCATAATCATTACTTTTGTTGGTGCGCTGTGGAAAGCTTTATGTGTGCACTTAAATGCTTATTAGGCAATGTAGGTAATTAAAGGCTCATTATTATTATTTAAATGGTTTATTAATAAATGTGCAATTAGTCGTCTAATGCTTCAAATAAATGACTACTAGTCGACCAGAAAATCTTTAGTTAAGGGCAACCCTAGGCTTTACCCATGTGCAGTAAAGCAAATTTAACGTTTTCTGACATTTCAGTGTAAATGTCAGAAACTTTTGGAAAACGCTAGTGTGGATGGAAAGTGTTTTAAAACAAAAATGACGTTTTCAAATTAATGTAGACAAAGCTTTACGTTGGGCTGAAATTAATTATGATGCAGTGATCTGATTTGAAATTATGCTGTAACATTATGAGAAACTGTGAAGACTTGAAATACTGAGAAATCAGTCTCATGTTCTTAGGCAAATAACAGTATCTTTGTACATATCCACTTTTCCACTTTTATTGAACATAAATATTCTCTATATACTGTTGGTAAAATGTAATGAAAACATAAATATAACAAGAATCTGAAACAAACCTCAGTTTTTCCAGCTGGCAGCTTGGACTCTTCAGTGCATCAAAGAGCAGCTTCCCACCTGAATCGTTCAGGTCATTGTTACTCAGGTCAAGCTCTCTCAATGAGGGATTTAATTGTAGAGCTGTAGCCACACTTTCACAACACTGATCAGTGAGTTTACAACCTGACAGTCTAAAAAGAACAGTAAATGGTTAATTAACACTTTGCAGAATACCCACGCAAATAAGAAGGCCACAAAACCATTTGATCTTAACGTTAACAACATTGTCCTACACATTTCAAAGCACCATTCATCACCATCACAGTTGATCTCTATAAAGGAAAAAGCACAGGAGTTAAACTGCAATTACACTGAGATTACAGTTGATTCCATGTTTAGAGTTTGTCTTTGAATCTTGCTAAACTGTGTTTGTCCAATATAAAAAACTTTATGATAAAAAGGTTGCTGACTCCAGGTCTATATCCACCAAATTTGTGTTCAGAAGATTCTGGTAACAATTGTTGACACCAACAATTAACAACATTGAAACAATTTAACAAATATTAATTTACTATGATGTATGTTTTTGTCCTGAGAGTTCGAAAGTTGTACATTCCACATTATGCAAATTGGATCAGTAGCTTATTTTTTATTTTTTGTTTGATTGATTTTGTTTTGTTTTCAGAAATGACAAATGCCAAAATACTTACAGGGCTTTGCTGCAGTTCCTCACAGCTGGTATCAGTCTCCTTCTGCCTTCATCTGATGTGTTGAATTTCTTGAGGTTCAGTTCATCCAGTACCTCATCTGACATCTGAAGCATGTAGGCTATTGCTGAGCAGTGAGGCAGAGAAAGTTTCGTCCATGAGAGTTTATCTGAATTCACAAACCTCTGAATATCTCTGTAGAGACTCTGATTATTCAGTTCCAGCAGACAGAGAAAAAGATTGATAGATTTATCAGCTGAGAGTTGTTCATCGCCAATAATTGTATCTTTAATATACGCTGTGACCTCAAAATAGGCCCCTAAGTTTTTCTCTGTGTAAGTCAGTAGATTCTCTAAAAGTATGTGATTGGACTCCAGTGAGATGCCCAGCAGGAAGCGGAGGAAAAGATCCAAGCGTCCAGACTGCAAGGACTTATCAACTACTGCTTTAAGCAGCATGTACAATGACAATTGCTCGGATATGTAAAATGACTTCAGTACTTTCTTGTTGTTGTGTATGTGGCAGTAAAACACATAGAGAGCTGCCAGAAACTCCTGAAAGCTGAGATGAATGAAGCTGTAGACTTTTCTCTGATGAATTACAGATTCCTCCTTAAATATCTCTGAGCAAATCCCAGAATACACTGATGCTTCAATGACATCTATGCCACTCTCAATCAGGTCCTCCTCATAGAACATCACATTGCCCTTCATTAGCTGATTGTAAGCCACTTCAGCAAGTTTCACAATCACTTCTCTGTTGGACTGCAGGAGTTTCTCCGGATCGCTCCCTTCATACTTCTGATTCCTCATGTTTATCTGAATGAGCAGGAAGTGGATGTACATTTCAGTCAGAGTTTGAGGGATTTTTGCATTGATATCTTGTTTCAGGAGGTTTTGAAACACAGTGGATGAGACCCAGCAGAAGATGGGGATGTAGCACATGATGTGGAGGGTTCTTGATCTTGTGATGTGTGAGATGATTCTGCTGGCTTGATGCTGATCACTGACTCTCTTCCTGAAATATTCCTCTTTCTGATGGTCATTAAATCCCTGAATTTCTGTCAGACGGTTGATGTATTTTGAGGGTATCTCATTGGCTGCTGTTGGTCTGGAGGTGATCCAAACGAGAGCAGAGGGAAGCAGATCTCCTCTGATGAGGTTTGACATCAACACACCCACTGATGAAGACTCATTTATATCAGAAACTTTCTCATCGTCTGAAAACATCAGTGTGATTCTGCTTTCATCCAGACCATCAAAGATGAACACAACTTTACATTCCTCATAATTCTTTGGGGACAGATCCTGTAGTTCTGGATGAAAGTCCAGCAGAAGTATGTGAAGACTGTACTGGTGGTCTTTAATCAAGTTCAGCTCTCGAAATGGAAGCACAAACATGAAATCTACATCCTGATTGGCTTTTCCCTCGGCCCAGTCCAGTATGAACTTCTGCACAGAGACGGTTTTTCCAATTCCAGCGATGCCTTTAGTAAGAACAGTCTTGATTTTTTCTTCCTCCACACATCCTGGTTTAGGTGAGGGTTTAAAGATGTCATTGCAGTAGATTGGAGTGTCTTGTGTTCTGGCTGTTGTCTCCATCTGTAGCACCTCATGTTCTTCATTCACCGCTTCTCTCTCTCCCTCTATGATATAGAGCTGTGTGTAGATGCTGTTCAGGAGGGTTTGATTCTCTTGTAGTTTGATTCCCTCAAATAATCTCTCATACTTGTTCTTCATTCTGGTTTTGTGAGTGGTTTTGACTGTTTTAATGGCATCATCCACTGCTTGGTAAGAATCCTGCAGGTCTCCAGAAACTTCATTGTTCCCACTGCAGAAACATCAACAAGGAAAGCAATTAGAATATTTCGTCTACACTTAACGTCAAACAGAACCTAGCTCTTTTAGGTACACTCTTAAAAATAAAGGTGTTTAAAAGGTTCTTCGCAGCGATGCCATAGAAGTACCATTTTTGGTTCCACAAAGAAGCATTCAGTCAAAGGTTCTTTAACCCTTTCACACGTGAGTTTAAAATATTCTAGCTGAGCCCCTGGCGTGAGTTTTTTTTTAGGCGACCGTTATTTTAGAATGTATAGCCTTATTGTTTCCATGGCGACGCGTCATACTTGTCATGTGACACACCGCAGCCCTAATAGCGCTGTATGACACATGGATTGCTTTTATTTCGTTTTTCCTTTTTTAATTATTAATATTCACAAACATACTCGCTATATTATGAAATATCTGATATTCCGATTCTGAAATATGTGCAAGTAAATGTATTTGGTTGTTTAAACACTTTTATAATGACCGTGTTAGTTGATCTATACCGGGTGATGGGCGCCGCCATGTTTGTTCGCGCTGAATCCGAGCTGTGGGATTTACAACACGTAAATTCATCCTCGCCTCCCAAAACACTTTAAAGTAAGTCTCCAGTAAACTGGGAGAAGAGCAGAGTAAACTTTAAAGTTATCTACACAATCTGTATATGATATCAATAAAACATGTCGTCAGATTATATTTGTAAGGATCGTTATTACTGCTTCCATAGACATCAGCGTGTATTTTACAAACTATAAATGTATGGTTTTGCTAGTACTTATGTGCATTTAAATGTCTGAAATCTAAAATAAGCATTATATGGTTGACAACACTGAATAAGTGGTAATATGACAAGCGCTCTCGCGTCTGATCTGGCTCCGCACCAGAAAGTAGATTTGAATTCGGCAGTTGATGACGTGACGCACTGAACGTTCTAATCACACCAGTGTGATCGTACGCTCCAGGGACCAGCCAAGACTGATCACACCGGTGTGATCGTACGCGCTAAAGGGTTAAAGAACCATCTCTTTCTTACTTTTTATAATCTGAAGAACCTTCTTTCGCCACAAAGACCCTTTTGTGAAACAGAAAGGTTCTTCAGATGTTAAACGTTCTTCCATAGCATCGTGAAGCACCTGTATTTTTAAGAGTATACCATGCTCGTATGCCACATAAATATATACTGTAAATTTTATCTCTAATATGCATGTATTCTTTGTCCAATTCAGGCAAAAATCTCACATGGCTCCAGGGGTAACTGCTTGATCCACTGAATTTGTAGTCTTTCTAAACACATAAAAAACAAAAAAAACAAGCACTCATACAGTTGCAATTAATATCTTGAATTTTGTAGGCATTTTTGTTCATTTTGGTGGCATTTCCAACCTTACGTGAAGCTGTTTTACACCAGCTTGCTTGTTGTTATGCTTGATGGAGGACTACTGCCTAAGCTAGGCTGGCGGTTTTATTAATGATTTAATTTCATAGCAGTGACGAATACATTGCAATCTGGCTTTCACCAATGAAGACCGGTCAGGAAGATGCTGCTTGATTTACGTGTGTTAAATGTTTTGGCTGTCACTGTGTCATTCATTGTGAAAGCTCTGTCATCTAATCTAGTCAAAGGCCAACACTTCGGGTCTATCTGTGCATGTGCATGGCCTTAGCCAAAGCAGTAATTTAATAATTGTATCCAAAATCTTTTATTGCAATAAATATGTTTACCTAATATTGAATGTTTGTAACAGACATCCACTCAATTGTGTGTTGGAATAAGAAAACCTCTCTTTCTCCTAGATGTACACAGATAAAGCAATCATTTTGTTTCTTAGTCCTATCTGTTGTTTGGTGTTTTTGTCTCCAGTACTGTAAAATGTATCTCACATGGCTTCAGAATTCACAGCTTCATTTCTGAAATCAACGTGTCGATCAAATGAATTTGCAGACACACAGCTGGGACATGGTGCACCTCCCTCCTCTCTCCTATCATAGCGGTGCCCTTTAGTAGGAGTGCTCTCCTCCATATCCATGATTTCAGACCCGTCTCTAGAAATAAATGAGACACAGAATCAGGAAGACTGGCTTCTTCCAATTAAGGGCTATTGTGACATTTAAACCCTTTTCTGTCATTTCATGGTGTGGAAGATGTTATGTATATTTTTATTACATGTACATCTGTATACTGTACATCTCTATATTAGATCCTGTACTTGCAATCTCACTCATAGTCAGTCAGAGTGACTGATAATCCTTTTTTGTAGCATGATCAAGCTATTCAGAAAAATACAATCAAATGCATTTCCTCACACTCTACACACAAATTACCAAATAAGGCCATTTCACACTTTCCCATGTTCTGCAGACAATAGTTTTTTTTTTTTATACTGAAAGAATGAAGAATAATTGCTCAAATCAAATGAAGTTTTTGATTGTTTTTTTTTTTTTTTCAGAAATACTTAAGTATAATGTCTAAAATTCCTTGAGGTCCTCATTTAGCACTTCAATTAAAAAATTACAACTTAATAAAAACATAAGGAATACACCTAAGGTGATGAAAGTGGTGTTGCTACTGAATAACTCACTAGATATATTAGAAAAATTAGATATATTTTGAAAGAAAAAAGTGTCACTATGGCTAAATAAGTGTCACTATGGCTTTATAGATGTAGGGCAGTGTATTGTGTTGTCCACAAGATGTCGCTATGACACTGTTGTGTTAAGGTAGATTCAAGTGTTTTTAGCGCTGTTTGAGCCTTGTGATGTACCGTAGTGTTGATAGGCGTGTAGTGCGCCATCTTTTCTTCAGTTCATGTTATCAACACTATAGGTAAGACATGGAAATAGTTGTGGAAATTTCAATTTAAAGTATCGTTTTTGTTATTGCTCTAAAGTTATGTCTATTGAGATATTTTGTGTTCTAAACTGCTAAAGACCTAAATGCAGAGTAATATGGAGAGTTAAAATGTTGTGATTAATACGGGGTGGCTGATGCAAAGCTATGCATGATAATATAAGCAGCGAAAAGTTATTGAGTTGAATGTGCATTGAAATGTACTTTACTAGATTAAACTTAAGTGAGTTCATGTTATCAACACTATAGATGCCATACTGTGGAATAAACGGTCAAGCCACGATCCCGAACCCCTCTGTGTCCGCGTCTCCTCTCTACCACCACCCACGAACACACAACACAGCGCAGAGTAGCAGCAGTGGTGCTAGAGGCCAGCAAGCACGCAGAGAGTGAAAGGGCTACATCTTTGGTGCCGTGACCCGGATCGTGGCACCACTAGACCGAAGAGGAAGATAATTCTACCAGTGGTTTGAATGCTGAACTCTGTAATAGAAAAACTGAATTCTTAACCAAACTGATGATTTTGGGCATGCATTACCGTCACCGCTATATCCTTTACAGCCTGCTGGGAATCTGAACTGTTTTGCTGTTTCAATTTGAGTGATTTGCTGTTATATAATACATATTGGATGGTTTATTGATAAGAAAGGATTTTTTTTGTTTTGTTTTTTTTTGTTGTTGTTTTGCCTACTGAGATTCATGTAATTTTTCCGAGATTATTGTGCAACTACTTGATATTCATTGAGACATACAACAGGCATTTAGGTGTAAGCTGACAAGCCAATTTAGTCTATGAGTTGATAAGCTTTTGGGATAAACTGGTTGTATATTTCCCTGTGCTAATCTCACTGAAATATATAGCTTACTTTAGCACAATTTCTTTCTTTTTTTTTTCTTTTTTTTTCTTCTTTTCTTTTGTTATTTCTACAAGATTGGAACATTTTACATAACACCTACTTACAATCCAATTACACTACCTTTAACCTGCTTGCACATAGTAAATACATTCTACAATGTCGCAGGCCTATGCAAACTCAACTCAAAACTTGCATAGCTCCTTTTCCGGTGCATCCAGTCTCCTACCGCCAGCTGAGCATGCCACAAATTACCCACCATTGCCCTTAGAACGACATACTCCACCACCCCCAATGAACTTGCTCTATGCTGACCAGTACGTGACGCCAGCACATGCATCAAGGCTGCCAGGTACTGGGGCCTCAGGGCAGGTACCGCCAGTCTGTTTCAACAACAGCCCAGATGCAAGAACAGGTGGCCAGGTAGATAGGTCGGTTGATGCCTCTGGTCGCAAGCGTAGTGGCCATGGGCCATCAGGAGCCACGCTGATGCTCCTCTTGCACTGTCTTCTCAACACCTTAATGTGCATGTTGATGCTCTCTCTCAAGCTGCCCCTCCACCTACATCTGCCAGCCAATCGGCCCACCCACATGTGACACAGTTCAGGCCTCCTGCTCAAGCAGTCGCCAACCAGTGCCTTTCCATGGCAGCCCATGGCAGTTTCATGCAAACTCATCAGGTGAAAAATGTTCAAGTATTCACGGGAAATCCGGACTGTAGGATACTGGTGGAAGACTGGATTCGCGACTTGCAGTACCTCTTGGAGGCAATAGAGCTCCCAATGCACCTTCGCTTCTCCACTGTTGTGCGACACCTGGGTGGGGAAGCCCGAAATCTCATCCTTAACCTACCTCCCCATGATCAGACCCCTGAGAAAGCATTCGAGGAACTGAGGGCCGAATACAGTGACACACGAGGCTCCTTAGACCCTCTGGCTGACTTCTATGAGCGGAGCCAGAATTCAGGGGAGTCTGCCTGTTCTTATGCTATAGCACTGGAGGCAAAGTTGCGGACGGTAGAGGAAAAGCAAAGAGGTAAGCCCTTCCTGGATCGGGATAGCAAACTAACCCGGCAGTTCATGAGGGGTCTTACCGACGAGGAGGTGTACACAAGAATCGCACCAATGGCACCCAGGCTCTTGAGTTTCAGGGAGCTGCAGGCAGAGCTCCGAAATTTAGCCAGAGAAACTAAAAAGTTCCAGATGCAGAGTAAAGCAAAGAAAACATATGCTCAGGTGCACGTAACATCAGGAGGGGGTGGAAACACCAAAATGGATAGGCCAAAGCATACATCTGAGATATCAGAGTTGACAGAAATGGTTAAAAAGTTAGCCCTTATTCAGGAAGAACAAATGGCTAAGCTGTCCCAACTGGAAATGAGAATGGCCTCTCCATCCCTTGCCTCCCCATTAGCGGGCCGGCCAGCAAAAGGTAAAGGAAACCAGGATCTAAGCTTTGTCTGTTACCGTTGTGGAGAGCCAGGCCACACAGCCAGAGTGTGCCGAGCAGTGCTTCCGGATCCAAGCCTAGCTGAAGCCCAGCAGCCTAAGACCCCTGCTGACGGACACATGCACTCTGCTCAAAATTTAAACGCTTAGTGCCCATGGCAGCTGGGGCATCCATGGGTACACAGCAAGGGCCCCACCCACCCGCGAAGAGGATTCACACTGAAGGAGGGGAAACAACCCTAGTGGGTCCCAGGAACGAAGGGCAAGTGGAAGTCAATGGCAAGGCATGCGAGGCTCTCATTGACTCCGGCTCACAGATCACCAGTATTACGCACAAGTACTGGCAGAGCCACCCAGCTCTACAGAAGCAGAAGCTACGGTCTTCTACGATACCAATAGAGGGTGCAGCAGGTCAGATCGTACCCTACCATGGTGTCCTGCACATCGACCTGAAAGTGCTGGGGAAAGAATTCAAGGCAGTACCTACCTTTGTTGTTCCTGATTCCGACTATCGCTCTTCAGTCCCCCTGTTGGTGGGAACCAATGTCATTCGAGCCTCCCGAACCCACCTTCAAGCAGCTTATGGTCCGCAGTTTCTGCACCAGGTCAAAGAGAAGCATCCAGAGTGGTACACAGCTTTACTGAAGGTGGGGAGTGCCAAGCAAAGTGAAATGCATGATGTTGTGGGTCCTGCTGTTTACACTGGTCGTACAATACACCTCCCTGGTGGGAAAGAGATGGATTTAAGGTGTAGGATTAAAACTGGCCCTCAAAGGAAGACTTATACAGCCCTGATAGAAGGCCATCCCTCCTTGCAGCTCCCCCAGGACGTATTAGTGGCCAAAGTGCTTGCAAATGTGAAAAGAGGTTGTGCTCCAGTTAGGGTGATGAATCTTTCCCAGCGTGTCATTACGATCAAGCGACACACAAGTCTGGCCAGTGCAGTCCTGGTGGACAAGGTGGTAGAGTTCCCAGATAAAAAGCATGGTGAAGCTGGGAACAGAGGGGCATGTCTCAGTATGGACCAAGTAGTGACTAGCTGTGGGGTCGACCTAAGAGAAGCAGCGGTGGAAAGTGAGGATCAACGTGCTCTACTTAAGGATCTGCTGGACAAGAATGCAGATGTGTTCTCCCAACATCCCATGGACTATGGTCACACCAAAACAGTACATCATGAGATTCCCCTTGTTGACCCGAGGCCCTTCCGACTGCCATACCGCAAAATACCTCCCTCCCAGTGGCAAGATGTGAGGCGGTTATTGATGGAAATGGAGACAGCAGGAGTAATTCGACCCAGTAAAAGTCCATACGCATCCCCTGTGGTGGTCGTGACCAAGAAGGATGGGTCACTCCGACTGTGTATCGACTACAGGAAGCTCAACTCCTGCAGCACCCGAGATGCATTCCCTCTGCCAAGGATTGAGGAGGCTCTAGAGGCTTTAGGACAAGCAAAGTACTTCTCCACCCTTGACCTTACATCTGGATACTGGCAGGTGGAGGTAGCGGAACAAGACAAGCACAAGACAGCATTCAGCACTCCCATGGGGCTGTTTGAAGCCAATAGAATGCCTTTTGGGCTGCAAAACGCACCCTCCACCTTTCAAAGACTGATGACCTCCTGTTTTGGGGACTTAAATTTTACCCATCTCCTTATTTACCTTGATGACATTATCATTTTCTCTAAGTCCTTTAATGAACATTTAGAGAGGCTCCAGCTGGCTTTCGATAGGCTTCGGGAGCATGGCTTGAAACTGAAGCCATCCAAGTGCCAGCTTGTGAGGAAGGAAGTGCAGTACTTGGGTCACTTGGTGTCTGCGGAGGGCATTAGGACAGACCCAGAGAAGATCAACAAGGTCAAGGATTGGGAGAGGCCTACTAATCGTATGGAAGTGCTGCGGTTTTTGGGTTTCGCGGGTTACTATAGGAGGTATGTTAAGGGTTACTCTAACTTGGCTGCTCCGTTATACCGCCTTACCTCCGGTGACCCTAGAAAGAAGAAAAGAGGGACCCAGAAAAGTCCAGGCCCTGACCAGCCATTTCTGTGGACTGCTGAATGCGAGGAGGCCTTTCAGTCTTTAAAAGAAAAGTTAATAAGTGCTCCAGTGCTAGGCTATCCAGACTACAGTCAGCCCTTTCTGCTGCAGACTGATGCCTCAGGAATGGGGCTTGGTGCGGTGTTAGTACAGGTCCAAGATGGAGTGGAAAGGGTCATTGCGTATGCGAGCAGAGGCCTGAGCCCACCTGAGACGAGGTATCCTGCACACAAGCTTGAGTTCCTCGCTCTCAAGTGGGCCGCGACGGATAAGTTCCATGACCACCTCTACGGGCGCAAGTTCTCCGTTCTGACGGACAATAATCCTCTGAAATATGTAATGACCTCATCCAAACTTGACGCCACGGGTCAGCGATGGGTTTCTCATCTGTCCACATTTGACTTTGACATCCAGTATCGGAGGGGACAGGATAACTCCAACGCTGATGCCCTATCACGTATGTCCAACCAGGAGGTGGCGGAGACCCTGCAGTCATGCCCGCAGCAGTTGAGGACTAGCAGAACGAGACATGAGGAGGCAGAAACCACCCAGGAGCCTGAGGACATCTCAGGCGAGGATACAGCTGGCACAGAGGAACCTGAAAGCGGTCAGGAGACCAGTGAGGTGTATGTGGATGTGGGGATGGAGGCACTGCCTGCTATGACCACACAGGAGCTTCGAGCGGGGCAGAAGGAAGACAGAGTTATCGGTCCCATCCTCCACTTTAAGTGCAGGAACCACAAACCAAGCCACAGCGAGAGGATGAAAGTGGGAGCCACTGGGGGTCTCCTTTTAAAAGAGTGGAGGAGGCTAGTGGTAAAAAAAGGGATCCTATACCGTAGCATCAGAGACTGCCATAAAGGAGTGGTGGAGCAACTAATACTGCCTGAAAAGCTGCGTGAAACCATCAAAATAGCCCTTCACAATGACTCAGGGCATCTGGGATTCGAAAGGACACTACAGATGATAAGGGAAAGATTTTACTGGCCAAGAATGTTCCAGGAGATCAAGGCTTGGTGCGAACACTGTGAGAGGTGCTGCCTTAGAAAAACTCCCACAGCCAACGTCAGGGCCCCCCTTGTGAGTATCCATACCAGTGCCCCCATGGAGCTGGTCTGTGTGGACTTCCTGATGCTGGAGAAGTCCAAGGGTGGTATGGAGAATGTGCTAATTGTTACAGACCACTTTTCTCGCTACGCGCAGGCCTACCCCACCAGGGACCAAAAGGCAGGAACAGTAGCCAGGGTCTTGTGGAGGAATTTCTTCTGCCGGTTTGGGTTCCCTGCAAGGTTACACGCTGATCAAGGGCGCAATTTTGAAAGCGCAATTGTGAAGGAACTATGCAAGTGTACTGGCATCACTAAAACCCACACCACGCCCTACCACCCCCAGGGCAACGGGACCACCGAAAGATTCAACCGCACCCTAATGAACATGCTGGGAACACTGGAGCCACACCTGAAACCCCGGTGGCATGAGTATGTGGATGCCATGACACACGCATATAACTGCTCGCGACATGACTCCACTGGATACAGCCCATACTACCTCATGTTCGGCAGGCATCCAAGGCTCCCAGTGGACCTCATCTTCGGGTCCCCCACAACGGACCAGCCGTGTGAATACAGCGAGTATGTCCAGACTCTGCATGACTCTCTGACGCAGGCCTATGCCCTGGCTAATCAGACATCTCAGCTGGCGAAAGGACAACAGAAGAAGTATTATGACAAAAGAGCTAAGAGTGAAGACTTCAGTCCAGGAGATAGAGTCTTAGTCAAGGTCTGTCATGTGGAGGGGAAGCAGAAGTTGAGAGATCGATGGGAGGCACGGCCATATGTTGTGGTCAGGAAGCAACCAGGTTTGCCTGTGTACGTGGTGCGACCAGAGGATGGAGGAGCAGAGAGAGTGGTTCATAGAAACCTCTTGACGCAGTGTATGTTTCTTCCAGTGGAACGAGATGGAGTGATCGTAGAAGAGGGAGGGTCAGATGGTGAGATAAATGGGGCAGGCATTGAGTGGGAAGGCGAAGAGGGAACAGGGAGTGATGGCTCAGAGGAGGCTCTGGACAGAGCCCTGATTGGAGCAGCCAATGAAGAGGGGGAGCAAATAAGCACAGAGGAGCCTGACATGTGGATAGAAGAAACAAGTGACAGAGAAGGAGTGCTTATGACTGGTAGTGGGCCCACCTCCGCTCAAGGGCCCATCCCTCCAAGGAGAAACCCAAAAAGAAACCGGCATCCTCCAATTAAACTCTCACTCGAATCCCAAGTTCTGAAACTGGAGAGTGACCTCCAAAAGATAGAAAGAGGGAGAAAGGTGTGGCTAAAGGCTAAAAATAAGAGGAGCAACAGGGCATTGCATGCACCCTGATAACAGTTGGCTACCCCGCACAAACAAACAATCTACACACGTTGTGTGCTATACATTTACTCAAAACACATTTATTGTTTTGATTGTCATAGATCAGACCACACTTGAGTTTTGGTTAATCTGATGGCTGGGACGCCATCAATTAAAGAAAGGGTGGATGTAGGGCAGTGTATTGTGTTGTCCACAAGATGTCGCTATGACACTGTTGTGTTAAGGTAGATTCAAGTGTTTTTAGCGCTGTTTGAGCCTTGTGATGTACCGTAGTGTTGATAGGCGTGTAGTGCGCCATCTTTTCTTCAGTTCATGTTATCAACACTATAGGTAAGACATGGAAATAGTTGTGGAAATTTCAATTTAAAGTATCGTTTTTGTTATTGCTCTAAAGTTATGTCTATTGAGATATTTTGTGTTCTAAACTGCTAAAGACCTAAATGCAGAGTAATATGGAGAGTTAAAATGTTGTGATTAATACGGGGTGGCTGATGCAAAGCTATGCATGATAATATAAGCAGCGAAAAGTTATTGAGTTGAATGTGCATTGAAATGTACTTTACTAGATTAAACTTAAGTGAGTTCATGTTATCAACACTATAGATGCCATACTGTGGAATAAACGGTCAAGCCACGATCCCGAACCCCTCTGTGTCCGCGTCTCCTCTCTACCACCACCCACGAACACACAACACAGCGCAGAGTAGCAGCAGTGGTGCTAGAGGCCAGCAAGCACGCAGAGAGTGAAAGGGCTACATAAACATAAAAAAAAAACAAGAAAGAGATGCAAACAAACCTCTTCTTGTTTATGCGAGTTAAATTATTCAACGCTGCTTCACATGTGAAACAATCACGTCAAACTTTGACAAAGAGCCTTCAGAGAACAACTGCAACATTTTTACACGCGTCGAAAGTTTACATATCCTTGCTGAACCTGCAAAATGAGATTAACTTTAACAAAATAAGATGGAGTTTAAAAAATAAAATAAATACCTGTAAAGCTTTTTAAAAGCCATTTTACCTCCTGTTGTCAGGCCAAGTTGTCACGTTTACGGTTTTAGTTTCACTTGTGAAAGTGCGTACCTGTGAAAGCTGGTTTCCCATTGGCTAGTGACTTTTGAAGAGCCAGTTCCTGTTCCTGCAATTTGATATCCTGTGGACGGAGTGAGTTCTGAGGAGAAAGGAAGACATGTAAAAACAGTTTTACAGTTACATTTTAATTGTTCCTCTTTTTTCTTTTTTTTTTCCTTTCTTTTTTTTTTAGCCTTTGTGTCACATTTTTGATGGTGTAGAGTTAATTAACGTTTTCTTAGATTACATCAAATGTAATGTCAACACAACATGTTCTTGTTTTAAATGTTATGAAATAAGTAAACATGATTTGGACTCATAGCCCATGGCTATATGTTTTTGGGTTTGTGTTAATAAACCATGTGTTTTTATAATTTCCTAAAAAAAACATTTGTCTGGAGTGCATGATCTCAAAATATTTATTGGTTTATACCTTTACTGGTTTAAACACATTGTATGAACTGAATTTAGAGCTGAAACTTAAGGTTAACAACGGCGGAAAAGAAAAGAAAAGAAATTATAATAGCTATTTACCTGCTTGCTTCTGCTTTGCGAAAATAGGCGGGCACTAGTGCCAAAAGTTGTCATACTATATTCCCACCACTAGATGGCGACCCAGCTCTATTAAATGTGATTGTTTACTAACCACCGAATAATAACACCTCTGTACGTTTTTGTAGCTCAGTTGGTGTGCACCTACAGCCCAACAGATGCTGCTCTCAGTCTGAATGTGCGATATTCCTATTTATATCACATGCATCTGAGACTGATTTCCTTGGCCTGTGTCACTGGCATCAGTTATAAACTGCAGGGATTGACTGACAGCTTTCTGCTTGACATACCACTTCCCACAGAGCCGCAGTGTGGCGTGACTCACAGTTCAATAGTCGTGAGCAATAACTCTACATGCATATCAATAATGCACGCGTCCTGTGAGTCATATAGGCTACAGCGCACGTGCATGTTTCTGGTCTAGACATGAGCTACTTTGAAGGACATGACTGCTGATAGAAGACCCAGAAGGTAGATAACTCTTAAGTAAATAAATAAATAAAAATTAAATACATGCATACATACATACATATTAGCAGCACTATTGTTTTGTGGAAACTTCAAACAGTATCTCCTTTTGTGTTCCACAGAAAGGGCTGTTTATACCAGCTTGCAGTTCTTCATGTGCTTACACACACACACACACACACACACACATACACAAAGGTCATTTTTGCTCTTGTTCTTTAAAGAAGTCATCTGTGATCAAGTAGACAGTAATTTTCTCAGTCCGCAAATTGATCTATAGGCTTTTACAAATTACTATTACAATTACAAATTGCTGTTACTATTACAAATCATTTCTATTTAAATAAACACTGTTGTTTTGAACTATCTATTCATCAAACAATTCTGAAAATATATATATATATATATATTATCCACAAAACTGATAATAAGAAGAAATGTTTCTTTTTAGCAAATCGGCATATTAGAATGATTTCTGAAGGATCATGTGACACTGAAGACTGCAGTAAGGATTATGCTGAAAATTCAGCTTTGATCACAGCAGTAAAATACATTTTAATATATATATAAAAAAGTTAATCAGTTATTGTAAATTGTAAAAATATTTCTGATTTTACTGTATTTTTAATTTAAAAAATGCAGCCTTTGTGAGAGACTTTAAAAACATTTTTTAAATATCTTACCAACCCCAAAACTCTGAACAGTAGTGTATGTTTTTCCACATAATTGTGTTTTTTTTGTTTTGTTTTCATAAGATTCCTCAGTAAACTTTTAGGAGTCCAGTCGCATAACCTCGAAACTAACAGACATGGACTAAAAGCCCCCAAATTTTTATATAGATTTAATGACGTCTCAAAAACAACATTTTGTTGAAGCACATGGTTTTCGGTGACAAAAAGTGTACAGATACCCGGTACAGTGTGCTGCTGTATCAGAGGCCTCAGAGGTGAGTAATGGCAGTTTGTGTGTATGTGTTTGTGAGTAATGTTGAAGCAAACGGGTCACTTCCTGTGTGCTACGTAATGGGACAGATGGGTCAATGACAAATCCCAATCTAAGGATCCAAACAAACACATTCACACAAAACTAAAGGTGTTCCTCTCTCTTCTCTCGGTCTAACAACGGTGTGGCGAGACTGGGCGTAGCTTTCAGTCACACTGTTTCTTCACACATTAGCAAGATGTCCCTGATGAACTGGAAAAACAGCAAGAGAAGCTAACAAGGTGTTTTTTTCTGTTTTTTTTAGAACATGAATGTGCTGACTGCTGTCTCGGTTCGTGACATCAACTGACACCTCCGTTCATGTGTGAGGCTGGTTTGTGCACTGAATGCAAAAAGCTCACAGATGCATTTCCTGTCCTTCGTATTTATCTGTGCATGTAATGAGCCCGAGTGCGTTTGGTGAACATGACGTGTGGTGTTTGTGAAAAATAACCCTTTCTGGGATCCAGTATCAGCACAGACGCCATCCGTTGAAGGACAGACAAGGATGTTCGAGATAATCAAAATGAGAAATCTTTTACAATGCAAACTTTGTGTATTTGTGTTTGTTTTGGTAAAAACGTTGATGCCAATGCTGTTGATTTTCATCAAAAATTTGAATTAGTGTCTACCAAGCAAAAAAAGACCTTACTCTGTCATGGGATATTCACATGAAAACAAAATAGCTTCCTGTCAGTTACACCAAACTGTTAGGTTTTCAATGTTTTAAAATATTACTAAGATATACAAAACTATTTTGTTTACAAACAATTTAGACCTTTTCATATTTAATGTATCCACCTTATTTTTCAACGCGGAAGTAACTCCCAGTTCATTAGCCAGCCGCTGTACGTAAATAACAAGAAGTATAACAAAGTGCAGTAAACGGTAAAACTGTTTTCACTACAAACCGGTGTGTTCAAGATACATTAAAAATAATATGGTAAGACACACCAGTTCGCTATATCAAGCAGCAAAACAAGTTTTGTACAGCTAAAAATACCTGGAAGCGAATGACACCGCAAGCCAGACACATTAGATTTACAAAATGGCCGCGCCGGCTCTCATGGGAAAAATAAGGTGGATAGAAAGTGTGTGTAGGCTATATTTGAATAGTCAATAGACGACAAAACATTTTCCTCAAAAGGTACACAAAACAGTAACGTGTGCACGAGAACTGACTCAAAAGAAAATTTCTAAGCAAAAGGATATCGGACAGCGTTTGAGTATTAATACGGTAAGCCCTTGGTGCCTAAGAGTCGTAGGAATCTTCACGGAGAAGCGACGTTATGAGTAACTTACTCCTATAGTTTACACACGTTCAGAAGTGTAATACGTGACTCATATGCAATGCAGATTAAACAGCTAAAATACATACAATTTACATGTATGTAAGAAACTGTATACCCTTACGAAAAAGAAGTTTATTCAAGTGTGCTATTAGTATACTTATTTTAAAGTTTAAAATAGGAAAGTATACTTTTAGTCTACTTTTTATGTACTTCTCAGAAATATATTAAAATTACATTTAAGTATACTTAACCTATACTTAGAAAAAGTCTATAAATATATTTGAGCTATACGTGTGTTTTCATTGTTGTGCGGTAGGGGCGCTAGTACACATCTTCAGTACAGAATTTCTAAAGAAGTGAAGAAGAAACCGAAACAACAGATGCTTCTTCAATGTAATCTAACACGATCATCAGACATAAAACAACATCAAAACTGTGTAACGTTATGACTGTCAAGCTTTGGGGTGTTGATCAACACCGTCTACGATTTGATTATCATTCTGAATCCAATTCATAGTCTTTTTCAGCTTTTTGTTCAAAATGTTATTTCTTTATTTTTTATTTATGAAACTAACCCACATTCAAGGGTTTAAAAAAAGAATGCATGAAGCTAGAATAAAATGTTTTTGTTTACAAGCAGTTCTTTCTTTTGAAATAAGTATACTAATAGATGTTTTGTATGTTCAGATATTCATATAACAAAATATATACAAATTAATGCCTAAATAGTGACATAGTAGTATACTTAAAGTATGATGTAAAGATCACTTAAAGAAAACTTAAGAGTATACTTGCAGTATAAACCTACTAAACTAGTAGACTATACTTCAAAGTGTACTAAAAATGCTACTATAAGTATTTAATTAGTAAAGTTAGTTAGTAAGTTCACTTTTAGTATAGTTGCAGTACAACTTTGATGCAAACTAGTTGTGTACTCAAAGTTTACTACTGTTATACTTAAAAGTATACTTTTATATACTAGAAAGTGGGCCAATTTAGTCCCAAGAAGTATTGAAATATTACACTTACAATACTACTAGTACACTGATATTTGTATACTTATAAAGTATACTTAAAAAAATATACTTGAACTTTACTTAAGTATACTTAATAAAATAAACTTGAAGTATACTACTTTTTGGTAAGGGTAGATTTGAATACATTTTGTATATGGAAGCAAACAACTGTTTCAAACACTGCTTTACCAATTTAGCATGACTGCAACCTTTCCTGAAGCTCAACTGCTAGCAGATGGTGTTTAGCAAGATAGCAAGATCATGGGTTTGATTCCCAGGGAACACATGAACTTATATATGCTTTGAATGCACTGTACAGAAGCTGCTCCCAGGTGAAAAACAAGTATACACTTCCATAATGTACTTAAAGTGCTCTATTTTCGCTATATATTATAAAAAATGCATTTAGCTACCACTTGTAGTACACTTGAGTGCACTAGTGTATGAAAGATGGGTTCAAGTGTGCTACAAGTGGTGACTAAATACATTTTTTAAATACAAAGATAGTATGTTAAAAGTGCATTTTAGTTCATATTCATGGTGTCTCAAAATAGCACAGTTGAGTACACTTTGATGATCTTAAATTGACCTTAAGAAGTACTAAAGGATCATTTTTAGTATATTAAGTTCAAAATTAGTGCGTGCAAATAGAGCACTTTAAGGTCATTATGGAAGTGTACTTGTTTTTCACCTGGATGACTGGATGTAAGATAATTGTTTTTTAAATACAAAATGCTTTTTAATATACTATTATGCATAAAAGAA
Organism: Acrossocheilus fasciatus; assembly: GCA_036784905.1. Lineage (NCBI taxonomy): Eukaryota > Metazoa > Chordata > Actinopteri > Cypriniformes > Cyprinidae > Acrossocheilus > Acrossocheilus fasciatus. The sequence goes on along the minus strand of CM071959.1, from coordinate 24,076,372 downwards.
AAGACAGTGTTTGATGTGGAACTCACATCAGTGCTCTGAGTAAATGTGATTCACGTCATTACAGTCCAACAGGATACAGACTCATCGAGCTCATCTCTCACAACAGCCTGGGTTATGATACTGCCAACACACACACTCACTCACACACACACTCACACGCACGCACACACGCACACACACACACACACACACACACACACACACACACACACACACACACATCTGAAATGCTTCAAGGAATCAGTGTGAGCTGTCAATCTTCAACACCAGTCAGAGGTACAGGCGTCCTTTAAAAGAAAAGTTCCCTCATGAATGAAGGATACTCTCATCATTTACTAAAATGACTTTACTAATGTTAAATAATGTCATGTTAAAATAATATTGATCATCGTCAAAAGTAAAATAAATAATGTTTTTTTTGTTTTTAAGTCAGATTTTTATACATTCACCATCCTTTGCTGACTCATTTCCCAGCTTTATACAGAATATATGCAAAATAACCGGCGTAACGGCCTGACAGCTGTGCGACAGCGAGGTGAAGCTCAACGTAAGTGGGGTGTTTTGCATAAATCATGCAAATTTCGGTGAAAGAATTGTGTTTTTTCCTTTTTCTGTCTCAATTTGCTCATTTTCCCCTCAGTTCAGCCAGCAGGAAGTGCAGAGCTAGTCACTGTGCGTCTTCCATGACAATTTTATAGCGTCTCCAGAAATTTGCACAAATGATGATTTAATGAACTGACGTAATACAGCTTATGTGTCCGAATGCCCGATGACAAATATTTACTCACATTTCATTCAGTTCTGAGAGGTAAAATAGTTTCATCTAACTAGAAACCGACAGTTTTACCTAATATGCTGTGTGTGTGTGTGTGTGTGCTATGTATTTTTAAATGTGCTGTTAGCTTAGCAACATGCTAATGCCAGACTCCACTTAATCAATTGAGAATTGAGCCTTAAATACAGTAGATATGACTTGTGAGCGTTATGAATATAAACAGACGCTTTACTAAGACAGCAAAGCAGCTTTGGATCAGTGATTATGCGTGTGTGTGTGTGTGTTTGTATGTTGTCGTTTAAGGCCTGCGTAATTGCTGTCGTCAAATCAATTCTCCTCTTGTAATCACACACACTTCAATTTCCATTTCCATTTCAGTGTAATCTTCTAGAAAGCGGATTTTATGTGTGTGTGATATGTCTTTGTGAATCACTCATCTTGCGTACATATATGTTTGTTATCTGAAGAAAATAGAAATCTGACTGGAAATTGATGTTTTTCTGTAGTTTTAACTAGGCCATTGGTCCAAATTTTGAAGTGCGTCAGCGTTTAGTGCATTTCGACTGTTAGCTATCCCACACTGAAGCTCTCTCTCACACACAGACACACTTTATGAGATGACACAATGCTGTTTTGGGGTGTGCGTCATCATTTTTGAAAATTCACACGTCCACAACACACGTAACGGTTTGATCGGCAAGCAGGACCGTGAAAATAGAGCACCGTTCATTGACGTTTTCCATGTTAGTATGTGTGTGTTTTGATTTTCTCCACTATTCACCACACATCCAGGCACTGATGCTTTTGAAGCATTTTACCAGGTGAATACAGGCAGTGTGACTCACAAACACACTGGCTTTGTTCCAGGAGCTGCCTACCTAGGCAGCATTTTAAGGCATCATAGGTGCTCTTGACACAAATATTTTTCAGAAAGCAGACAGCATAATTATGTAAGACCCAGCACTTTGACCAAAATTCAAAAGCAGCTTTGCATTATCATGGAGATGCCAATCCCAGAATGCATTGCGACTCAGTGGAAAAATTGAAGGGGATGGATGACGCAAAAGAAATGTTGATTAAAAATATAGTTTATTTAATAAGTACTTGGGCAGTTGACAAATAACATCCATTATTTTTTTGTGCAAAAATAAGGGAAAGTGTTTATTTTAGGCAGGACTGTTAATGTTAACGAAAACCAAAAAATATTAACAATAATTTTTGTTAATTGAAATAAAGATGGAATTAAATAAAATATCAATATTAGGTTATAGATAAATTTAAAATTAATTTTTTTAATCACCTTTTAGTTTTGTAGTTTTTTAAAATAGCACTGTGGTGGAACAAATTTATTTAAATAAATAAATAAATAAAATGTAATTTAGGATCCATTCATAAATACAGTACCTTAAATTTGAAAAGAAACAATTATAAATATAAGTAATATTTATACACAAAATTATAAATTATTTATAAAATTATATAAATAAAAATGAATGTACTATAAAACAATATAAATAGGGTCTGTTCATATAAATACAAACAAAAACATAAATATAAGCATAAACTCTAAACAAAATTATAAATGAATTCTAAAATTATATATAAATAAAAAAATGAATAGACTATAAAACATAAAAATACAACACCTGAAATACATTTAAAGAAAAAAAAATTATAAACATAAACAATAGTTATGCAAAATTATAGATTAATTAAATAATGATATAAATAAAAATTAATATAATTAAATTTACTATAAAACATAATATAAACATAAATATACAACACCTAAAGTGTATTAAAAAATAAACAAAAATAAATAGAAACAATAATTATATACAAAGGCCTGTTAAATAGCTGTTATTTGCAGAAAAGTTGCAAAAATAATGAAAAATGAAAAAAGTGTGCATGTTTTTGCCAGTGTTCTGTATTTACTTATTCATTGTGTGTATTGTCCCTTGTTATGTACCTCCTCGTTGCAGACACATCAGGGCCCTCTGTGACCATCAATATCGCCTGTAGCACGGGTTGGCCCTGATGTAGATTGTTCCATTTCAATATTCCAATTAGAATACTGCCTTAGAAGTCCGCTGCCTAGGTAGGTAGCAGACAGCACATGCAGTTCACTAGGTTTCAGAGGCACTCATACAGTACAACATGTTCGGATACATAAATAGTGGATGGGAGGAGAAACTCAGATGTCGTCACAGTGCGAACGGAGCTACACACAATGGGTCACAGTCCTTTGTAGCTCAGTGTAGCCTAATAACAATGGACAGACGTCAAAATGAATCACCACGGCCTCCTTCTAAACACGTCAGTCTGCTGTGTGTCAGCAACAAAAATTCAGTTTGGGACAAACATATTAACCTTAATGCCACTTTTATGAACAGTGATAGCAATTCACAATGCAATAGTACATGCGCTAACCGCTAAGCTAACCACTGCACTTTATTTTTGTTTTTCTTGCACTACTGCAAGTTATTCTCCTTGATTTGTCTACTTTCTCTTTTTGTCTTTATCTGAGTGCTTTGTGTAAGCGTGTATGTGCGGAGTGGGGTTGCGTCAGTGTGTGCTGTGATTATTCACTGCAACGCCTGTGTGTGGAGGTAGTGAGAGCGTTTTGTGGGTGATTATTCGTGTGTGTGCGTGTGTGTGCATGTTGTCGGTGGGTAGCGGGCCGATGGGCAGGATGCTGCTGCATAAACAGTGGGCTCCAGAGCCGAGCCGTCTCTCTTGCGTTTCCTTCCCTGGCTGGGGGGCGTTGACGGGGGATACAGGGCGTAAAAACACCCCTGGCTGTTACAGCCTCTATGATCAGCTGGAGATTAGCATCGCATGGTCATTATTAGTAGTGATTGATAGGACAAGCACCACTATTACTATAGACTTTACTCTGGCTGGACGCCATATTGAATTTTATGCGGATGCAAATGAGGCTCTTTACACTGTATGAAGGTCCTAGATCACATGTAGGCCTACTTGTCAACACATAACTTTCAAAACTGTTTTTGTGAAAGTTTTGTCTATTGAAGTTTTTTTTTTTTTTTTTTTTTTTCAGAAAGATGCTTTGTCAGTTGAACATTTGGCTTGTTGTTAATAACCATAAAGGTGTAACAAAAATGATGGTTTTGATGTAGCCCAGTATCTGCTTGACTCAGAGCTGAATAGTAACCGATTACATGTAATCTTGATTACATAATCAGATTCCAATAATTAAGTACTTGTAATTAGATTAGTTTACATACTTGTAATCCAACTACAGTTTGACTATATGATTACATACTATTCACATATTTCATATTTGTATTCATTTTTTTATTTTGATTGTTGTAATTTTAAAAATATGCATTTTAATTTTACATTTTTATGATTTAGTTATTAGCTTTTCATTAAACTCACAAACCCCCTGCAGTTCTTTCACGAACCCTAATTTGGGAGACTTTGATGTAATATAATGTTTAATGCACTTCATGTTGTTAATAACAATGAATGGAATATGTGATAAATAAGTTAGGCCAAAAATAATCTAAAAGTAATCAAAAAGTAGTGTAATATTACCTCAGAAGTGTAATGTTATTATAATTTTTGTCATGTAATTAGGAATCAGCGATGGACTACAATTTCAAATACATGAACAGTGCTCCAGTTTTGTTTATTGTTTTCCTCAAAAAACGTAATTTCTTTTCGACTGAAGAAAGAAAGACATCTTGGATGGCATGGGCGTGAGTAAATCATCAGGAAAATGTTATTCTGGAAGTGAACTAATCCTTTAAGAAGCTCACAGTTGAACAGTTAAAATAGTTGAATAGTTAATTGGGGATGAGTATGTGAATAATACTGCAGCTCTTTGACCTGAGCCAGTAGATAAGCAACCAATACACCCAAGAATTACCCAGAAAACCCTGACAACCATAGAAACCCCCTAGCGTTAGCATGGGAACCACCCTAAAACCCATTTCAACATCTGAGCAACAACATAGCCACAACCCAGCTGAAGTTGTGCTCCAAAACCCATTTGCTTTCTAAAGATGTATTTATTTTGAATACAAAATATTTGAATGCCGAATGTTAGCATGGCGTTAAAGCCAATTAGCTTACGACTGCAGTATGAGGAGCATGTCCTCGCATGTCACAGCTGCGCCACAGGAGCAGACAGCTGAGTAAAAGCTTCCCACATCACACACACTCTTGAGCAGCAGATGAGAAGACATGTCTGTGGTTCATTAGTAATGACCCACTCACAGACACACCTCAGCCCCACCCTGCACACCCACTGGAGTGGAATGGGGTTTTTTTTTTTACGCAGCGTTACAGTTTCATTCTCACTCTTAATGGAAAGTGTGGGTGGATTCCCTGCTTGTAATCACAAAACCTATTTTATTTTTATTTTTTTGTATGATATCCACAAAGTGTGACATGACCAGTCGATTGGGGTGAGCAATTAAAAAAAGATATTTTGTTTTTGTCGAGTCCTCGAGGTCTGGCAGGCGCTAGCGCTGTTTACATGCCCTGAGGATGTGCATTGTTTCTGATGCCTGGTCGCGCATAGCAGCCCTTCACTGCCAGTCTAGATCTGCTCAGAGCTGTTCCCATTTCCTGCTGAACAGGAAGAGCCAGCCCCCACTGGTCTTTGTCACTCAGAGAGACAGGAAGAGGAAATGGCCCACAGGAAATAGCTCCCCCACTTGCTCCGAATCATCCTACTGTACGCTACATGAACTTATATGCACAAACTGTCCTCGGTCAGCTGCCTTATGATAAAATACAGTGTGAAAGGGAACATGTGTGTATGAATGGATGGTTATATATACTGTATATACACACGCTCACTGAAACTGTAAGTAGAAAAATCACACAGAAATTGGGAAGTAATGTTAAATGTAAAATATTATAGTAGAAAGACTGAAATGTTTTCTATAATGAGATCATTTTAATTAAAATATATATATATATTATACTATAAAAGCATTTTTACAGTGTATGTAACTTTCTTTAATTTTAAACTAGTGCTGTCAAATCGGTTAATCGCATCCAAACTCAAAAGTTTGTGTTTACATTATATATGTGTGTGTGTGTACTGAGTATATTTATATGTACATGTACATATTCCTTAAGTATATACATGCATGTGAATATATTTATATAAACATAGACCTATATTACACCCACATATATTATGTAAACACAAACTTTTATTTTAGATGCGATCAGTTAATGACAGCACTAGTTTAAAAATATGCATGTTTTCCCTTACAGCGTGTCCTAACTATACACGACGCGACACGCGATAAAAGGTAGAAAAAAATACAAATATTCCTTGTCATAATATAAAACTGGAGATTTCGCTACGCCTACGTCCTAAACGCGCATACGACAGTTAGCGGAAGCTAGAGATTATTGTTTATAATGTTTTAAATAAGGATATTTGGTAACACTTTATTTTAAGGTGTTACACGTTACATGTACTTACTATTATAATAACAAAAAAGTATGTATAATTACATGCAACTAACGCTAAACTAAACCCCAATCCTAACCATATAGTAAGTACATCTTAAAATAAAGCGTAACCAGATATTTTTCTTACACAAATGCATCGCTTCGCTTCAGAAGGCCTTTATTAACCCCTGAAGCAGTTTGGAGCACTTTTAATGATGGATGGATGCACTTTTTTGGGCTTCAAAATCTCGAGCCCCATTCACTAACATTATAAAGCCAGGACATTTATATACGAATATAACTCTGATTGTATTCGTCTGAAAGAATAAAGTCATAAATGACACCACAATTGTAGAATAACCCTATGCTTGAAGAATACTGTTTCTGAAACTTAAACATATTACGCAATGAGATTTCAGGACTCAACTGACCGTATGTTGTAATGCTTCTGTAATTTTTATGCTGTCATACAGTCTTTTAAAGGGAAGTAATACAGGTGCAGTGTCACCACAATCTGACCAGAAAGAAACCAGAAATTTACATGGGCACACATCTGTGACTGACGCACCCACCGCCGGCTCCCATCTGCCCACACAGCGTTCACAGCCCTCAGCTGCCGCCAGCCATTTTTGGACTGTGAAAGAGGGTGTTAGCGGTTAGCTTTGATATGCACATATCCCTATTATGATCCTGAAAGTGATACTGAGGGGAAAACGCAGGTATGGAGTTTCAACCTCATCGTGTCTGAGGTCAGAGCTTGTCATCGAAACTTTTCAAACCAATTGCCAAAAATATATCATTGGCCGAAAAGCATTGAAAATCACTGACATTTAAAAATAAGGAAGTGTTTGAAATATGATGGGAATTTACTGATACTACTAATGAAAATACAGTAATAAGTAACTGTGCTGGAAAAGATGTCACAGATTAAACAATGCTATATAGGAAAACGTTCTTATTGTGTTTAGGTTGCTATTTAAAATAAATAAATAATAATAATAATGAGCTGAATAAATGCAGTCAACAATAAACTTATAAAATTTGATTTTTATTAAATGTTTTCATTCATTTATTTATTATTGATATTCTGTTCAAACTATAACTGTGGGACAGCTAATGAATTAATGACGATGAATTAATAATAAAAACTATTTCTTTACAATTAATAGAATATCAATTCAAAAGACTTTAAATATGACTTTAATCACTGGATACAGTCTAGAAGGTCATGACCTCTGTAGTAAAACAATGCAAAATTCACCATTTTAGTGAGAATACATATATTTGGTGTGTTATGAGTGAAAAATAGTTAAAAATAAATAAATAAAAATCTGTGCCACTAATGCTGTCTGAAAAATAGCCATCCGAGATGTCCACTATGGTCAACTACAGTTCAAATACAGTTACTACTACAAATAAATTATGATAAATTATTGTAAGGTTTTAAGTTGTTTGCTATTTTTACGACTTCACCGTGGTTCTCGGCATTTTCAAGATTTAAATACTTAAAGTGTTATTAGTCAGCACCATTTGTTTCAGAGAAATGAAACTTCAAATAGACTGTGGGTGTGTTTTTTAAGTGTGTGTGTGTGGGGGGGGGGGGTGTACTGGTTTTCGTGGTTTACGGAGACAAAATTTGTATAATAACATGGGTATGACAGAGGTATTACAATCTGAAGGTGGTTTATGAGGACACTGCCTACATCCCCGTAAATCAAAAGGCTTAAAAAACATACTAAATGGTGTTTTTTTGTTGTTGTTTTTTAATCTAAAAATGCAGACAGTTTCCTGTAAGGGGTAGGTTTAGGTGTAGGGTTGGTGTAGGACAATAGAAAATACAGTTTGTACGGTATAAAAACCATTATGCCTATGGAGAGTCCCCGTAAACCACTAAAACAAACGTGTGTGTGTGTGTGTGTGTGTGTGTGTGTGTGTGTGTGTGTGTGTTTGGACGGTCACATGAGTCATCAGCATGGTGCTTGCAGAAAAATTATTTAAATGCTGAAAAACAATGTGGTCAAACATGCCAGGGTGCTGGAGCTAAAGAAATATACCATTAAATATGTAAAAATGTGTGTGTGTTTATGTATATGACTATTAGATCTCAAATATCCGGCTTCATTGTTCCAGGGGTGTCGTTACTCATATAGCTTGTGTGACTCAGGTTTGGTATTTACTTTTAAGTGGTTGACTCATTCTAATCATTTTGCATACTTTTAATAAGATGGTGGATTTTAGCACTTCACCAGCAGTCCTCCCACTCAACAGGGCCGTCTGCGCCGAGACTGTTCAGCTGGCGTTTTTAGACAGCGCTGGACTGCGATATTAATAAAGCAATGGTGTAATTAGCACCAAAACAATGATACGATTATATAATGATACACAAACTGCACTAAAATGCCATTTTGAGTGATTCCATGCAACCCTTTTAATTAAGTTAGGCCATCGAATTTAGTCAAAAATGAATTGTATGCTTAACATTGCGTGATTCACACTTACGTTGTTATAAACCTGTCTGAATCCATGAATAGAGTTATTTAGCTGAATGTCCTAGCTGCTTTTTTCTACACAATATGAATGAGGACCGGGCTGTTTTCCAAATATTTTTGTTTTCCACAGAATATTTAACTCACAAATAATATTAGTAGTAGGATTAATGAATAAATAAATTTAATAATTTACTCACCTCATGTTGTTCCAAACCTGCTCTGAAAAAAAATGATTATTATGGATGCTTGTTTCCACCACACAAAACCAAAAAAACAATACAATACAGCTAATTGTAAAAAAAAATTCTCAATTTATAGAGAAAAGATTATATCTCACACTGTTTTTTTTTTATTTGTATATAATTTTTTTTTATTCTGTGACAGAAACAAGCTTCCATCATTTTCGCTCAGAAATTGCTACACTGAAAAAAAATAAGTTAAATTTACTTAATTTTTATTTTGCATGTTTTTGCATGCATATTTTTAAAGTAAAATTTAAATACGGAATTAAGTAAAGTCTACTTATATAATTAAATTTAACGTGGCCAGGTAGAGTTTGATGAGTAATTTATACTTAATTATTTTAAGTTTACCCTGCAATACTCAAGTACATTTCACTCAGTCATGGTTTGTAAACTTTACTCAAACAACAAAGCACTGAAAGAAAAAGCCTATAAAGTATGTGGATAAGTTACAAGTATGTAGGTAAGCAAGTAGACTGCTCATTATTCATATTAAGGTAATATGTTGACTCAATATAGCTATTAACTAAAGGAACACAGAGACCTGAATACTTGGCACATGATACACAATCAGTGAATAGTGTTTGAGTATGAATGGGTCATTTTGAGTAAAAAATGAACTCCAGATGTTACAAAACAGCAAGTTACTTAACCTAACAACAAAAGCAACCACAAAACAGTGTGGTAACATCTCGAAAACAGCAAAAAAAAAAAAAAATTACCTTATTAATTATTCATGCCCAAGTGCATGATGGGATCATGACATTGATATTTACTTAAACACTAATTGTAAAAATAACAAACAATTCCAAGTAAAATATATTTATAAGTTCAAACTACAAGCTTAAATTGAGTACTTATATTGAATTTACTCTTTTATTTAAATTCTTGCCTGAACTAAATTATGTAATGTAGTATTTTTCTGTAGTATTTACTTCACCACAAAATCATTTTTATCAGTGATGAATGTACAGCTAGTTACTAAGAAGCAGCACGTAACACATTGAATTAAACGTTAACATTTGAAATAGAAAGACTGAAATAGCACTGTCTTGTAAAGGCTTGTTTTATTTACAACTTCAAAAAATAATGAATTTTTTACAGTGTGTATGGACTTTTTTTCCCTTCAGATGATGTCCCCATTCATTATAACGCAAAATATAACGCAGTATTTAAAATAGTAAAACACAGTTTTATGTAAAATCATAAATCAAGCTTAATTTGTCGTACAGTAACGTCTAAGTATGTTAAATAGACAATAATGCTGTTGTTAAAACTGATTCAATTGCTAATTACAATCAAAAAGCACAAAAGTTGGTTTTCTTGTTGTGGAAAATGAATCTGTTATGTAATTTAATGCTACTTGCATATGTGTATAAAAATAAAAATCTTAACATAAAAAATAATAGTGTAAACTAGATCTACCGCTGCAGTTATTCCATATTCTTCCCCACTGGTTCGGAATTACCACACATTGTGTAATTAATGTTTTTCTTCGTGACACACTTTCATGAGTTTACAGTTTGTCAGAGCCACCAAACTCGTCTTGAAGAATGTCATCTTCACCCAGTAACACATTCAGACACACTCTCGCAGAAACACACATGTGTGAGCCCACGCGCTTATCACCCGGTGAGTCACAGCAAGGACATGTAGAGTCTGCAGACTGAGACACACAACGGTTTTCTCTTCATCTCCCGGCCTTTAATTGGCTTGTGAGGAGTAGGTAATGGTCGATACGAGTTGTGTTTTGGTTAAGCTGTATTGCAAGTTGTGAGTGAAGAGTGTGTGTGTGTGTGTGTGTGTGTGTGTGTGTGTGTGTGTGTGTGTGTGTGTGTGTGTGTGTGTGTGTGTGTGTGTGTGTGTGTGTGGAGAGCTCTGTCTGGTCTAATGAAGGCACTAGGTTACGATATTTTTAGATTCTGCCACAGAGGAGGGGAGAAAACCTCCAGCTAAGAGATGTGTCACCCGTCTTTTGCCATTGCCTTTCTCCTCAACACCCCCTCCAGCCCTCCTTCCTTCGATTCTTCATCCCTCCTTCCCTCCCAAGGGATCTGCGATCCAAGAATATAGAAAAATGAGTCATTCGCTTCATATCGCTCTCCAGCGAATATAGGGGATGTGGGATGCCAACTGCAAATATGAAGCATACAATACATATCAGGCTTGCTAAAAATACAGAGAAACTTGCATACAAGAATGTTCCTGGTTCAGAACAAATGCTATCGTTGGCATCTGTGGCATCCTGTTCCTCGAGGTGTCAAAATAAATAAATAAAACATGGTTACAGTAATGCACTTTCAATGGAAGTCTATGGTGTGAGGGTTTAAAAGAAGAAATGTGATAGTAGTTTGCTTAAATGGTACTATAAATAATTCTAATGTACAAAAATGAGTGTTATTTGGGCTGTACAGGTCTTTTTAGTGGGACTACTTTTCTGGGCGGATGAACACTTTGTCATTTATTACATAACGACAGTATCGGGTGAGGTATTCAGACAATGTAGCTAGTTAAGCTACAAAATACAATAAGAAAATTAGCTAAAATTAGCTGAAAGTTAGCCTTAAGCAAAATTAGATGGTTACATTACTAACATCGCCCTTTTAATGGTGGGAACTACTTTTTTTGGGTGGATAAATGTCTGGTTATTCATTAACAGTATCGAGCTAGCAAAGCTACAAACTTTGCTATTAAGATGACTTAAGCTAATCTGAAAGTTACCCTTTAGAAAAATTAGCTTGTTAAACTAGCTTCATTGCCTTTTTAATGGTGTGACTACTTTAATGGGTGGATTAATGTTTTGTTATTCATAAACAACAGTATCAGGCAAGCTATTTGGAAAATTGGCATAGCTAAGGTACAAACTATGTTATAAAAAATTATCCAAGCTAAGCTGTAAGCTACACTTTAGCAAAATTAGCTGGTTAAACTGCGAGCTACATTGTCATTTTAGTGGTGGGACTACTTTTTGTGCGGATGAAACTTTAGTTATTCATTACATAACAATAATAGGGCAAGCTATTCTGAAAACTTAATTAGCTAAGCTGCAATCTGCGTTATAAAAATGATCTAACTATAAGCTCAAAATTAGCTGGTTACACATCATCCTTTCGGTTGTTGGACTACTTTTCTATTATTCATTCATTGAAAACAGTATCGGGCAATCTATTAATTTAGCTAGCTGACCTACAAACTATGTTACAAAAATATCTAATCTAATCAAAAACTCTTAACTCTTAGTAAAAAAGTAGTAAAAGTAGCTAGTTACACTATACAAGCTATGTGGCAAAACTACTACTTCACATTTTTTTATATACTGTATATATGACACAGTAAAAATAGTAAGCAGGTTGTTGAAATGCCCGTTTTGTAGGAAAACATCCTCAGAAGAAGTAAAAAAAAAAAAGTCATGTGTTGGGGACGTGAAGTAAAACGTCCTCAACAACCCTAATGCTAACATGCTAATGCTACCACCTCACCACTGTTAAATGTAACTGCACTATTTTAGTTGCTATTCACTATTTTATGTCACAAATATTTCTCGTATCATTTTACGCATCTTTGCCACACAGTCATTACATGAGTTGACGAGTGGATATCACATTGCACAGACAAAGATGGTAGTCTCATGCTAACATTTTCAACAACATTGTAAAGTCATCCGAGTGCAGTGTTGTGCCCCATAGATTTCCATTGTACATGCACTACTATAAACGCCTTTTAAAACGAGACACGATTAAATGGTTTTCTCTGGTAATATGACACCGATGCTGTTAATAAAGCTTATCCTGCACTGAACCTGAAACATTCTTTTAGGATGCATCCTTCCCTGTGAAAACATTTCATGTTGCAATCAATTTAAATGGTTGTCATAATAAGGGTCTTCCAGGGTGGAGAAAGAAGGAGGGCCGTTCAGCCCTGGCCTGCGGCTATACCCCGCCACATGGGGTGAGATCCGAATTCCCTCTGTCTGTCATTTTCCCTTTCCTCTTTCTCTCCCTCCTCCCTTATCTGTGTGGGAGTCAGAAAGCCAAATCCACTCAGCTAGAATTAAAGGCAGTGACCTGCAGTGAAGGACAAGGAGGAAATCAAAGCCTGAATCACTTGCTTCATCTGTGCCAGAATCACCACAATCATCTAGCTCGGCACGTCATATTGCACCCTCTGGTAGTAAAGTGATGGGTTAATGAGGAAATAAAGGATTTAATCAGACACATTATTAAGTAAATGCAATGATACTGTTAATGAACAAGGATTTTGTTCTAAGCGACATCAGCAAGCGACATTTGTTTTCTAGACAAGTGAATGTAAACACGACAGTCCAAGTGTCTGAGGTCATTATGTCTGTAATGAGAATGACTGTCATTAAATTTAAACTGGACAATAAGTTCATAGCAGGCAGAACAATAGGGTGTTTGTTTACATCTAGAGATTAGCTCTGGGAAACCCCTGGAAGCCTCGAAACTTTCCAGCTGAATGTTACCACTTCTGAAATAGAAGATTATCTCACATGCACATACATTTAAGAGAAGTTATGAGAATGTGCTTCCGTAAACAAAACAATGCACTTGAATGGCATTGAAGAGTGAGGGAACACAACACAAACAGCAATGAGGAACATTTCCAACGTCTTGTTTCAGAACTCGCAATGCTTTTTGGCAATGAATATAATTGTATCATTTCCTTCAACTCAATGCCAGTTATTCAAAGTCAGCAGATCTGCGCTCCGCACAAACACGAACGAGTCCAGTGGAGGTTGGTGTTAGCATGTTGCTAGCCAAACAAAGCAGTCGGGTTGTTGAAGAGTTAGTTCACACAAAAATGAAAACTCTGTCGTTAATTATTCACCCTCATGTCGTTCCAAACCTTAGTCCATGTGATATCAGTGGTTTAACCGTAATGTTATGAAGCTACGAGAACACTTTTTGTGCACAAAGAAAACAAAAATAATGACTTTATTCAACAATTTCTTCTCTTCCGTGTCAATGTCCGTGTCGACGTGCGTTCACGAGAGCACCACAACGCATGTGTGTGATGCTGCTGACACAGGAAGCACTGTCACGTGGACATTTGAACAATGTCCTTATGACCTTTCTGGGCCTTGAACGTATCAGTTGTGTTGCTTTCTATGGAGGGCCAGAAAGCTCTCGGATTTCATCAGGAATATCTTAATTTGTGTTCTGAAGCTGAACGAAGGTCTTATGGGTTTGGAACGACATGAGGGTGAGTAATTAATAACAGAATTTTCATTTTTGGGTGAACTATCCCTTTAAATTGTACGTAATGCATTTCCGGGTCCAAACGCTCCTTCAGATCCCAAAAGCAAACGACAAACTGTGCTAATATACTCTCATGGTGTGCTGTAGTACTGCCAAAAAATCATGAACACATGATACTATTTATTTATTTATTAATATTGTCGTTCTGTAAATTCCAAGTATTCTGAAGCCATATGAAACCTTTGTCTGATGATCATACCAAAATTTACGTCATTATTAGGCCTACCTCAAAATCTTCCTCTCTGCTGTAGCTCAAAATTGTTGTATTTAATGTATTTTAATTAAGCAAATCGTGATGTGCCACACCAGATTTGCCATCAACAATATCAACTATTATATATAAGCATATGTATATATATATATGTATATGTATATGTATATATACATATGTATATATACATATATATATATATATATATATATATATATATATACATCTGTACGTGTATGTGTGTGCATAGGCTATATATGTATTAGTGCTGTCAGATGATTAATCGCGATTAATACCATCCAAAATAAAAAAAATTGTTTACATAATATATGTATTTTTACTGTTTATTCATTATGTATATATAAATAGACACACGCACAATATATATTTGGAAAATATTTAAATGTACATACATTTATATATTTATATTATTATATTTTATATTATATATAAATATATTTAATATATCAACATAACATATTTTTCTTAAATATATAATTGCATGTGTTTGCATTTTCATAACCTAACAAATATACACAGGACACACTCATAAACAAAAACTTTTTTGAATGCGATTAATCACGATTAATCGTTTGACAGTACTAGTATATATATATATATATATATGGCTTTTTACTTTAAAATAGTCTTAAATGACATGAAGGTGACCAAATGATGACAGGATTTTCAGTTCGAGTTAAAGTTAGGTGAACTTCCCCTTTAATCGCTTCAAAACAAAAAACATTGCTCTACTGTAGACACCCAACTGACCCATTGTCTAGTACACTCAACATGATCTGATTACTTGTGATTCTCTGGGCATTAAGCTCTGCTGGCTGACTCATGTTTCATTCTTAAATCATATTTTTATCTGCTTGTGCATGTAAAAATAAACAACTGGAGCTGTTATTCTGGCTTGTTTGATCCAGCTCTAGAAATATTTGCGTAGAATCTTGCGAAGAAGACTGCATCTTCTCTACTTGAAATTGGGCCACTTACTCATCTTGCTGTTAATGATTTCTACATCAGTCAGTCGCTTTCCACCCTCGCTCCCTCAGACACTGAAAGAGAGTAATGTTGTTGCCACGTTTTTACAAAATCCCTGCGTCAGGATGTTACCTAAAAATGCTGTCTAGCTAGGTTTTAGAACAGAGCTACTGTGAATGCCTTAACAATCAGAAAATAACAAGCAACTGTCCACCTGAATCCAAGTGAGAAGTCACAGCTTTCAAAATCTGGGTGTAAACTGAATATTTTCCACATATGTGACAGAAAATAGATGCATGGCGAGGTGAGGACCCCGATGTGGTTTCTCGTTCAATCAGACAGCGTCTGCGAGCACCTGGAGTCTGTGCTATTTTTACTGCTCCTGCCTAGAGTTGCTTTGTTCTTCTGAATAGAGAAGGCGAGGTACATTTATATCTCTCTCTCTCTTTCCGTGCCCTGTAGCATTGTAAGAATGATCAGTAATACAGTCAGAGGGGTGTGTAGTGTGACTCAGGCCTGTGTGTGTGTGCTTTTAGGAATGAACTCTACTTCAAAAAACAAAAGCAAACATGATTGTTTGGCAATGAAAATTGTCCTGTAAATTTAAAAGAATAGTTCACACCAAGCTGACAATTTGCTGGAAATTTACTCATCCTCAGGCCATCCAAGATGTAAATGAGTTTGTTTCTTCATCAGATTTGGAGAAATGTAGCATGACTTCACTTGCTCACCAATGGATCCTCTGCAGTGAATGGGTGCCGTCAGAATGAGAGTCAAACAGCTGATAAAAACATCACAAAAATCCACACCACACCAGTCCAATCCATCATATAACATCTTGTAAAGCAGAAATCTGTGTGTTTGTAAGAAACAAATCCACTATTTATATACATTTTTAACTTCAAACCATTGCTTCTGGCTAAAATACAACTCTGTTATACATAATGTTGATTTGTCACTTAAAAAAAAAAAAGTTGTCTCGTCTGAATCAGAAGTGAAATATGCACAGATCAAGCACCATTACTAGCAGAAACAGTTTTGATGTGAGAGGAAAACAAGGGACAGACTTATTATGGATTATAGTCTGTTTTGATCCAAAACAGTGGTTAAAAGGTAAAATGCTTGAATGATGGATTTGTTTCTTACAAAAACACAGCTTTTCACTTTACAAGACATTAACTGATGCACTGGAGTGGTGTGGATTACTTGTGGATTATTGTGATGTTTTTATCAGCTGTTTGGACTCTCATTCTGACGGCACCCATTCACTGCAGAGGATCCGTTGGTGAGCAAGTGATGCAATGCTAACTTTCTCCAAATCTGTTTAGATGACGAAACAAACTCATCTACGTCTTGGATTACCTTAGTTAGAGTGAATACATTTTCAGCAATTTTTTATTTTGGGGTTAACTTTTCCGTTAAAAGCTTTGTTTTTTGACGTGACGCAATGAGCGAGATTTCAAACATATGAGGCGTTAAAGCAAACAGACGTTTTATTCGAAGTGCATTACGTTCTGTTCCTGGAACACTTGTTCACTCCTGGAACACTTCCATGTTCGGAAAGTATTTTAAAGCCTCCGCTTTTTCATCTCCTTCTATTCTTGAGGGTCTGTTATTGATCAGCTGAGATGGTTTACTGCATGTGTCATGACGTGACCCACTATATTACCGGCACACAGCTGTGAGTCTAGGAATTCTGTCATTTACCATCGTCATCGGCATCACCATCATCATCAGTGAGGGGGCGGGGCTTACCAGGTGCCCACAGTGCACATATATTGATTAGTGTCAAGGCTCTTTACGTGAAAGAGCCTGTGTTGTAAGTGTATGTGTGTGTGTGCTGGTGCTTGCGGTATATATTAAGAAATGCGTTGGTCAGCAAGGAATTTCTGTCAGGAATCCAGGAAGCACCTGCATCTGTGACTAGAGCAAAAAGCTCATGTGGGTTCCATTGTGATTTTTTTTTTTATCCTATAACACACATACATCAGGATGGTATTTTACACACACACACACACACACACACACATACAGGCTGTGGATGGAATAGAGAAGAACGGAAGGCTATGACTCACACAAGGAGAAGCAAATCAGGGGTTTCTAAAATGAGACAACCCCTTACATGGTACAATACCTTACCATGGTATTTTGAAATATACCACAATATTTGAATCAATACCGTATGTGACCCTGGACCACAAAACCAGTCATAAGGGTTTATACGAATAAGTTTTCCATTGATGTATGATTTGTTAGGATCAGACAATATTTGGCCGAGATACAACTATTTGAATATCTGGAATCTGAGGGTGCAAAAAAATCAAAATACTGAGAAAATCGCCTTTAAATTTGTCCAAATGAAGCTCTTAGCAATGCATATTACTAATCACAAATTAAGTTTTGATATATTTACGGTAGGAAATTTACCTACTTAATTGATCTTTACTTAATATCCTAATGATTTTTGGCATAAAAAAATCGATAATTTTGGCCCATACAATGTATTTTTGGCTTCTGCTACAAATATACCCCAGCGACTTAAAGGAACACTGCACTTTTTTTGGAAATAGGCTCATTCTCCAACTCCCACAGAGTTAATAAGTTGAGTTTTACCGTTTTTTGAATCCATTCAGCGCCTGAAAGTAGTCCCCAGCTATATTATAACTAGTTACCTAGCTGGGGACTACTTTCAGGCGCTGCGTAATATCACTACGCCTGCTGCGGCCATGTTATGGCAGCAAAGTTCCTTGATTATTACACCGGAATGAGAGTATAGTTCCTAGCCAAATAGGACTAGAAAATCGCAACTTTTCATTTTCCGCCGGTCTTAGAACACGATATAACTACAGAAGAGTCGAGTTTTAAATAGGAAAACTATCGAAACTCTTTGATCGTTTTTGAACGCGATGCTACTGGTCTAATAGGATTCAATTATCTATGCTAAGCTATGCTAAAAGTGCTATCGCCAGACGCGGAGATCGGCTGAATGGATTCAAAAACGGTAAAACTCAACTTATTAACTCTGTGGGAGTTGGAGAATGAGCCTATTTCCAAAAAAAGTGGAGTGTTCCTTTAAGACTGGTTTTGTGGTCCAGGGTCACATATTATAATGCCAATTGCTCCAAGGTATTTCAAAAATACCACAGAATAAATAACTGTACCATTTGTTGTATTGTTTAGTATAATTGATTATGTATACATTATATTTATACATACATAAATATTACTAAAAGTAGTTAACACTTTGAATTATATTAAAATAAGTCACTTTGGAGAAAAGCGTCTACTAAATGAATAAATGTAAATATAAATATTGTATATAACAAAAATAATACAATTTTAATTGTATTTAATAATTTTAATGAAAAATTTTATATAATATGTAAAATAAATAAATAAATAAAATGAATATTACATTTTAAATTATTTTAAATATTTGAATATATTTTGTTGTTATTGTTAACTATAACTATTACAACTTTTATTTTCGTTAAATTATATACTAAAATAAAATTATTACCAGTAAATATTAGATTAAGAACTTAAACTTAAAATATAGAAATGTTGCCTGAACTTACTAAAACAAAAACTAAAATAAACATAAATTAAAATCTGAATAGAAATGTTTAAAAAACTAATAAACTACACTGTAAAAAGTGATAAGTTGACTTAACTTAAAAAAAAAACTGAGGAAACCCGTTGCCTTAAAATTTTTAAGTAAATGATCATTTAAAAAATAAGTTAAGTGAATTGTCAAGTTCACTTAACTTTTTTTTAAAATTATTATTTACTTAATAATTTTAAGGCAACAGGTTTCCTCAATTTTTTTAAGTTAATTCAACTTATCATTTTTTACAGTGTAATAAAAATGACAAAAGCACATAAATTTACAACATTATTCTCTCTTCTTGTCTTATTTTAACAATTAAACCTTCTAGCAGACTTCCTAAACATATATATATATATATATATATATATATATATATATATATATATATATATATATATATATATATATATATATATATATATATATATATATATATATATATATATATAATTTTTTTCCCATAATGCCTTCACAGTGCTGTTACAGGGAGGTCACACAGACATTCAATTGATCCTCCTCATTCAAGCGCCCACTCCTGTGGGCCACATGCACATAGTAACATACAATTACACACAATCTTCACCTCCCATTCATTTTGCCAATGCTAGGTTGGAGTGTGAGGGCGAGCGGGCCGTGTGTGTCACCCCAACACACTGTGATGTCATCAGCCCAGAGATTACACAGGGCCATATGGGTGACGGCCTGCCACAGTAATCCTCCACCAGCCTGCTCTTCCTGTCACACACAAACACACAGACACACTCACTCTCTCCTCACCACGGGGTGCATTCTGGGAAACATTGGGCCCTTACCAGTGAATAACCATTGCTCATATAAGACAATATTTTGATTATATTCCACAGTGTACGTGTACGGTGAGCAAAAACAAATGTCTGTTGTTGTGTATTTCCATAGCTGGTGATGGATGTGACGTATAATCGCATTAGAGGTCCTGGGATTATGAAGAACGGATATAGGACAGGTGGATAGAGAGAAGCAGAAGTTTATTACGCGTTTCCATTCACTATAACGCTGCCAAGACAATGTTATTCATTGTTTCGATGTCTAAATTCAACATAGCACACATACACTGTAAAAAATTACCGTGAATTTAACGGTAAAAGACTGTGAAAATGCTACAGTAAAAACCTATTAATTGGTTTACGGTAAGTTCCCCTTATACAGAGACCAAAATCATCATGAAGAAGACAAAAACTTGGGTTAGCAAAACAATCAATTTGTAGTAAGGATGATAAAACCAGGTTTACATGTGTCCGTAGATTAATGACGATAGGACCCTCCCAAAACATATGAAGAAAAGTACCTGATGATGCAGTGTTACATATATGGCAGTTAAAATTTGGTTGTAGTTTCATTTTGAATCTTTTGTTAGGCGTTATTCTCTATGAATGACTTTGAATTGAATAAGACGACGAGCCAAGTTTTTAGATGTTAAGCTGAGGTTAGACCACGCTTTCTCCCAGTCGACTGATAAATTAAGGTCAGATAATTCCCGATTCCGAATAGATTGAATAGAAAGAGGTTTTGTAATACAATCAATAATTTTATTATATATTGAAATAGATGGCCGACCAGAAGATGGTGCAATCCAATCCCGCATAGGATGAGAGGAATGTAAAAAAAGTACATGTAATTTTACGGTAGTATACCATTTTTGGAAGTGGCAAAAGTGCTTTTGGTGGTTATCAGTGTATTACAAAAGTACAAAACAGATTTCAGTACTTCCATAAGTTGGTATATTAACATTATATCAGTTAATGAAATTACGGTATTTATATGTAAATTTAAGTTAAATCCGCATGTTGCTACCGTATTTTTTTACAGTAAAATTCTGGCAACAACAGCTGCCATTTTTTTACTGTAAATTTTACGGAATTCTTTTTACAGTATGCATCGCAGAGACGTCTATTTGACGTCTGCAAGACGCATTTTTTAGAGGTTCATCTGCAATAACTCTATATAGGACATTTCCTCTAAGATGTCAAACAGCGGTTTATTATAAGATGTTTATTATTTAGAACCTATGTAAAACTGGCATCTTAAAGACGTCTGTCAGATGTTTGTACACAGCAGATCAAATGATATCTTTAACAGACATCTTGCAGACGTATACCTGTGCTATCTGTGTATCCTATTCCTTCTTTTCTAGCTACAAGTACTAACCCAAAGAGTAACCCCACATACCTCTAAATATTTTCGAGGTTACTTTCAGGGAAAAGGATCTGAATGACAAGAAAATGACACGATATGTGCAGCGCGGTGATGAACTGATGATTTCAATGTTAAGTATTCACTTCTATCGCTGCTTCAGAGGCGGGTTCAGTCAACAGAATGTGGGCGCGCTCCCGTGTCGACATGTCCATATATGGTTCGTGACGACAAGCTCCGGAGGTTCCATTCATATAAAAGCGATGGGACGGAATCCCCTCGGAGGAAATGTACACTCAGGCTCAGCACACAGGGTTCAGTAGGCAACCTACACCCCTGAAACATCCACATCCCTGCTACAAACATTTCACTTTGTCACTCCAACATGAAGGTCTCCAGCATAGACTGTCGACGCCTGAGGAAGATCATACGGAAGGAGTGTGGAAGTTGTCTGATTGTGGACTGTAGACCGTATCTCTCGTTCTCCAGCTCCAGTATCAGAGGCTCCGTCAATGTCAACTTGAATTCAGTGGTGGTCCGGAGGTCCCGCGGCGGTCCGGTGCCTCTACAGTTTATCATCCCGGACGAGAAAGCGCTGTTTCGGCTCCGCGAGGGCAGCATCTCCGCGGTCGTGGCTCTGGATGACCGCACACCTCATTTACAAAAACTGAAAAAAGACAGTATTGCTCAGATTGTCATTAACAGTTTGTCGCACTTGGCGAGTAGCGCGAGCATCTGCTTCCTGAAAGGTGAGTAAAGATGGTCTTTTTTCTTTGAAAGTTTTCTCAAGAGGTCTTTTTAGGTCTAATAGGCTATTTAAACAATTTTAAGGTCACATTTAAGTTTCGTTTACATTGAGAAGAACGATTCCAGGACAAAGCAAACAAAGAATTTGATACGTTTAGATTCATTTAAAAAATTTTTTTAGAAATTCTAATCATTAATTCGAAGAATTCTATGGAAGAATTACATTTTAACAAATACGCTGATATAGCCTAATAATAAAGTGATATGTATAGTGAAAAATAAATAAATGTGGGTATATTCAAATAAAATTTAAACTGTTTAGACTACTAGACTTCTAAAATTAAATAAAGATATATATATATCTATATATATATATATATATATGCATTTTACAATGTAGAGATTTGTATTTTATTATAAAAAGTGATCAAACTAAAATGTGTGTGTGTGTGTGTGTGTTTATATATATATATATATATATACACACACACACACACACACACAAACACACACACACACACACACACACACACACACACACACACACACGCTAATTTAATGCATTTTACAATGTAATAGCGATTTGTATTTTATTAGCCTAATAAAGAATATATATATATATAGTGAAATAGCCTTATTTAGTTTGATGGAGCGGATGGGGGCTTTGTCTGTTTTTCAAGAGATACATTTTCTTTGTGCGTCAAAGGACGGATGAGTCAGAGAGAGAAGTATGAGAAACAGCACAGTAATATTTATAGCCTTATATCAATTTTTACTCCCTTCAGTGATAACATTGCATTCAAATATACAGGGTTTTTTAAATGAAGTTATTCAGTTTGTTATAATTGACATGTTGAGTTGAACTAGAAGATTTTGATACTGAAAGTCGAGCTGTTGAGCTCATGAACTCTCTCCCTCTGTTGGTGGGATTTTCTTCTTGCCTCTCACACTCTGAACTGCGACACGTGAAGCTTTTGATAAGGTGAACGACTCAACAATCCTTGACGACTCATAATAACGGCGCATTTCTCATTCCAGGAGGCTACGAGAACTTCCTTTCCCATTACCCCGAGCTTTGCACTGAAACCAAGTCTGTGGATCTGAGTGAAGACAAAAGTGAAAGAGGTGTCAGCAGTCACTGTGACAAACTGGGCTCTCACCACAAACCAGACTATGATCAGGTAAGAGAGAAGAAAGCGAGCTGTTGTTTCCTCATTTCAACCCACTTCCACAGAAAACCACTTCCTCTTAACTGCAGGAGTTTCTGCAACAACTCCCCCTCAAACATGAGTCGAAATACGCACAAAAGACAGATACTACTCCATATATTTATACTGTATATAACCCAACCATCCATCTATCCAAACCAAAGAGCCCTCTTACGAGCTTTCAAAGACATCCAACGGACATCTGAGGTCCTTTTATGTCTGACCTTTGGTCTGCTGTTCAGTTTTTGTGATAAGGTCAAACGTTGCCTCTACACCACCTGTTTGTCTTCGGGTGGTGAACTAGTCTTGAGAGTTTCAGTTTTGATATCTGTTTATTGTTGTTATTTCTCAGGGACGGCCGGTGGAGATCTTGCCTTTCCTATACCTGGGCAGTGCCTATCACGCCTGTAGACAGGACTATCTCAGTGACCTCCGCATTACAGCGCTGCTGAACGTCTCACGCAGGGACTCGCGGCCTGCCAAAGGACAGTATGACTACAAATGGATCCCGGTGGAGGACAGTCACACGGCAGATATCAGCTCACACTTCCAGGAGGCCATAGATTTCATTGGTAAATATTGTGCATATACTACAGTTTTGTGTGTGTGTTATTTTTTTAAAAATTCTTTATTTTAATTCCGTTTTTTTATTTAACACAGTTTTGAATTATTTATTTTAATGATTATTTATTTTTTAAATATATTTTTAATATAATTTACTTTTAGTTATTATTGTTTTTTTGTGTTTTACTAAAATAAGTTTTTTTTATTATTATTATAATTAATGTTTTTTTTCTTTTTTATTTAACACAGTTTACCAGTCTGAGAAATAAATATATATATATATATATATATATAGATAGCTAGATAGATAGATAGATTAAAGTCATTTTTAATTATTTAATCAATTAATTATTTTCTTTATTTTTGGATTATTTAAAACAATTATTATTATTTTTATGCAAAGTCATTTTTATTTTTTTAAATATATTTCTTTCTTTATTTTTTATTTAACACGGTTTACCAGTCAGAGCACCTCAAAATCTCACTTTTGGTTGTAGTTAAAATTAATACGGATTTAACACTGGTTTTAGTGCACTATTAATAAGAAAAATAAGTTTTAACTGTCAACATCTTTAGTGTTATGTAAACTTCATCTGTATGGCTAAAACCGTTCCCAGAACTGAGCACAGACCTATAGATAGTGGAGCTAATTTCAGGCCGTTTAAAAATAAGACTTCCTCTGCTTTACTAACACATAATTTCCATAATCCGAACGGACTTCACCTTTTAATTGCACCTATAAATCCCATGTTACTCGTACTCTGAGAAGTGCAATTAATACCAACTCCTACTGAAACTAAAAAATTAGATGAAACATATAGATAAAGAGAGATAAACGGACATGCCGCTGTGACTCATGCATTAGACTAATCCAGGATCTTGCGTATCGCAGGCGTGGCCAGTGTGTCAGTGGATGAGTCGATGATTAGTGGCATTAGGTGTGTTTGTGTGCTGTGACTGCACTGTCATGTGTTTTGTAGGTTTTTCGAGGCTTCTTTATCAGGTGAATGTGTTTACACAATAATCTGACAGCATTTAAAGCTGTTTATAAGTGATTTGCAAAAAGCTAGTCAAAAACAAAGCCATATTTCACCCCTTAATAAATCAAATTGAAACTGAAACTGAAAGGTTTTTTGTTTTAAGAGTGTCAACATTGTTTACAGTACATAGACATCACTTGTGACCAAAACTCCCTGTTTGATTCATATTTAAATTCCTCTGGTGAGGCTTAACTATCTCATCCTGTCATTCGAGGACTTGCGTATTCCACATTTCATTTGATTATACCCAAGTTTCATTTACATTTACCTCACTATAGACAATATTACGTAAGAGACCATGAGGTGATTTGGTCTCCCGCAGGAAGGCGATAGCAGTGAAAGAATAATCCATCGAAAGCTTCGGCTAATGAGTGTGTGGTAATATTTAGGCGCATT
The DNA here is from genome assembly GCA_036784905.1 of Acrossocheilus fasciatus. Lineage (NCBI taxonomy): Eukaryota > Metazoa > Chordata > Actinopteri > Cypriniformes > Cyprinidae > Acrossocheilus > Acrossocheilus fasciatus. Next base: position 24,051,213 of record CM071959.1, on the reverse strand, counting down.
AGCGAGTGTGATAGTCATTATGACGCCCACAGCTCGGCCCCGCTCCGCTCCAGATGGGCTTCAGGCGTGATTCACACCAGCAGGTTTTGTTTTAAAGAGACCAGCAGTGAGGGATGAACACTCGTGTGTGCGTCGTTCAGAGATATGAGGCTGGAATCTGCTTAGCTGTATTGAATTAGACAGGAATACGCAATCTGAGCTTTCCATAATGGTGTGAGTTTATGGATTTGTGCGTCAGAACTTTCTGGGGTGGAAATGAAATTGATATGACCTTACGATACAAGCGGGTCAGGGAGGAAATGAATTAGTCGAGCGATAATGGACAGAGGATATCAGAAGAACTGTGAAAAATAACCATGATTACGTTTCACTTGTTCCCTCTCACAGCTATAATAAAACACAAAGCCATTTTATGGCATTTATACACATTGTAATGTTATGTAAAATATTTAATAAACCAAAATTAACTATAAGTTATTCGTACACTGAAAAAAATGATGTTTGAGTTGCAAATAAAACAAAGTTTATTATGTACGTTTTCAAATTTTTAAATTTCACATACAGTTCAATATGTTGCTTGACGTTTCTTTATAATTATTGGTGCAATTTCTGTGAAATCGTAAATCCGTCATCAATTGTTTTTGGGGGGTTTTCAGTGTAGGATAATTTCCCTTAAAAGTCTGAATTTTGTGTCTGTGGTGTTTTCAAAACATTGCTTTGTTTGAAGATTTGACCAGTCCTGCATAGCAACACTGGCTTAGCCAATGGTGTGAATTTGGGGGCGGGGCTATTTTGTTTGACTGACCAATGGTAGATGAGGGATGTGTTTGGGGAAACTTGTTTGATAACAGTCGTTATTATTTTGTCTGGTGCCTCTACTTCACCTTTTATTATTATTTTTTTCTTTCTTTCTTTGTCTCCATAAGCTTAAAAGCGCACAGGGCTCTTCTGTTGTTTTTAAATGTGCTTTATAAATAAAGTCTGGCTTGAAGTTTGACTTAAAAGACAGTCTGTGTTTTTGGTGACTCATGCTGTTATTTCGAGAGCTTTTGTAATGAATTCATTATCTTTTCTCTCCACAGAACGTGTGAAAGCAGAGGGAGGTAAAGTGCTGGTCCACTGCGAGGCTGGAATCTCTCGTTCTCCCACCATCTGCATGGCGTACATCATGAAAACCCAACGGTTGTGCTTGGAGCAGGCCTTTGACGTCATCCGACAGCGGCGTGCCATCATCTCGCCCAATTTTAGCTTCATGGGTCAACTACTGCAGTTCGAGTCAGAGGTGGTTTCTTCCACGCCTCCGTCCGTCACTCCTGCCGCTCAGGAGACGCCCACCTTCTTTAGTGGTGACTTCACGATTGGAACCGGGAACTTTGAGTCCTCAGTTTTCACCTTCCCTACCTCCTTCCTGACACCAATGCCCATCCAGCCGGCGGTTCACCAGTTCAAACTGAGTCCAATAACTGCGCTGCCTTAAAATGGCTGCCTGACTCATCGCAGTCCCAGCGTACTTGAAAAATAATGGACGGGCCAACTGAACAAAGCAATGGACTATCACAGGGAATAAAAATGCTTATGTTTTCATATTAAAAAAAAAAAATCAAAAAAAAAAAAATCATGGAAGACAGTGTTTGCTTTTTGATTTTGTTTGCCTTAGAGAAAACCACTGCACAATGATTACACTGCAATACCTGCCTTAGCTCGATGATGTTCTGCCTATCAACAGCGCCTAGCTGGGCAAATTAAATTATTAATTTTTTTTAAACAGTTTCTTTTTTTTATGAATTGTGGATCTGTTAATAAACATTTTTACAGAAGTGTAAAATTTGTGTCACTTTATTATCCGTGTGTTGGATTTACTCTGCTCTTTTTAACATGTTTGACCATTTTCAAACAAATTCTGCAGATATTCTTCTAAAAACAGAGAGAAAATATACTTCGGTCAACAATAATTAATGAAAACACACTTTTGTCATGAAAGCAACATCATAAGGACTTTAGGCCACAGTAAAAAGATACAACAGTGACCTCTGCTGTGACAAATACTGCAGAAGTATATACGATAGTATACCTTTGAGTGGAACATAAGTAAGCCTTTTTTACACCACGCACAAATTTTAACGCTCATTTGGGATGCACATAGAAAGTAGAGACACATCGAAAGCTTTGTGCGCAAAACATGTTGAAACATATCCATCAACAAAATGATTAGTAATAATAAAATCTTTTGTGATGCAATATTAAAATAACATGGCAAAATACCCATTCTTAGGGAAAAAAGAGCGTGTGTTGGACTTCAATGTCCTGCATGCAAGTACACAAACAGCAACTGCTGTTCACAGAATCTGTGTTTGAATATTAATTACCATTTGGATATGAATTAATTATCTCCTTAAGTTTAAAGTAAGGGATTGCTTTTCTTTTTTGTCATTTAATCACAGTTGCTTCTGATTAACTTGCATAAATACTATATAGACTGTACAATTCTATATAAAACAATAGGGAACTTAACATAATGTTCTTAATGTAACCGTGTCCTCATACTTCGGTCAGTTCAAGAATATTTTATGCAGTTTTTTATTATTTATTTGAAAGAGTTAAAAGGGCAGTTTCATGTCTTGTATGTTCAACTGGTCAAGGTTGATACAGGATTTAGAAATAAATCCTATATTAGTAATATTAGTAATAAGTAATGCAGTACTTGCAGAGAGAGTAATTAGTATAGCAACCTAATTGTTGAACATCTTGAACATGAAATTCGTAGATAGTTGTTCATTATTTTTTAGAGTTACTTATATAACACTGTTCAGTTATGCAGAAGGTTTAAGTGTGAAAGAAAACATGCTATTGAATGAGTATCCATATATATATATATATATATATATATATATATATATATATATATATATATATATATATGTCCATACATATATATGTGTGACCCTGGACCACAAAACCAGTCTTAAGTCGCTAGGGTATATTTGTAGCAAAAGCCAACAATACATTGTATGGGCCAAAATGATAGATTTTTCTTTTTTGCCAAAAATCATTAGGATATTAAGTAAAGATCATGTTCCATGAAGATATTTTGTAAATATCCTGCCATAAATATATCCAAACTTAATTTTTGATTAGTAATATGCGTTGCTAAGAACTTCATTTGGACACCATTAAAGGCGATTTTCTCAATATTTTGATTTTCTTTTTTTTTTTTCCTGATTCCAGATTTTCAAATACTTGTATCTCAGCCAAATATCTTAACAAACCATACATCAATGGAAAGCATATTTATTCAGCTTTCACATGATGTACAAATCTCAATTAAAAAAAAATCGACCCCTATGACTGGTTTTGCGGTCCAGGCAATACTATGGTACTTTTCTGTTGGTGAAATAATTTAGATCAATTAAAAAAAAAAAAAAAAAAAGAAAGAAAGAAAGAAAGAAACGTGAAAGGAGGTACAATGATGAATGGGCATAACATGCTTTACTCAAGTGTTTATTCTGCAGAGCAGCTGTCTTCTTGGCGCCCAATCTCTGCCTCGACGGACTGAACTAAATTTACAGAAATAGGGGGAGCGTTACAGACAAAACGGATATGAAACTAATGAAAAAGCAAGGAGCTAAATTAAAATTAAACTATTAACATGTATCATTAAGTTATCTTGAAATATGAAGTTTCTGCGCCAAATTACTATTCCTTTAAACATTTATAATAAATAATAATCATAAGTCCCCCTAAAAAGTCAGGTAGACTCGTCCGTTCGTCCCGCCTCTGACTGTCGCCATTTTGACTGTTATGTCTGTTTCGTGAGGGGAGGGAAAGTAAAATTTGATAGTCCAGAGGAGTAAATATCGGACAAATTTATCCGGTGTGCAAGCATATTTATCTTCTCCTAAACCCTTCTTCTCTCTGAGGAGGAGGGTGTTTAATTCGGCTGATTTCTGAGGAGAGTTTTGTGCATAAGCCGCCATGTACATTAAACAGGTAAGTGACTTGAGATGCGACTCACGCGCTGTGTGTAAAATTATGATTTATATGTTGAATTATGCGATTCAACTACTTGTTTACATATTTTAACTGCCAGATGTGCACAAAAACGCATTTTCTCTTAATCTTGAGCATGCTGGGTTGTAAGTTTCGGCAAGTACATGGCCTTCAATGAAGTTAGCATTAGCTTTAGCATTAGCTGTCAAAACCCGCAAAATATTGCAGTCAGATTTATTATGCAACATTTATATTAAACATTTATTACTGAAATTAACTTTTGTTTGCTGCTGCTGTTCAGATGTGAGCAAACTACGAGTAGAAAGTTTAATTATAGCTGGTTCTTATGTAAATACTAATACGGCGTGTTGCATTATGCACATGATGATAATACCATAAAGTGCTGTTTTATATACACAGACATATCTCTCCGTGTAAGTTTTTGTTTGGGTTATACTTTTGTTTAAGCTCATTGTTTACTTTTTTAGCATATTTGGATAAAACTCATGCTAACATAATATTGATGTTGTATGTAATATTTTGTGAAATGTGTTTTTTAGGTTATTATTCAGGGGTTTCGCAGCTACAGAGATCAGACTGTGGTCGATCCCTTCAGCTCCAAACACAATGTTATAGGTAAGACTGTCCCACTCTTGACATGTGACCTTTTCATCATAGCAGAAATATGTAAAATAGGTAAATCAATAAATAAAACATGATATAAAAAGTAATATATTTTTTAAACGTATTTAAAATCAGACAGTAACACAAATTTGCCTTATATGTTATATTTTGTGAAGTGTGTAAAAGTATGTATATGTAATTACATTTTATTTGTCAAATACAAAACCATATGTGACATGCAGTGAAATTTTTACCACTGCCGTTACATAAAAATAAGAAATTTAGCATTCAAAGTAAAATAAAGCTATAAAATTATAAATAATAATGTTCGAATATGATATTTTAATAAATAAGTGTGTGTTTGTTTTTTTTTTTCAAACGTTTAATTTTTCACAGTTGGAAGAAATGGATCAGGAAAGAGTAACTTCTTTTATGGTAAGTAAAAGATAACTTTTTTTTAAAGACATCTTGTACATTTTAATACATCAAAACACTGATGGTGTGAGTGAATAGTTTGTGATGAGCAATTTTCTTTTATTCCCCATCAGCTATACAGTTTGTACTCAGTGATGAGTTCAGTCATCTTCGTCCAGAGCAGCGTCTGGCTCTGCTTCACGTGAGTTACTTTATTCTATTTTATTAGATTTTTTATATATATTTTACTTCAATAATTTACAAAAACAAAACAAAAAACAGTGTTATTTATAGATTTTTTTTTTTTTTTTTTTTACCCAACATTAATTTATTTTCCTTGATTTTTTTTTTTTTCTTATTTTTTTATGTTATTTGTTAATTTTGTATACAAAATAGTTTTCCCTAACCCTGCTAAACCATGTACTTTCATGTAATTTTCAGGAAGGCACTGGTCCTCGAGTCATTTCAGCCTTTGTGGAAATTATATTCGACAACTCTGACAACAGGCTGCCGGTAAGAAATTTATCCTAATTTGAGCAGCGCACTAAAGTAAAGGCAGGCGAGTAACAAGATCTCATTGCCCTCAGATTGATAAAGAGGAGGTGTCTCTGCGCCGTGTCATCGGAGCAAAGAAAGACCAGTACTTCTTGGACAAAAAGATGGTCACGTAAGTTTAGTTCTTGTAACACTAACATATCAGAAGAGCTTTGACTGCTTAGAGCTGTAGCCAAATGAGTTGTGTTCTGTGTGCTTCAGTAAGAACGACGTGATGAACCTGTTAGAGAGCGCTGGTTTCTCTCGCAGCAACCCTTACTACATCGTCAAGCAGGGAAAGGTACATGGGACAAGCTATTAATGAGTATTTACAATTATTCATGATTTTATTTCAAACCTGTTGTCACTTAAAGGGATAGTGAATCTAATGGGGCGTTCACACCAGACGCGACTTGCGCAAATAAATCACACTATTTGCGCTTAGTTGGACGCTTGAACATTGAGTTTACTCGCTTCATTCGCGTGTGAAATTCACTTCACAACAGACGCGAACAGAGCATTTTTTTACAATTTACCAGATTATCCGACCTCCTCACTCACTTTCTTCCAAGCAAGATTCCCAAGATTTATTCCTGTTTCTATAAAAGTACGAAGATGTATCGTACAGCTCCAGGTATCCACATACAGCAACGATGATATTGTCCTCCATTGTTGTATCGGATTTCTGCCTCCGCTCGCTACATCGTAATCACGTCAGTACTAGAGCAAGCTCCTGATTGGTTAATGCGGCGCGAATATTCACCAAAGTTCAGATTTTTCAACTCGTGCAAATCATGCGTTACGTGCGTCAAATGCCTGAAACGCTCAATTTGCCACGCAGGATGTCTATCGCGTCTTTGCATTGACTTAACATGTAAATCACTCGCACTTAACGCTTCATTCGCGTCTGGTGTGAACGCAGAATAAAAATGAAAATTGTTATTTACTCGCCCTCACGTTATTCCAGACCTGTGTGAATAGAAGATATTTTAAAGAATGTTGGTCACTAAACTTCCATTTATATGGAAAACAAATACTATGGAAGTCAATGGCTACCGTCAGCTGTTTGGCGACCAACATTCTTTAAAATATCATCTTTTGTGTTCAACAGAAGAAAGAAACTCATACATTTTTGGAATAATGTGATGGTGAGTAAATGATGAGAGAATTTTGTTTCAGGGTGAACTATCTCTTTTAAAAGCCCTCGGGGACTGTAGCAAACCACAGCACCTTTTTCATTAACATTAATGCTCGTTTACAAACAAAAACGTGGCTCTTGGGAGTAAAGTGGTGCTAATTTTGTTGCCACACATTCTAAATGAGTTTGCTCACTTTGTTACACTCATTTTACTCTTTGAAACATGAAAACAGATCAATCAGATGGCAACGGCGCCTGACTCTCAGCGTCTGAAGCTGCTCAGAGAGGTGGCCGGCACCAGAGTCTACGATGAGCGCAAAGAGGAGAGCATCTCGCTCATGAAGGAAACAGGTAGACCCTTCACTGATGTGTTTCTATTCAAATGTGTCATTAAAGTGAAAATCTGGAAATATAGCTTATCAAGTAAGAGAACTGGCCTGTATAAACTAAACTAAACTAAATCATTTCAATGAATCGCTAAAGCAGTGCAGGCAACACTGCAGTAGATGCTTTACTGTTGTTGTTTTTTCATGGTCAAAGGTTTGTGACGTGCAGTCTGTTCTTGTGTGTGTACAGAGGGAAAGCGAGAGAAGATTAATGAGCTGCTAAAGTACATTGAGGAGCGTCTGCACACTCTGGAGGATGAGAAAGAGGAACTGGCTCAGTACCAGAAGTGGGACAAAATGAGAAGAGCTCTAGAGTACACCATCTACAACCAGGAGCTCAACGAGACCCGGGCCAAACTGGACGAGGTACACACATCAATACACACACTATCAAACAGTAAATACATTTGCATTCACCACTGTTTAATGCTTTGTTGCTGATCATTTAAAGATGGTGTGATTCCCTCCTCTAGTTGTCCAGTAAGAGAGAGACCTGTGGAGACAAATCTCGACAACTGCGAGATGCTCAACAAGATGCTCGAGACAAAGTGGAGGTAAACTGAGCTCTTCAGTGCGTTCTTGTTCTGGAAAAGTGCTGAAAAACACTCAGAACAACATCATGGTGAAACGTTTTGCATGGGAATTTGTCATTATATAGATTATATATTGTGAATTATACTTTTTTTTTTTTTTAACCAGCTTGTGCATTCACATGTCGGCAAATAACAAAAACCTAAAAACTTAGGGGTGGGTGATATACTGGTTGGCATGATTAACCGGTAGAGATTTTAGACTATCGTCTCTACCGCGATTACATGGTCACCTGATGTTGCTGTGGTACGTGGTCACGAAAACATAATGTTTGCACACATTTTTAAGCATTGCAGATTAAAAACAAGTGATTTTAAGCCATTGAAACACAATCAGCAGTGAAAGAGAACTTGTTTCGTTTTGTCGTGTCATGTTTAGTGGCGTGGAAATGTCTCCTTAATAACAGACTGGTGTGTAAATGTCTTGGACATATTTTAAAGAGACTATGCTGCAAACTTTAAATATTTCACATACTTTTGAAAATCCAGCGTTTAGTTGATCCTGATAAGTGCTCATGGTCACAGTTGTAAACGCCGGCTTTCTTCTTTCGTGAGGGGGTTTGGCGTCGCGGCGTCTTTGGTTCCAGGCGGAACGTTAAAGAACGCGACACACACATCTGGAAATCCTGTATAATTCAACCAATCCGATGACGACTTTGAAACTCCTGAAGTGTTTCTGTTATTGTGTGCGATATGCATCAGACGTTCAGCCAACGGTTTGTGGGTGTGACTTCTGAGGCTGAGACTAATGTGTAACAGTATATTGTATACGGGCAGCTCTTAAAGTGAAAGCAGTCTGATGTTCCTGCTGTTTGTCATTCATGTTAACAACAAAAGAGAGAAAATCTCCCTCTGCTCTTGACTAAATCACTTTTGCAACTTTAATAAGAATAAATATGTATTTAATTTAACAGTGAAGAATATGCAGTGTTTATGATTATTTTATACAAATTATATAGCATTTGATATTTATTTGTTCTTTTGTAGTTTATTTTTTTTGTCCTATTGCTTGTAATTAGTTTCTTATTTAATCACTCACTGTTTACTTGTCTAGAGTGAGCAGTGAGGTTTTTTTTTTTTTTTTTTTTTTTTTTTTGGGCTAGTATTTTTTTTTTTTTGTGATATTGACACTGGTGACAAGAATTATGCAATTTCTGTGGAATAAAATGTCATAACCCCATTAAAAGCAAAAATAGTTATATTGTGAGATATATCATTACCATGGAATAAAATTACTCGTATTGTGATATAAAATTTTGGTCGCCTCGCCCACCTCTACAAAGAAGCAAGAAGGGAAACCCCCCCTTTTTTTTCTTTTAGATTAACATGCACTGATGAATCAAGCTCAATAAAACCAAGATCATTTGTGAAAGAGATTAGTTTTGATTTAAAGTTCACATTACATCCAGTGTATCTAAGAAATTGACACTACAAACTGAAAGTAAAGTATTAAAATATGAAGATTTGCTTGGAATCTGCCTTCGCACGTCATAAAACAGCTTATATTGTGTAATCTTATTTGACCTCAGTGTCTCTGTGTCTCTGTAGGAAACTGAGCGTGTGGTGAGAGAGCTGAAGTCTCGAATCTCCGCCATGAAGGAGGAGAAAGAACAGCTGAGCGCCGAGCGACAGGAGCAGATCAAACAGAGGACCAAACTGGAGCTCAAAGCCAAAGATCTGCAGGACGAGCTGGCAGGAAACAGCGAACAGAGGGTACGACTAGCAGACGCACACACACGAACACATGCACACGCTACAGGCACACATGCACTCAACACATACACATATCGAAGAAGTACCTTCTTGGAAAAGAGAAAGTTACTATTTGGAAAAAAATACTTTGGTTTTTGTTAAAGTTTAAAGTGATTTTACCGTTTATAAGATTTATTTTTTTATTTTCACCCAGGCTGCATTTATTTGATCAGATTGAAATATAGTAAGAACAATAAAAATGTGGAATATTTTAACAAAGTTTAAAATAACTATTGTGTATTTAGGTATGTTAAAACGTCATTTATTCCTGTAATGCAAAGCTGAGTTTTCAGCATCATTTCTCCAGTCTTCAGTGTCATGTGATCCTTCAGAAATCATTGTAATATGCTGATTTTCTGCTCAAGAAACATTTCTTATGATTAGGGCTGTGACGGTGGCAGATTTTTACCACCGCGGTGGTAATGGACGAACTACCGCCGGTGGCGCGGTGTTGTGTGTGTATATATATATATATATATATATATATATATATATATATATATATATATATATATATATATATATATATATATATATATATATATATATATATATATAATATAATATAATTCTGAATCGCAAAAATAAATAAATGAGGCTCAATCATCTATTAACAAACGTGCGTGTTTACTTTAGCACTTCCGTCAGTGAACACTCAGCCTGCAAAACACTGAAATAAATATCAAAGAAATAGTTAAATGGGAAAGTAGCCTTAAATAAGAGTTAAATACACTCGACCTGTTGTGCTGCAACGCGGCGTCCGGTTTAGACACGGTTCACTGTTCCGCCACCAAGCGCGCGGGCGCGTTAACTCCTCGTCTGCACGCGCTCTCTGTGGAATAGGAATCACGGCGTATGTTGCCACATTACTTGTTAGCATCTTCCATTTACCGCTGTGTTGTTCGTATTTGACCAGTTTGGAGAAAGCCTCACCAATACAAACCTGACCAGCCGGGCGATTGCGATCACGTGAACTTGAAGACACTTGTACAAACGCGGATGGGTGACATGAATGGAAATTATTCCAGATCGGCGATGTAGTATTTGGTTTCCCAAAAAGGTTCATCGCTCATCATGAAATAAATTTGCTAAATGCAGAATAAACTGTATTTTCCTGCACTCAAACCTGCCAATCTAAAGGAAATGCCGTGCATGGCGTTTGAGGTAATTAGTGAATTAGCATAAATTTATAGTCTAAATAAAACAATCTGCAACTGTATATTATTACACTTGTAAAGAAAACTTTGTGTTATGCTTGTTATAGAGTGTGTGACGTCACGTGCACTACCGCCGGTGGCAATAGACAACCGCGGTCACAACCGACCATCGCGGTGATGCGGTTGTCACGGTGACCGTCACAGCCCTACTTATGATTATCAATGGTGAAAACAGTGTTGCTTCATATTTTTGTGGAAACTGATGCATTTTTGTCAGGATTCTTTGAAAGTGTAAAAGAACAGCATTTTTTTATGAAACCCGTTTAATCCCCCCCCCCCCCCAGTTCTGTTTTTTTTTTTTTTTTTTTTTTTTTCAGATTGTGTTTTTTCATTTTTTTATTGTCCTGGATTTCCATTTTCTGGACTCCTTTTTATTAGTTAAATTGAATTTAGTCAAAAAGCATGTCTAATTAATTTAAATCATGAAACCTATTATCACGTAACATCAATTTATATACACACTTATATTTCCATTTATATTTATGCACAATTTATTTTTAGTTAAAAAAAAAAATGATTAGGGCCCTATGAAATTTAAAAAAAAAAAAATTCTCACCTTATGTTTTATTGTTACCAAATTCTGTTTTAGCATGTCTAGTTATTTGAATGTATAAAAATATTATTCTTACAATAGCCTGATGAAATTCTGTGTTTCTGGTTATCAAATGAAGGCATAAAACATTAATTTAATTTATCTTTTAATTAATGAAAATTAAAATAAATTTTTTGGCAAATACTTTTATTTTCTTTACTTAGCTAGGTAGTGGTGGGATTGCATTCTACTGAATGATAGTAATATATTTCTGGCACAGTGTCTTCTAGTTAAAATGAACCTTTATTTTGACAGGTTGCCGTAAATACCTTTACATTTCTGTGTGTATACATGTATGACGCTGGTTTTACTCAAATGAAATGGTAAAATGCTCATGAAGTGACTCTCACAGCAATTCTGGAGATGTTGTTCATGTATTTATGTTCTCATTTAGTGAGATGACAGGCGCAGAAATCACCGCGAACGTCACACGTGCTTCAGTATATGTGTAGTAAACGAAACCGCGCGTCTGCCCCATTCATTCACACAGAACATGCAGGATTCATATTTAAATAGATACATTTTTGCAGCTTAATATTTACAGATTGTAGTCCACGTCGCGGTTTGATTGAAGTGTAATGACTGACTTTTTATTAATTAATTCAAACTTTGACAAATTCCATAACATTCTGCGTTAAACTGCAAATTCCGTTTTTATAACTGGATTCTGTCTGCGTTTTCCGCATCGCAGAAATCATAGGGCATTAAATGTCATTATAACGTTATAAATGTCTTTAAAGTGCACCCTTGTTGAATAAAACTACACTTTTCAGCACAAAAGAAAAAAAAACTTATTTATATATCTTACTCTCCATGTCGTACAAGATTGCATATAAGTATAAACCCCATTTCCTCAAACAAATACTCTCCTGCTTGCTTTTCTCTACTGCTGTTGCTGAATTGGTCGCTGCGAAAACAAAGCGGTGACCGAATTCACACAAGCAAACACGCAAGTTTGATATACATTCTCACAAATGCAAACACACTCATAAATGCACATTAACAGCCAGAGAGCTGCAGGAAATGCTGGCAGGCACTAGTGAACAGAGGGTCCGCAGTGTCTCCGTCTGCGTCACTATCTACACACGCTCACTCCAGCCCAGGCTCACAGCCAGACGCATACACACATATATCTTGTGTATCCCTATATGTGTGAAATACACACTTTCGGTCGGCCCTCCTGCATCCCAGCTTGGCTTAGAGAGGGATTAGCCCCACCTGGCCAAGTGTGTGTGTGTTTTCCTATGGAGGAGAGGCAGAAGTGCGTCATTTGCCCTTTGATTGGTGAATGTGAATGTAGGTTTGCTCAGATGGAGATCCCCTTTGTTCTGCTCATGACGCTGAATCTACACACCTGCTTGTGTGCAGTTTATTCTTCTCCATTTAAATATGAACACCTCCTTACGCATTTGTGCAAAATTTATTTAGGCTTTCTATAAAAAGAGGCGAGACTCAAGAATTGATGTCGTTATTTGTGATTCAATAATTTGATCCCTCTCGCTTCCTGTCCAACAGAAACGGCTGCTCAAAGAGCGTCAGAAGCTTCTGGAGAAGATTGAAGAAAAACAGAAGGAGCTGCAGGAAACAGAACCCAAATTTAACACCGTGAAAGAAAGAGAGGAGCGAGGAATTTCCCGGTAAACTCTTCGAAGTGTTGAAAGGGCCCATGAAGTGGGGAGCATGGACTTCTTTTTTTGTGTTGACGTACTTTCTATTGAAACAGGAAGCTGGAGTGGGACTTTTTTTTTTTTCTTACAAATAATTAATATTTTTTTACTGTCCTCCAAAACCAGAATTTGCTTATTGCTACCCCTACTATTTTATGAATTTATAAGCTTTTGATTTTGTAAGAGTTTATCGCAGTGGCGGTGTTTATTTTTAAACGGTTGACTATGTCCTATCCGTGTGTATAAAATCAAGTCCCGACCCTTTCATGATTCCACAAATTATTTCAACTATTCACAAGATGTCATTTTAAGGAGGATAAGTGCTTTTCAAATGCTTTTGGTGTCTTTAAGTAATGTTTGAAGTATGTTTTGTTCTGGAGTCATTTGTTTTGTTTGTTTGTGCATTTTTCAGACTGGCTCAAGCCACACAAGAGCGAACAGACCTGTATGCCAAACAGGGCCGAGGCAGTCAGTTCACCTCTAAAGAAGAGAGGGATAAATGGATCAAGAAAGAGCTGAAGTCTCTGGATCAAGCCATCAATGACAAGAAACGGCAGATCGCTGCCATCCACAAAGATCTGGAGGACACTGAGGCCAATAAAGAGAGAAACCTGGAACAGTATAGTGTAAGATTTGGCTATATTAATGCTCATCTTGGTATGAAATAGTAGATGCGTAACTTTTACCAGTTTTATGGGAAGCATTTATTCTTTAAAGGAATAATTCACCCAAAAATGAGAAATTCTTCAAAAAATGTACTCGCCCTCAGGCCATAGAAGATGAGTTTGTTTCTTCATCAGATTTGGAGAAATTTTGCATTCCATCACTTGCTCCGCAAAGGATCCTCTGCAGTGAATGGGTGCCGTCAGAACGAGAGTCCAGCCAGCTGATAAAAACATTTGCATTAATCCACACCACTCCAGTCCATCAATTAATATCTTGAAAAGTGAAAATTAGTGTGCTTTAAGAAACAAATACATCAAGATGCTTGTAACTTCAAACCGTTGCTGTTGATTAAAAAAAAAAAAATTGGTCTATAATCCAAAATATTTGCTTTCTCCAGTTAGAATCAGGAGAGAAATATGCACCGATCAAACACTGTTTATGGTCCAATTAGTTCTAAAAAGAGTATGGGTGTATTTTGACTTGAGAGGCAACAGGGGATCAGGACTTGTTCACTGTAGGGAGGCATTATGGATTATGACTTTAAATTTTGAGCAACGTTTTAAAGTTAAAACACCTTGATGGATTTTTCTTACAGTCATACAGCTTTTCACTTCACAAGATGTTATATGATGGACTGGGAGGGGGGGGGGGGGGGGGGGGGCTGGATTACTGTTATGTTTTTATCAGCTGTTTGAACTCTCATTCTGACGGCACCCATTCAGTGCAGAGGATCCATTGCTGAGCAAGTGATGCAATTCTGAACTTCTCTAAATCTGTTCTGATGAAGAAACAATTTCATCTGCATCTTGGATTACCTGAGGATGAGTTAAACCTATCAAAATATTAACTTTGGGTGAACTATTCCTTTAAGATGTTTTTGAATCTTTAACATTGCTTCTCAACTTTGATTTCGGCCCCACAGAAACTGGACCAGGACTTGAGTGAAGTGAAGACTCGAGTGGAAGAGCTGGACAAGAAGTACTACGAGGTGAAGAACCGAAAAGATGAACTTCAGAGCGAGAGAAAGTAAGATCCACCTGTTCCTATTCCCAACGCATCATGGGAAAATATCTGGCTTTGGTCCAGTTTTCCAACATCTCACCCTTTCTTATTACCTGTACGAACCGTTCCCCTCCTCACCTGGCATTTTAGTTATTAATAATCCACGAGCCATAGGTTTCACAGCACGAGGAGGCTTGACGAAGGGCTATAGAATAGGGTCTCCTGCTGAACCCAGGCGTAGCGTTTGTGAGCCAGGGCTGATGGGTGTGTCCGTGTCCCTCCTCCTGCAGCTACCTGTGGAGAGAGGAGAACGCAGAACAGCAGGCGCTGGCAGCCAAACGAGAAGAGCTGGAGAAGAAACAACAGCTACTGCGAGCAGCCACCGGAAAGGTTAGCAACCAAAACAGACCTGTGTGTTTTGAACACAGTGAATGTTGCTGATCTTATGGTGTACAAATCATTTGTGTATTTTTTTTTTATAATACTTGTTTATAATTGTAACATAAATGTAATGCCTTTCTACACACTTGAAACATCTTTTCTGTTACTTCAGAATAGTCTGTATTAAAGCAGAGTGGCTTGATTAAGTGCCGGAAATAAGGGTTGATGGGCACAGAACGGTAACAAAACTCTGAGACATTTAGCTACAGTCACACACAGGTTTATTGTGCAAACTACTTCGTTCGTTCGTTCAACTTTATTATCCCCGAAGGGCAATTTGTTTCACAGCCAGCAGTAAACCATATACAACTTCCATATACAACTTCATGGGGATGTTTAGACAGCTGTAGAAGTATTGATGGGTCACGTTTTTTTGAAAATATTTAACTTGCTAACTTTGCTTCAGTTTGTATTCTATTCTATTCTATCAGTTTGAATAGTTTGTTTTAATATATTATATTTGGCCTATATTATAAACCTAATAAATAATTGACCTTGTTTTTTAATGGAGTCTCTTGCTCATCAAGGCTGTATTTATTTAAAAAATACAGAGGAAAAACAAACAAACAAACAGTGATATTGTGAAATATTATTGCAATTTCTAATATTGGTTTCCTAGTTTAATACCTATACTTTAAAATATAATTTATTCCTTTGAAGCAAAACTGAATTTTCAGCATCATTACTCTTCAGTGTCACATGATCCTTCAGAAATCATTCTGATATGCTGATTATGATAATATGCTGTTTTACAACAGAGAAACTGTTGTGCTGCTTAATATTTGTTTTGGAAACGGTTACTTTTAACTTTAGTAATCAAAGAAGAAGATTTATTCAAAATAGAAATCTTTTCTAACAAGTCTTTACTATCAATTTTATCCATTTAACACATCCTTGCTGAATAAAGTTTCTTTAGCTTTCTTTAAAAAAGAGAGAATTTACTGACCCCAAACTTTTGAATAGTGTTTATTGTAACACAAAATCTCTATTTTGAATAAACGCTGTTCTTTTTAACTTTTTTTTTTTTTAAATTAAATTTAAAATATCACAGGTCCCAAAAAATATTAATCAGTACAGCTGATTAAAAAACAGTATATTAGACTGATTTCTGAAGGATCATGCGACACTGAAGACAGAAGCAATGATGTTAAAATTCAGCTTTGCTACACAGGAATAAATTATATTTTAAAGTATATTAAAATTGAAAAGATTTATTTTAAATTGCAGTAATGTTTCACAATATTATTTTGTGAAATAATATTCAGCATTTTCTATCAAATAGATAGGCTACAGCCTTGATGAGCCTAAGAAACATTACTGATCCCAAACTTTTGAACGGCAGTGTATTATAATGTAAAAAAAAAAAAATTCTCAGGTAACCTAAAATGTACATAATTCAGTTACATCAAGGGTCAAATCAAATATAAATAGCACATCAAAGTTAAGTTACAGTACAGGGTATAAAGTACAGGGTATAAAGAATGTTTTTGTTCAGGTGCCCGAAAAGTTTTGCTCAGCAAGAAAAAAAATTAGGGGGAACATTGGTAATAGGTATTGTCATTATTTTAATTATTAGTAGTACTAAATAAACAAAAGTATAAAAAATATTAGTGTAAATAGTACAAATTAGTATTAAAAAACAGTAATATTATAATTTTTATTTTAAAAAAGCTATGACAGTAGCATTTACACCACTAATATTTTCAGTCTTAATTTCTTCCATTTCAAATGTTTAACACCAAGCTTTTCTATTGGTGAAAAAACACAGGAAGCCTTTCAAGTGTCTATTTTGTTGACAACAGCTGCTGCTTTGAACTTCTCTTAAAAATTTGCAAATATTGTTGGCACTTGGTTTTGCTCCCAGAAAATGCACGTCATCAGCAACCAAAATTTAGAGCAGATGTGGAAGGTTGTCAGTTTGTAGCAGCATTTGCTTCAGTAATATTTACTACTTTGTTTACTTTGAACCGAATCAGAAACTGAAATCACTGCGGCACGAGCTGTTTGTGTAAATGAACACAGTGCCACATTTAACTCTTAATATGCAGTGCTTATTTTTAATTAAATCGCAGCCATTGAGATTTGATAATCACACTAAGCCATATCACTATTTAAATTTTATTGTGATTTAATAGTACAAACCTACCCCAGAGTTCATTATATGTAACCATTGTGTATGTATTTAAACTCACTTAAAAATGCCGCCCACACCGGTTCACTGTGTATCGGCTGAACTGAACCATACCTCCTAAGCTCAACTTGGCCGCTGGATGCTTTCTCAAGGACTGAGTCAGTCACTAATTATAGCAACTCTCCCACATTACGGAAATATACATCAGTATAGATGAAGTGAGATTATCAGGACTTCAGATCGTCATCTTGGCTTGAAATGACAGTACGAACTCTGAAACGCAATGTTTTGCGTGTTGTTTTCTTTTTCTCCAGGCTATTTTGAATGGCATTGACAGCATTAATAAAGTATTGGAACATTTCCGCCGGAAAGGCATCAACCAGCACGTCATCAACGGTTACCACGGCATCGTCATGAACAACTTTGAGTGTGAACCTGCCTTCTACACCTGTGTGGAGGTGACCGCTGGCACCAGGTCAGACACATTGATTATTATTAGTGTTTTCTGCTTAATGTTGCCCTGTGTGTGAACTGAGAGTGATGGGGTTTGTTCAGGCTGTTTTACCACATCGTGGAAACGGATGAAGTGAGCACCAAGATTCTGATGGAGTTTAATAAGATGAACTTGCCAGGAGAGGTCACCTTCCTGCCCCTCAGCAAACTGGACGTCAGGGACACCGCTTACCCTGAGACTAACGTAAGCTTACACCACTGACATGACATTTAAAATGCACCCTGTTGGATTTCCCAAATGCATGTTTACTTGATCCGTTCAGATCTACTTCCATCCGATCAGTGACTGATGATAGAACCAAGTCGCTACTTATTTCAGTAACCTGTTTCTCTTGAATGTACGTCACAATACAGAAGAAAAGATCTTACTGTGCACATTATTCAGTACAATGGGTGCAGTTACACTGAATGTTACTTGGTGAAATGTCTCTGTCATTTTAATAGTTCACACAGACTTGAGTTTCACATGAGGGCGAAAAAGATCCCCACACAGGTTTAGTCGCATTCAAGTTGGCCGGACAGATTTGACACACTGAGCAACAGAAAACTGCTTAGTTTGAAATCGACTTCTGTGTGAGTCTGTCTGTTATTCCCAAGGGAAAAATATTGGCCAAAAAAACGTTCATATTCAGTCTGAAATGCCCACTTTATATCATCTAGTCAACTCCTGATGTACAAATCAAGTCCTGTCCTTGATTTATTTATTTGTTTTTTTGATTATGAAGACTATGGATTATTTTCATTATTATACAATTAAGTTTTTTGTTTATATTTTAAGTTAAATTTGTTGTTTTTCAAATTTAACTTTCATTTTAGTGTAATTTTGCCATGGTTTATTTTATTTATTTATTTTTTTTATAAATATGTCGAGTTTTTATTTATTAGTTTTAGATTTGTGCTTCTAGATAAACTAAATGAAAATGAGAAATGTTGCATTGGCAGCTGGCTGAGCTAATTTTTATAAATTAAATTTTATTTCAGTTGAAATTTATTTTAAAATAATGAAAATGTTTGTTTTTTTTAATGCTTTTAATTATCTCTAACCCTCCTTTAAACACGAAGCTCATTCATTTGATTTTTTTCTGTTTTAATTTTTTTGTTAAGTAGATATTTTTGAAAATAGCCTCTAATTCCTTCTGCATTTGCTGTAGGATGCAATCCCCATGATCAGCAAGCTCCGTTACAGCCAAAACTTCGACAAGGCCTTCAAACACGTGTTTGGGAAGACGCTGATCTGCCGCAGTATGGAGGTGTCCACTCAGCTGGCTCGAGCTTTCACCATGGACTGCATCACACTGGAGGGTAAATCGACGCTGTCCTATTGGTGTACTTCTTTTATTCAGTCTGTATGATTTCTAAACCCTTGTTTTGGTGTATCAGGTGATCAGGTGAGTCATCGTGGAGCTCTGACCGGTGGCTACTACGACACACGCAAGTCCCGTCTGGAGCTGCAGAAGGACATGAGGAAGGCTGAGGAGGAGCTCGGAGAACTGGAGGCCAAACTCAACGAGAACCTGCGTAGAAATATTGAACATATCCTCCTCATATACGCCTCACACAGGCTTACTGACACGAGGTCACAGAGGATCCCAGAATGAGTCAGCTAGTTATTAACGTGTATGCGGTCATGTGTGAGCTATATTAGTGAATGGAGGGATGAGAGATTATGTGTCTGGATTGGTGGACGTGACTGTCAAGGCTTCGAGTGATGTTCATTTAAAGCCGGTTTAAGTTTTTGATCAACACGGATTGGCTTTGTGTGACTCGTACTCTGTGACTCATTCAGAGCGAATATGATGATGACGTAATCGTTTTCTCAGCCGCAGCAAAAACAGCACAAATAAAATTATTTGTACAGCTGACATAAGTGGATTTAGCACAATCGGATTTTGATTATATTCTCAGTATTTCAAAAAGCAGCGTTACTGTTAACTAAAACTATTAAAAGTGTGTTTTTGTTAATTGAAATAAAGCGGAAATAAAATATAAATATTGGATTGAAAATTAAAAATGTTGTCTTGGCAGCTCACTGAAAATAAAGCTAAATCGAAAAACATTAAAATTTAAATAACTGAAAATGTAAAAATAAAAGCTAATTAACGTTAATAAATACTATAGTATTATATAAATAGTACTAAAATAACAGAAAAGCAAGAAGGGAGTTCTTGTCTGCTCCTTAACTCGGTTCTTTACGTATCAATAATGAAATTGACCAGCTGATGAATCAGATGCAGCAAATCGAGACCCAGCAGAGGAAGTTCAAAGCATCCAGAGACAGTATACTGTCTGAGATGAAGATGCTAAAGGAGAAGAGACAGCAGTCAGAGAAAACATTTATGCCCAAGGTAACCCATGCTACTGTAATACCATAACTGCTGTTATTTGCTATTATTTTATTTGTGTACCAAATCTTTAAATGGGTTTCTGTCTGGTGTGTTTCCCCAGCAACGCAGTCTTCAGAGTCTGGAGGCCAGTCTGCACGCCATGGAGAGCACGCGGGAGTCTCTGAAGGCAGAGCTGGGAACAGACCTGCTTTCTCAGCTCAGTTTAGAAGACCAGCGAAGAGTGGACGACCTCAACGACGAGATCAGACAGCTGCAACAGGTTCAACAACACAATTAACACACAAATCATCAACTTAGTTATTTCCCGTTGTTGCATATTGACTTTGAAAAACATTGTGTATGTCTATATATATATATATATATATATATATATATATATATATATATATACATATATATACAGTGCTTAACACATTTATTAGACCACCACCACCACTGAGTATAAGGTTTGGGTCACAGCTGCCCTAAACTAACAGTATCGGTGAATATCAAAAACATTTTATTTATATATATATATATATATATAAAACTTTTTTTTATTTTATTTTTTATTCAGATGCCCAATTACAGTCAGTAAATAGTTTAATGCATTTTTCTAATGGTATGTGGTTAAATTTATTAGGAATCTGTTTAAAACTAAAAATGTTGCGGTCATTTATTAGGCAAATAACAAACTGAAACAACTAAACAGGCTTTATTCACACATAACCAAAAACATTAATATTTTGTATGGCCTTTTTGGCCTTCCTCAATCTGTGTTGTCATTGACTGTAATTGGGCATCTGAAAAAAATTATTAAAGTGCTTTACTATTTTTCTTCGTTTTCTATTTTAATTTCTTTTAAAACAGTACATTTGAAAATTCATAGATAACAACAGTAATTAGATTTTAGCGTTAGAAACGCTACTGTGACTAAAGAGCGTACACATACTGGTGGATTAATCATTACAGAAACAAAAAAAATAATTTTGATATTCACCTATGCTGTTAGTTTAGGGCAGCTGTGGCACAAACCATACGTTGGGTGGTAATGGTCTAATAAATTTGTTAAGCAAAAATATGAAGTTCGTTTGCAAAAACAGAACTCAATTTTCAAAAATCATGTTTTTTCATAGTGCAGACCAATAAATCTCAATCATACTGTAGTTGGGTTATTTGAATTAGGTTCTGATTTGATTAGTGAAGTTGCAAAGTGGTGTTTACATGCTAAGGCTACAAGAAAGTAGTCGCTGGACATTGAATGTGAATGATATCTCTATTCTATAGCCATAATCTATATCTCATCTGAGAAGTGTTAGTCCAGTGTCTGTAAAATTTCGATCCAACCCTAATCAAACACACCTGAGCAAGCTAATCACTAGAAAGCTACAGGAACGTGAATTTTCATCAAGGTTTCTCCAGGACTGACGTTGACCACCCCTGCGTTAGTCAGTCTGAAGCTCTTGTTCTTGTTAGCCACAGCTGCAGCTCTTTCCCACCTCCAGCCCGACGCACGACACACACAGCAAACAATTGAAAAGCTACTTTAAATGTTGTATAACCGGCCCACATCATTAGCCTTTGTTATTTTTGTATGGCCTTCAATTTGGTTTGCTAATTTGTCTGCTTTTGTATTCTCAGTCAGGCCTAGCATTGAAGCATATGCATATGAGTTTCATTTATTCCTTTAGATGTACGTTCATGCGGCCAAAAGTCACATGTTATGTTTTTAGTCTAAAATTGCCTTTTTAATAAATGATTAAAAGCGAACATGTGGCTTTTGGCCCTTAAGTCTGGGGTCAGTTAAAGATGCGTGGCCTGTTTTTGCTGTAGGACAACAGACAGCTGCTGAATGAGAGAATTAAGCTGGAGGGAATCATGACCAGGGTGGAGACGTACCTCAACGAAAACCTGCGCAAACGTCTCGACCAAGTCGAGCAGGTGAAGAGACCGGATTTCCTTTTCACCGATTAAAAACTTTATGAAACACAATGGCATGTAGTACGATAATAAAGTGTGTGTTTGTGTAGGAATTGAATGAACTGAGAGAAACCGAAGGAGGAACCGTTCTCACAGCGACAACGTCAGAGTTAGATGGCATTAATAAACGCATAAAAGACACTTTGGCTCGATCTGAGGGTGAGTGAAGACTTTGTCTTTTTTAATTTTTTTTCCTTCTTAAAAAGCCTTACTTTTGTTGGTCTGCATTTTGTTTCTCATCTCAATTTTCAGATTTGGACTCCCTCATCGATAAGACGGAGGTTGAAATAAAGGACCACCAGAAGAGTATGGAGCGCTGGAAGAACATCGAGAAGGAGCAGAACGAAGCCATCAACCACGACACAAAGGAGCTGGAGAAGATGACCAACAGACAAGGGATGTTACTGAAGAAGAAAGAGGAATGCATGAAGAAGATTCGTGAGCTGGGCTCCCTGCCGCAAGAAGCCTTTGAAAAGTACCAGACACTTACTCTAAAACAGGTACAGCAACCATATTTTTTTACCCAGAAGTGCAACTTTTTTTCCTCTTTAGGTGAAGTTCAGTACAATTTCCTGTGACTCATTTAGAGTGATATTAAACCATATTTTCCTTCTTGCTCAAAAAATAGCTTGTCATAAACGAGTATTATGTAATCGTATGAAGACCAAGGCATGACCGGGTACCCTTGAAGAAGCCTCTTGCCTCCTCCTCGGCTCATGTCTGGCTTTAGATTTCCCTCTCATCCCCCTCCAGTCTCGCAGCCCTCCCACCTGACTCTCTTATTCGGTGTCTTAGTTGATCTTCCACCGCTCCAGTCAGGGGCTCTATTGTGTGTCAGCCCTCCTACACAGAGGTGACTCATTCTTCATTACCCCATCCTTGCGCTCTTGTTTTTTCACCCTCTCTCGGTGAACTTGAGTGCCCGGAGTTGAGGAGGGAGGTTGAGTTGTGCCATTTCTGTGTGTGTTTCTTTAGCTATCTTCTGGAATTTTTTTTCTTGTGAGTTCAGAAGTTGGAATTATGGCGTAACATTCATTTAAGTGATTTTGGTGTGAAAGAAATTGACACATTTTTTAGTTTGCAAAATGATAAGTAGGAGCTGATAGCAAACTGTTTAGTTTAATTAATGTTCTGTTCTGCAAAACTACTAAAAGGACGTGGTGATTGAAAAAATAAGAGATGGATGTTTAATGAAAGCTCTATATGTGTTTTTGCATTCATTTGCAAACGTCTCCAAGAATTATTATTTTTTTTGCTCACATTTTTAGATTCACTCATATTCCCCAAGAAACTTTTGCATTTGTTTGCAAAATTATTAAAGACACTTTGTGTAAACTTGTAAAATTTTACCATTCGTTTGCAAAATTTTGTTCCCCTGAAAATCTTTGTCAACTGGATTTTCTCTTTCTCTTGAGAAACGTTGGATATACTTGCAGAAATTTCACATTCCCTCAGAAACTTTGCAAACTTTCCATTTGCTTGCAAAATTTTCACGTTCCACTGAAAACCTTTGTGTTCATTTGCAAAATCTTCTTTCCCCCAAGAAACCTTGTATTTGTTTACAAAATTTTTCCAGTTGTTCACAAATTTTTCACATTTCCTTTTGCATTTACTTGCCATATTGTCTCTTTGAAAAACTTTGGTCTCACCCATTTGAGTTCAGTTTTCCCCAAGAAACTTTGCATAAACTTGCAAAAATGTTTACATTCGCTGACAAAAATTTTACATTCCCTTGAAAACCTGTTCACACGCAAAATATTCTCTTACTCTTGCAAACACTCACTGAATTTTCATGTTCATTCAGAAATTTTGCAAAATTAAGCAATCCCCGCCCCCCATTTGCTTGCAAAATTTTAGCATTTCCCTGAAAATCTTTGTATTTACTGCAAAAATTCTCTTTACCCTGAAAAGCCTTGCGTTCACTCAAACCTTTTACGTTTTCCTTGCAAAATTTGGCCATTTTCTGAGAATCTTTGCATTCGGTCACAATTTTTTCATTACCCCAAAACCTTAGCATTTGCATACAAAATTTTATCTCTACCTTGAGAAGCTTTGTTCTTCTGCTAAATTTATTTGCTCACAAAATTTTCCTTCAGAAACTGCATTTGCTTGCAAAAAATGCAAAACTTTCTGAAATAAAAAAATTTGTAAGAGAATTCAAATGCATTTGAATAGAAGTTCTTCTCTCACTTCATTTTGTTTTCTATCACCACGTCCTCTTAGAGGCTTCATACTATTTCACTGATTATGTGTTCATTTACCTGTAATTATTTTCTGTGTGTGTAGTTGTTCAGGAAGCTGGAGCAGTGTAACACAGAGCTGAAGAAGTACAGCCATGTGAATAAAAAAGCCCTGGACCAGTTTGTCAATTTCTCAGAGCAGAAAGAGAAGTTGATTAAGAGGCAGGATGAGCTGGATAGAGGCTACAAATCCATCATGGAGCTCATGAACGTCTTGGAGCTGCGCAAATACGAGGCCATCCAGCTCACCTTCAAACAGGTACGACTATGAAACCGACTCAATCAAGTAGCCTTTATATTTAAATGTGTGGGTTTTTTTCCATCTCTAATAAAAAATTAAGCATGGGCCACTTTTTTTTTTTAAATTTAAAATAAATTGTAATTATAAAAAAAAAAACGAATATTGTTTTCTTTAAGTTTCTAATCTTGACACAGATAAAGTTTTGTTTCTGCTAAAAAGGTTTTTTTTTTTTTTTTTTCGCTTGTTCTTACCGTTTTTTTTTGACACAGTTGTTTGTTTTCACTAAAAAACAGGTTTTTCGCATTTTTTCATAACGTTTTAATTTTAATGTTTTGTCCACATCAAACAGAACACAATGTTTTTCACTATAAAGTATTTTGTTTTCACTACAAGCAAAATGTCGTTTTTTTTGTTGTTGTTTTTAACTACAAACAAGGTTTTGTTTTTCACCACGTTTTGTTTTTTCCACTATTAATAAAATATCTATTTTGACTACAAACAAGGTTTTGCATTTTCCTTTTTAACAGAAAAAAGGTTTACTTTTTTTTGTTAAAAAATATTTTTAAATCTACTTTCTACCACAGTAAGCAAAAAAAAAGCATCCTGCTTTGTCTCCCTACAGGTGTCTAAGAATTTCAGCGAGGTGTTTCAGAAGCTGGTGCCTGGCGGTAAAGCCACCCTGGTGATGAAGAAGGGCGACACTGAAGGTGGTCAGTCTCAGGACGAGGGCGAGGGAGTGGACGGTGAGAGGGGATCTTCCTCCCAGAGCAGCGTGCCCAGTGTAGACCAGTTCACTGGAGTGGGCATCAGGGTAAGAAGAGGATGGAGAATCAAATGCAGTGCAGTTATTACTGCTGATACTTGACCAATCGTGTGTGTTCTTCAGGTGTCGTTCACGGGGAAACAGGGAGAGATGAGAGAGATGCAGCAGCTCTCTGGAGGTCAGAAGTCTCTGGTGGCTCTGGCTCTCATCTTTGCCATCCAGAAATGCGACCCTGCTCCTTTCTACCTGTTTGATGAAATTGACCAGGCTCTAGATGCCCAGCACCGAAAAGCAGTGTCAGGTACCATCAGCCAGTGCATTGTTGACCTTTGAGATGCGCCAACATTTCAGCCACTGAAAGTCAGTTCAATAGAGGAAAAAAAGCTTGGCCAAAAATAAACTGCTACATCACCAGAACAGTTAACAGAAGGAAAAAGCAGTGTCTGTGTGTGTATGTATATGTGTATATGAAATCAAGTTTTATTCATGTACGTACATACTTGCTTACTTTCACTAAAAACAATGATTTTTTTTAATGTTTTGTTTTTCAAAGGTGTTTTTCACAAGTGTTTCTCATTAAAGTTTTTTGTTTGTTTGTTTGTTTTTAAAAATCTTTTTACTACAAACAAAATTGTGCCTTTTCCACCTACAAACAAGTTTTTGTTTTCTTAAGCATTTTGTTTTTCACTAAAAATAGAATGTATTTATTTTTTTTCCCTTTTTCACTTAAATTTTTATTTATGTATTTATTATTATTATTATTATTATTATTATTTGGAAATTGTCATTCCCACTACAAAAAAAAAAGTTGCTGCTTTTGGTGGTTGCAAGCTTCTGCTTTAAGTGTATTAGTAGTTTTTCTTTTTTTGTTTAGTTTTTTTAGGCGGTGTATCACTATTTTGTGTTGTCTTTCAGACATGATCGTGGAGCTGGCTGGACATGCTCAGTTCATCACCACGACCTTCAGACCTGAGCTTCTGGAGTCAGCTGACAAGTTCTACGGCGTCAAATTCAGAAACAAGGTAACAGACATCGTTAACACACTGATGTGCCAAGTAATTAGCAAATGCAAATGAGTCTTCTGCGTAGAAAATGAACTATAAATGGAAGTCTTGTCGAGTTGAAGCTGCACAGATGAGGTCCCCAGACTTACTGTGTGTGTGTGTGTGTGTGTGTGTTCGTTAGGTGAGTCACATCGACGTGATCTCAGCAGAGCAGGCGAAGGACTTTGTGGAGGACGACACCACTCACGGCTAAGAGAAACAATACACCTCTATCACTCATGTTCCTCGTTTCTCACCCCCGTCTCAACTGGTGTGTTTCCTTTTTAAAGCCCAGTTGGAATGAATGCAACGTTTTTTCTTGTATTCTGAACAGGATATACTGACTAATTGTCGTTTTACAGTTATTTTATATTTCCTTTCCTCTTTGTTAATTCTCGTATTGCAAGGATAAACACTGAACATGTTTTTCAATATTTTGATGAAATGTGCCCTGCTTTACACCTGCATCAGCCCGAATTATTTAAAGTTGAGGAAGTTCAGTCGCTCTGTTTCAGAGTTAAGCTTCAGTAAGGGAACATATGTAGTTGCTGAGACTGAATACACAGGTAGGTGTATGTTGAAGAGCTGCGGTTTGCAGTCTGCTCGTTTGGCACTGGTTCTCTCTTCCTCAATACTCTAAACCAGCATGAGCTGTTCCTTCATATTCCTTTTTTTATTTTTTATTTTTTATGTGATATACGAGAGAGGCTCGTTTTGTAGGTTTCCCGAAGCCTAAATGTTTTTATCATTGCTTTGTTGGTTTCATTTCTTCTTTAGGTCATTGTGATTTATAGTCTCTTAATGTGTTTTCTGTTACCCAACAAATAATAAAATAACCCTGGTCTTTATCAACATGCACTGTTTTTTTGCCGCTAGAGGGCGCTGTGTCACACATTTTTGATGTTTTAATGCTGTTATGTCATTATGTGATTTTGTGCTACACATTGAAAAAAAAAAAATGATCAAGATTTGGAGGCTGCTTTTGGCTCGGAAAAGTAAGTTCATTTTATGTATAAATATATGTAAAAATCTACAGAATATATACACTAATTTTATACACTAAATTATTAGTATTATTATTTATTTATTTATTTATATCTATGTTTTTATAGGTTTTTTTGAGAAGCTCCTATAAAAGAAATCTCAAGGTAAGATGTAAACCCTGAGCATATAATTTAAATGTTAAATATTAATACGGTTTAATATAATATAAATATATAAGTATTTCTATTTTATAATGCTTCTGTCATTGTTTTCCATCCTAGTGTCTGTCAAGCCTGAGTTTATGCAGATTAGAGTTGCGTGTGGAGATGAGGCTTTGGAAATGATCATGCTTGTCTGTAATAGGTTTGTAGTCATTCTGTTAAAGGTGAGTCATGTTCACTGAAACGTTGAGGGGAAATTGGATCCTCTTTCCATCTGCCAACAACACAAATGCAATTTTATCTGCCAGATCTGCTCAGCTGATCACTAAACCGGTCCAAGAGTCCTTTGGGCCTGTCCATCTCTCTTCTCTTAACTGCTCACGCGCTTCTCTCTGCCAGAATCGCTCTCGGGTGACCGAGATCAGCCCCTCAACATAATCAAGAGATGAAACCACCCCATAATCACGGCGAGGCCTCAATAAACCTCGCATAAATCTGTCCCTGCTTTACAGTCGTTCACCACACAAGTTAATTTGTTGTCTGACAGGTGCTGTGTCAAACCTATAAGCACTTGGTCTTTCCATCTGCCCTTGACTCTGTCTGTTTCTGTGAACAGTGTTAGGGTCCCATTAAACTTGTCAGTTTTGTGAGCAGTGGCCTGCTGGGTGAACAGATGCTGCTGTCTCAATGACTCTTTAAGTCAATGACACTTTACTGTCACGGGATGAGTGCGACATAACATTCAGCTGTCCATACGATCAGCATCTTTTTGGGGCATTTGGTAAAAAAATATAAGAAAACCTTTTGACTGTGTATGTGTGTCCTGTTTTGAGTTTCTACAAAAATTATATGGAATTGCTATTATTATTTTATACATAAATTATTTATACCGTAGCGAAAAATAAATGTACAAGAATGTATTAGAAATACATTTATTTCATGCAAGGTATACTATAAATGCATTTACATGTTTATGTGCTTATTAAAAATACCCTTCAATTGTACTTTTACTAAATTGTAACAACTAATGTTGTACTTGATGCACTTTAATTGTGCAAAAGTAGTGCTGAGGTTCAAATAAATATATGCTGACGTATGTTTGATTGTGCTAAAGTGGAACTACTGCATGTGTACTTCAGGTACACTTTAAATATCTTGCATTTGCAGGCCAATATTATTCAAAAATCATACAATCCTCATTAATAGTGACATTAAAACGCATTTTAGGCTTAATATAAGAAATGTGCATTGTGCACAAGTGATTCTCCAAATAAAGTTTAATTAGAAGTTTTATATCAGCAAGTCTCAAGCGACATGTCAGTAAATATGTTAATAGATTACTATATAATACAATAGAACTATACTTAGTATGAAATAAATGTATTTTAAATATAGCACTTTTTGTATCGGGGCAAGTGTGCTTGCATTTCATTTTCAGTTTTTTTTTTTTTTCTAAAGGAAAAGTGACTTTTCTTAACAGACAAACTTAATTTGTTATTTAAGGTAATTTTTCTTTTTTAAAGTTAAAAAATTACTGTGACCAGTAGATTAAAATAACAGACCCCTTTGTGTGGCTAAGGCTAATTTCAAAAGCTAGCTTTTATATATATATATATATATATATATATATAATACAATTATTTTCACCTTTTATTAGAGAAAAACTGTTAAGCAAAAATGCCACAATAGAGGGACCGTTGTAATGTTTATTTAAACAACAATAAAAATATGAAATTTTTTTACAAATTAAATTTGGAAATAGATTTATGGTTTATTTTAATTTAATTTAAAAAATAAAATAAAAAAAAACTAAGTGTTAAAATTAACTTTTCATGCACTGCTCCTCTCATTGTGGGTGTGTGTGTGTATTTGGTTATTTTTATGATATATATACACGCACATACACACACACACACACACATGTTCGTTTTTGTGTAAAGTGGGGACATGCCATAGGCGTAATGGTTTTTATACTGTCCTTACTGTATGTGCTATTGCCCTACACCAACCCTACACCTAAACCTACCCCTTACAGGAGACTGTGCATTTCATCTTTCCCCCAAAAAAACCTCACTCTGTATGATTTATAAGCGTTTTGAAAAGTGGGGACATGGGTCAATGTCCTGAGATGTCACCTTCACCTTGTAATACCTATGTCATACCTTTGTCATTATACAAATCTATGTCCTGACTTTTCACAAAAACACACACACACACACACACACACACACACATACATACATATAAATAACTGTGACCAGTCATTTAAAAATGCCCCTTTTATTCAATTATTGTTTCATGTGCTGGCTTTGTGCAGGTAAGAGCTGAACGCAAAATTAAAGCTTTTCTTGCAGAATCCACCAGCAATACAATAATATACTTAAAGTAAAAGTACAAAAGGGCTATTTTATTCTTTTTGTAACACTTTTTAACTTCCTCTCTGGTTATTGCACCAAGAAAGTTTCTGCAAAGAGCAGAAGTTTTTAAGTGTTATTTGCATGTTCATTTGTTCCATTTATTGGCTTGACTTTTATAAATGATGAGATCCGTTGAATGATCCTTCGAATTTGACCCAGCAACTACGAGCTCCACATATAACCACTCACTGAGGCGTCGTTGTGTCACCGCCGTTCCATTTATACTCGTGTAAACCATCACAGTGCCTCAACCCTGTATGAAAAGGCATTTACAACCTGCCGTTTTGAGTGGGAACCGCATTCGTTCCTTTTTTAAAGCAGTTTTATGAGGTTATATAGGACCTGCCAATCACACTTATGTGGCCTTAAACTGGAATTGAGATTTCACACTGAACTTTAGTGTTATAATATATGCATACTTTACTGCAAACCATTATTGCTTTCCTGATGAGTGACTGCTGAGCATTTACATCCAGCGTGGCATAAACATTGGGTCGTTTGGGGCACGTTATAGTGAATGGCATCCGCAGCTGTGGCCCAGGCTTTTTCAGAGCAGCGATCTAGTGCAAAGGGGCAACATCTTGACTTAGCACAGGTCTAATGAGCGGGGGTGCTAATTTGAACGCATAGATCGTCACAAGATTTTTAACACTACCAACACGGTCCAAAAATGGATGCACCACAGGACAATTCTCACTTTTTCCACTGAAAGTCAGGCTCGTTTCCAACACTTGTTTAAAATCGCTCTGTGGCTATAGCTCCTTTGTCTCGCTAAGGCCAATTTCACAGCTAGCATTTTATTTATTTGAAATGTATTTAAATAATTCACAAATTAAACTAGGTGTATTTTAATCTATTAAATTATAATAGAATTCAATTATTTTATCGTGGGTTTTCATATATTGATTGCCATTTGGAAAAGTAACTGCTCAGTGAGTCTAAGCAGCGTTATATGAACTCTTTTCATGCGCGGCTCCACCTGTCGTTGTGGTTTCTGAGGGTTTTCTGTGTGCAGTTGTCCTGCTAATGCGGAACATTTTGTTCAGCGCTTGTAGTTTTAGTGTCAGTCATTCCCTAAACCGGATCTGCTCTCCTGCTGGTCAGGAATACTGCTGGATTGTGACTGTGAGTGTCACCCGCGTCTGCAGGGGCTTAATGAGAGCGCCAGCAAGAGTCTAATCGATCTCCTGCATTTGATGTTGATTATTTTAACAGCCACAAAGACTGAAATTACAATTCTTTATGCTCATATTATATACTTTCTATCTGTTGTTCACTCTGTAGTTTATTCTACCTGCAAATCTGTTTATTCTTTCGTTTGCTGTATTCGTCCATTCATTTTGTTCATTTGTTCTATCTATTGCTTATTCTATCTGTTGTTCATTCATTGTTTTTTTTGTTCATGTTTGCTCTTTTGTTCATTCCATCTATATATCTATTTATATATATTTCGTCCATTCTTTTGTTAGTTCCTCATTCGATCAATTTATTTGTCTATCTATTGTATTTATCTATTCGATCGGTAATTAGTCCTATATATTGTCTTTTCTGTCATTTGTTTTATCTACATATCTATTTTTTAGATTACTATAGCTTGATCATGATTATATCGTTCTATCTGTATGTCTAAATTATCTATTGTCTGTTTGTTTTTTCTATTGGTTTTTATCTCTATCAGTCTATCATTTGTTCTATTTGTTCTGTCTATTCTATGATGTATCTAACTTACATATGCATGCATGTGTGCATACATACATGTTTTTTAATTTCTTTTGTTCTATCTTTTGTTAGTTCTATTATACTGTCTATATCTATCTATCTATCTATCTATCTATCTATCTATCTATCTATCTATCTATCATTTGATCTAACATTTGTTCGTTGTTTGTTTTATCATTGTCAATATATCCATTTCATCGTGTATTTACCTGTCTATCTATCTATCTACCTGTCTGTCAATCAATCATGTAGAATTGACATATTGGTTTTCCACGAATGCATTCAGTCATGAGTATGTTACTTGTTTAGTTGAGGTTATGCGTATTTCAGGTTTCAACGTTTTCAAGACTTCCCAAAATCTGTTGTCCAGGTTGGTCTTATTTGCATATCTTGGTTTCATTGAGAAGAAGTCCTGCCCAGTGTTTTGAGTCGAACGAGACCCAAACACAAAATCCTTCCCCCGGCGTCCAGATCTCCAGTAAATCTTTGTCTCTGCGACTCTCCGTCAGCAGTAATGTTCCAGAGCTTTACAGTTCGAGAATCAAAGGCTTTGCACATAGACGTGCAGCAAGGGACCCATTGTTCCCCACAAAATGTTAATGGCCGGAAATATTAATAATCTGCACACAGGGCTCTGGTCTTTAATGATCTGTTGACGAAACTGATCCGGCACTTTTGAGTGACTGACTAATGGCATTCTTCACACTTGCGCTATCATTGGCTGGAGAGAGAATGAAAGTGTACGGCAGCCCTCGGGGACTCCCAAATGGTCAAGTGCCTTTAACGTCCCTGCTCCAATCCTGCAGCCCTCATCCCAGATTTACTACCAGCCCCTTTGAGCACCCTTTTTTGTCCACACTTTTTTTAGACGTTTGAGGGAGAGGGCGCGAGTGGGCTAACTTTCATTACCGCTGCTGATCCCAGAGGCACTGGAGGCCGATCCAAAACAACACGGCTGCACGGAAAGTCTGGACCTCCATCGGGATTCAGTGCAGAAAAACCTCCTGCGACTCTCAGCAAGCAACTTGTTGGATTTTCTTGTGGGTAGAAAGTTTTTTTCTACCATGAAGCAAACTTGGGACAAAAGTGTTTTTGAGAACGGCCAGTCAAACGTTTCAGGAAATGTTGGGAAAGTTTCTGCTGAACATGTCCAGAGGTAGGAAATGAGCTGCTGTGGGAGAAGTAGTTTGTGTTGCACGGAAATATGAGAAATCAATTTGTCCACAAATGTTTTGCCACAGTTTTGGTGGATAAATCATGCTTAAGTTGCGAATACAGTAAGAAATCTTCTAAATGCTTGAAGTCGCACGGTTTGTCTCAAGACTCCTCAGGATGATGGATGGGTTTGATGAGTGTAACTTGGGAGTTCTTTGCCAAAGTGTAATTCCATGAGATTTTGAGCAGTATTATTGTAGCCAAATATCTCTAACATAAACGGTTATCATTCCTTTTGCTTATCCCATATGCTTTCTGTCCCATCACAAATGTAAATATTTTATTTATTTAATATATTAAGTAGATATTTTATATAATCAGTTGCTTTATTTTATTGAAACTTTTGTATTATATGTTTGTTTTAATTCTTATTTATTTTTTATTCTAACACTGGTTCTGATTCTGACCATTTTAAAAGTAACACTGAAAATATATTCACTTGGTTTTGGTAAAAAAAAAAAAAAAAAAAAAAAGCAATTAGTTAGCAGGACTGATAAAATGAAGGAGAAAAAACATCTATTTATATACATTAATAAGATTTGTTACGTGTAATTTATTCAGTTATATTATGTAATTATCAACAATCCTTATTAATAATTATGGAATAATTAATTATATTTTTGGTAATGGATCTGGTCAAACTTTTAAAAGCTTCTAATTAACGCCACTGTTAAATACTGAAATAAAAAAAAATAAATGAATATATATTTATATAAATCAAAAGCAAACATTAAGATTGTTACAGGTAATTATTATTAACATTCCTTATGAACATTTATGGCTTGAGTAATATTTTTTATTTTTTTTAACTGACCTTAAGTCATACAAATTGTTGAGAAGAGCTACAGAAAGTGTTGAAATTAATTTTGCAATTAGTTTATTGGCAACTTTAAAATTAATTTTTTCGCAAAATAAAATCTAAAATTATTCGTAAAAAATAAATAAAATAAATACTGCATCAAATAAACTCATAATCCAGTTCGGTATGAGAAAATCTTTAATGTATGCACTTAAACATTAAAAACATACTTTCAACCAAAAAGTTAATGTTGTGGAAGGTAGCATATGACAACAGAACTATTCCCTTTCGTTGATTTGAAGTTGAGTCAGTTATAAAGAAGAAAACAAAGAAAAGTGAAAAACAATTAACGTGGTTCTCCACAGACAGACAGCACATGCGAGTCAGGTATGTGGTCCCACGGAATGTTTTCAGCAGATGTTACTGGTGACAAACTGCTATTTGCTTGTAACAGATAAATGGCACACGGCGTGATCAGTGCTGATGTGTGCGTAAGTGATGACCACATTCCTGCAGCATGCCTCTGAAATCACTTAGCACTGGTCAAAATATAATACTAATCATGCAAAAGCATACTGTTTGTGCAGTTCGTTTAGATTTTGAGTTATAAGCCGTCTTGCAATGTTTAGATGGTTGCATAGGCAAGAAAAAAAAATCTCTTTTGTAAATATCCAGCACATTCACTAGTGTTCGTCATTTGAGGGACTTGCATAACATTTGAAGTACTACGTAACTTTCTTGAGTACGGGTGAACAAAATTAGCCTTGTATACTGGACAAACATGGCAGTAATATGCAGTCTTGAGTGAAAACTCCCTGTAGGGTCACCAGCGGCTGACGTATAGAACCACGCGACTCTTCCGTGTGTGTTACGGACAGAAATGTGAACGCCAGTTTTGTTGCAGTGCTAAAAAGGTGTCCGTTTATGGACGTGCTGTCCACTGAGTCTATTTTAACTCATCAGCATTCTCTGTTTTTGCACAACACTTTCTGTGAGCCTGTAAAAGTTGTCTTATGTTGCATCTAACCATTGTACAGTTCATATTAAATTTTAGTGCATATTAAAATTAATATATATATATATATATATATATATATATATATATATATATATATATATATATATATATATATATATATATATATATATGCATATATATATATATATATATATATATATATGCATATATATATATATATATATATATATATATATATATATATATATATATATATGCATATATATATGCATGTGTATGTATGAATATGTGAAGAGTTCATTTGCAAAAACAGAACTCCGTTTTTAACAATTTTCAAAAATCTTTTTTTCATTGTGCATTCCAGATAATCTCAATTAAACTGATTTGGTTAAAAAAAATACAGCTAACTAACACAAAACACGATAAAAACATGATACCATAATAAAAAACATTTATTTTTGAAAATTAAAAAAAACCCTGGAGTTTTTGCAAATAAAAACTTCATAAGACTATAAATATTTTTTCAAATGTAATTTATTTCTCTGATGCAATCCAAATTTTCTTTTAGCAGTTTTTAGTGTTGCATGATATTTCAAAAATCATTCTAATATGAAGAAAATATATTTATTTAGTAAATATATTAAATATTTCCAGTGGTGGTGTGATTTGAGGAAAAATGATGAAATAATTGATGTATTTAAGATTTTAAAAGTCAATTTTCATTTATTTTCTCCTTGCGAACATTAGCATCGTGTGAGACGAAAATGATTTGATCAGAAATCATTCAAATTAATTAATCATTTAAATTAATTGGAAATTAATTTAAAATTAATATATTTTTAAAAGCAGTAACTCCAAGTCTGTGTTTGTGAACACTTTCAATCCAAAATAATCCTGCAGTACCGAGCCAGTGTTGTCACGGTATCATTTTAAACATGACTGTTACAATTTCGTGACATTGCTTGAAAAATCTCCGTCATACTAAGTCAGCTTAATTATTTAACGGTACTGTCCAGTTTGGCTCCTGCATTAAACGTCGCAGCGCATAAAACCCTCAGCTGCCCGAGTGAAGCTTTTCACAGCCAGCGAAAGGTCGTGGGCTCTGACAGTGCGGTGAAAGATGGGGTATTTTTGATGGATTGTTTTTAAATAGCGCAGTGGGCCACAGCATTAGGACTGGTATTGTCAGGATGCACCAGGACTGTTGTGTTGGCCTTTTTTCCTGTCGTACTGTATCGCTCCCTCTCTTTTCCCATATATCCCTCCTCAGCTGCTCTCTCTATATCACTCTGCCAGCCCGACCCAAAGGGGGAAGTTGCCTTGTACCCCCGGGAACGTGAGGGCTGATGGGAGTCCCAGACGCCATTCTGGGTTACAGAGCTTCTGAGTTTACTGGATACTGGTGTAAACGGCTGTGTGAATATGCCCCTGGAAAGGTACTTTGTTCGTTTTTGTCGTAACTTTTCACTTTTTTTTTCCATTGGTTGCTGGTGTTGTTTGACCATTGAACGGTTAGATCTAGATGGTTCAAACAATGTATAGAGCGGTGAAAGGTTTTAAACTTGTTTCTTAGTGAAGCCCTGAACACGGTGTTGACCTTGGCTCTTCATAGCATGCGTGTTTGCTGGTATTACCAGGGATGCTTAAACCACAGCTGGGAAATATGTTGTGAATGCCTTTGTCCCTTCAGCTCTTAAGACTACTGGCTATTCGGTTGCCTTTTGTCATTAGCTTCATGTGTATGCAGTCATGAAGCCGTATGGTAGCACAATGCTGCATGGAAACACAGCTGTTTGATGTGTAGATGCGGCAGCAGAGGCCTGTAAAGTTTTTAAATGAGAGGAAAGAGTTGAATGCATGTGCTAAAGACAGTCGCCATGAAAATTTAAAGCAAGA
The DNA here is from genome assembly GCA_036784905.1 of Acrossocheilus fasciatus. Lineage (NCBI taxonomy): Eukaryota > Metazoa > Chordata > Actinopteri > Cypriniformes > Cyprinidae > Acrossocheilus > Acrossocheilus fasciatus. The sequence goes on along the minus strand of CM071959.1, from coordinate 24,014,798 downwards.
AATGTTCTTGTCACACTTTATTTTAAGGTAGTTGTTAAGTTTCAGTATTGGGTAGGATTAGGGATATAGAATATGGTCAAGCAAAATATGTGCTTTATAAGTATTATTAAACAGCTAATATGGCATGCTAATAAGCAACTAGTTAATAATGAGAATTGGTCCCTATACTAAAGTGTTAACAGTGTTCCTTTTGTTGGTCCTGGAACAACAATTATGTTAGTCTTAACTATAAACATATGGACAGATATTAAAAAAAAAAAAAAAAAAAATATATATATATATATATATATATATATATATATATATATATATATATATATATATATATATATATATATATATATATATATGGACAGATCAGAACTGACAGGAATTGAAGTGGGAGAGAGATTGTCATTTTTTTAGACACTGGGCAACACTTTATGAATGTTGGGAATGACTTCCAATCATAAATTTGTTCAAAAACTGCTCGCTGAGCTCACAATTAAATTGCGTATTTCAAATCGGCAACAAAATCTGAAGTGAACTGTCCCTTGTTGTTATAGGTGTGCTCGTATATGTTGTTTCGTATACTCAAATAGTGTGAAAAACGCTTATTTTTCCAGCTAGACCAGCCAATGCGCATATGCAATTATAACGCGCTTAAGGTTTCTATGGGAACCAGAGCTTCTAACGGCGACTGCAGTGATGCAATGACTTTACCAATCAACGATTGGCTCTTTCATCTAGAAGGCGGGACTATTCCGCCATATTGTGCATTGCAGTTTCTCCCATCTGTAATTATAATATTGAACCGTCAATTAAACATTGCAACAGAGCAGTTGTTCTTTAGGTGTATGATCACCAACAAAGAGGGGTCTGTTTACTGCAAACATTCACCAAAAAAGTTTTACCTTCATGCAATTTAGCAACTTAATTTGAATAGTTTTAAAGTTACATCTACATGCCACCAGGTTTATGTGACATTGGCATGCATGAAAGCCAGCAAAACATCTTTACACTTGCATTAATTTCATTGTCTTATAATATCTCTTCGATCTTGCATTGTAACTGCCAAGGCCAAATGGTTCTGACGACATTTGGCTAAATCTTGAGGTTCAGACAGAATGTCTGAATGTGCCTCATTTCCTCCTGTGGCTTGGATCACATGACTGTTTATTCAGGAAGGTGTGATCTCTCAAATATCAGCACTCGCCCTTTCAGCAACCATAAGGGTGCTGTCAGCTGCTTTGATCAATGGGCCATTAATTATCAAAACCAGTTAGGTAAAACAAATTCGGGAAGTGTCAGTGTTTGGAAAGACCTCGGACCCAAGTGCTATTTCCTTCACGTCCATGCACAAATGCAACAAATACAGTGTGAAAAGATTTGGCGACAAGGCGCCACGTTAGCTTGGTGAAAAAGTGTTAGGCTTGGCCCTCAGCTGGTGTCAACCACTATCAGCCTATTTGTGGTGACACTTATTTGTTTCCATCTTCGCAGAATCGCTGGTTTCCTGCTGTGGCATTGGGGTTCGGGCCTCTGAGCATGTGTTCATTGCTTTGTTGACATGTAGAAGCAACTGGGCTAATCTTTAAGTTAAACGTATGACAGTTTTATGGCACTAGCGACTTCTGCTATTTCACTGAAAGGGAATTTCTGGGCTTTAAAAGGCACTTCAGAAATTCTGAGGTGGTTGAAAGTACATCACAAGTTTAAGTTTGGTGATAAATTGCCATTGTCCAAAATAAGCTTTATTCTCAAAATTAGGCAAAAAAATTTGATTAAAAACTCATTGAATTGACCCCACGCAAAGCTGGACCTAGTTTGTAGACAATATCATAGTCAACCACATGGCAAAGTGGCCAAGCCATATTAGCCGCCATAATAGATTATTTAGTAGCTGAAAAACAATAATAAAGATATCTAAAAACAAACCTATATTTTATAAGCCAAATGCATGTCTGATGACGTCTTCAAAACAGTTTTCTCTGCTTTATGTCCATTTATAGCTTAACCAAATTGCAAGTGGTAAAACTGCACGAGTTCATATTTGATGTAAGGGAAGTGAGCCCTGATCACTGCTTCACACCAATCCCGATGTTGCATCCGTATCTCGATGTGACGTCACTGACAGCTCTATATGTGTTTGATTGAATTATATGTAATGAGCTCTGGTGTTGTGGTTGTCCTGCTGTGTGCCGAACATATGCTGAGAACACGTCAGCCAAGTGTAAAGGTCCCTGGGTAAACATTGTCTAAAATTAAAGAAGGTGTTTATCCGAGTTTAATTGGACGTCTGTCCCTGAGCAGAATCGAGGCACGAGGCAGTTCTGCTTATAAACTAGATTTAGCCTTTATTTGATTGTTAAAATGCAAGGTCCTTCAAGGGCAGAATTAAAAATCATTGTCATGCCGATGCAGGCACATTCAGTGTTCAATGTCAAATTCCTTTTGACATTGTGTGTCCGTCTGATAACTCCTGACAATACGGTATCACATATCACATTAAAGCCAATACTGTTTCCCTAAATAACTGTATCTGTGTTTCCAAACTATTTTGTCCCCCACATCCCAATGAATTAGTGCCCCTTAATGCCATATCATAACTATGTCCTTTGCATTTATATTATCCTTTTTTTCTTTCTTTTTTTTAAAAAAAGGGGGGGGGGAAATGATGCCAGACCTTTTTTTTTTCCTAATAGTATACACATTTCAATTTTAGTTAAATTATATAGTGCCCAGCTCTGTTTAACACATTGTATTATACACTTACCAAACCATTCTGCAGAATTTCACAGATTTTGTTCCAAATTAGCACTGGATCTGCAACAAAAATATTATACTGGATGTGATTAATGATGATTAATATTATTAGACACAATAAAATTAAAAAAAAAAAAAATGATAATATGATTTGTTAATTTAACCCATTGAATAATATAATTATAAAAGTATGCATACAAATGAATATATATTTTTTATTAATTAATATTTTTTTCTTTATTTAGGTACATCTCACTCTTGATTGGGAGTCATTTCTCTAGCTGATGCAGAAGACATGCAGTTACATTTATCTGAACCGGATAGCGTTTACTGCCAACCAGTAAACAAAAACCTGCAAAAACACATCTTATCAAAATCTCACAGCTATACTAAGCTGGTGAAAGAACTTATTGTGATAACATTGCTATCAACTGATTTTAGGGTTAGGGCTCAGGTCATACGTTATGAAAGATTACAAAGACTTTTGCAGTTTACTAACGAGTCATGCACAAAAAGCATGCATTAAGAAAGTAAAAGTGGTGCATTTTGATTTGATGTTGACCATGGCATTGAGTGTGCCGTTCCCCCTCTCTTTTCATGTAACTAACATGTCACAGACCCTGACAACAACCCTGTCATGCCTTAATGCCAGGAATGTGTACGGTTTCCCTCCAAAGACTTTGAAATCTCTTGTCTAAAGCACAGGGTTGCACAGATGCAGTTGCTCTGTGAACTGTGAGTAGTTTGTAGCACGTGTTCTCATCATAAAGGCATTTTGCTTTCATCTACGGGCATCACAGCGCAGGAACACGCCTTTAACCTTCCGGCATGTTCGTTTTACAACCTGTAGCAGCTTATTTTTGCCATCCTTTATGATCCTTTAGTTATTTTTGTCATGATAATATAGGTCCATGTATAGTAAAGCACCAATGCACATTTATAATGCCCTATATGAGTATTGTAAAGCCAAAATATTGAAATGATAATAATACTTCATGTACTATTTCCAATATATTGTATTTCTACATTAAAATACTTTCTCATATCCCAGTTTACTATACAGCCATTTGTAGGTTGATTCCCCTAAAAAAAAAAAAACATGTCTCTCAGGTGTATTCAAAACATTGCTGTTTTATTTTTATTTTTATCAACTAGCCAGCATAGCAACACTGACTCAGCCAATGGCATGAGTTTGGGGGCGGAGCTATGCGTTTCCCTAACCAATGGCAGGCCTTGGAAAAAAACCTGTTTGAAAACAGTTTAGTCAGTTCCATTTAGTCAGGCACTGATTATGCATTTCTCCACTGAGATAACATTATATCACATATTTATATTACATATGACCTTTTTATAATATTAAAACTAATACAATTAAAGCACAAATTCTCAAGCTTGTCTGAGATTCAGGATGGTGATGTTATGACTCCTCTCGGCTAAATATGTTTGTGAAAATTAATTGAATTACAATTATTAATAGGTTCTCTGGTAAATAACCTATTAGCATTCTCTCATACTTGACACCATCACAAGTCGAGAATAAATGTAAGCCATTTTCATCAAATAATAAGTGTTTCTGCTTGAGGTTGATGGGATTTCTAACACCTCGTGTTCGCAGTAGGTAGCAGTATGGATTTCTCTATGAAATCTTTATTGGGTGTAGTATAGGCTTGTAAGTGTTCAGGGTGCTAAGTACTGTGCTAAATATTCCTTTTGTTGTTTATGGTGTTTTCACACATTCTCTCTTCTTAAATCTTTAGTGTACCATAAAATGGTACCATCTAAAACAGATGTGGCTCATAGAAATTTCAGGGGTCACAAATGTGCTTTTTTTTTTTTTTTTTTTTTTTTTTCAGAAAACAACCCAAAAGAATAAGCGAAATCGGTCAAGTTTTAAAATAATATATCAAGTTAAGCTTTTCAGTTAGCGTCAATGAAAAAAGGTATGCTTTTTAGGTCCAAAAAGCGTACCATCTACTAGATGGGACTAACTGACTGAGTAACCAAAGTGTGCTGAGCATTCCTCTGGACAGCCTTTAAAAACTATTGAAACCGAAGAGCCCTATGTGGGAAAGCTGTCTCCTGTCAGCAGACTGGTCCGCTTGGCCCTCAGAACCAAAGCACATGATTAGCATACAGTACAAATAAAACTAGACATCTACAAGATGTAGCTCTGACATGGTGACAGAGAATGGTGGGTGCTAATAATAGAATGACACCACATGGTTTGATTTACGTATTTGACTTACGAGGCCCAGGCCCAGTTAAAAACCAGTAATATTCTGCTCAATGGATTGGTATATTGATATAATGAGTTAAACAGAGCTGAGAGCACTATAATATTAGCCAAAAATAAATACAATATTCATATTCTGTAGAAAAATAACAGCATTAAGAATTAATTTAAAACGATATTACATAACATTTCACAAGGTAGTATTTGTTTCACTTAATTTTTTTTTCTTCTGTAATTCTGTGGTGCTAATTATTGTACTATTTATTTTCATGTAGCATCACTATTTTGGTAAATATTTAGGTCAGGTAAATTTTAGAACTTCTGTTATTAATTATGAAACATTGGTTTAGTACAGGTAAGTTTTTGTATATTTTGCTTTTGCAATGATGGGAACATTCTAGAAGCTTCTAAAACATTCTGGAATATTCTAGTGCTTTCTGGAACATTCCAGAACTTTGTGGGACTAGGATTTTTTTGGTCTGGAAAATTCATGGAAATTTAGTGAATATTGCTGTGGAAAATTGCTTTCCGCTATCAAGAAATCAAATCCTGAGCAACATTACTCCCACAAAATTTTCAATTTGAATTGTTACACACTGTTTAACATAAATTCAAATAAAAAAAAAAAGTTAATTATATTATTAGCTAATGGCCATGTTATATGGACCGAGCACTGTTTTCTGTTTTACCAAATTAATTATGGTTGTTATCCATGCATTTCAAGATAAAGCAGATTTTGTTAGTTTAGCATATTATCATTATATCATAAAATATTTACTAATAAAAACAGACACCACTTTTTTTTTTTTTTTTGGTTGTGTTTGTTTGGTTAATCACTAAACAGACACCTAAGCTTCTCTACATCAGTTATATACTGCCTCCACCTGTTTCTTCGTGATCATATATGGTGCACATTGACACTTCTAAAGAAACCTAAGATGTTGTACAAGGCCCTAAATTCTCAGTTTATTAATTATCTTCCCTTCAAACCCTGACAAGTCATGGTTGATTTGTGGTGTATTAAGATACAGATCAACATACTATAATGTATGAGTAACCTTCGTTTTCCATATTAAGCGAGTATAAGGTTCATCCACATCTGAAACAGAGACGGGCCTGCTAGCAGGTTGCGCTGAGGACTGGCCAGGTGCTCGGCGTATAAATTACCAGGCAGGGCAGTGCCTATTGCAATGCCCACATTTGCCAGCAGGTGTGCTAAAGGGAAGAAAACAGCAGGGGTCCATATATTTTACCACTCACCATTTGTAATTTTAGATGCTGACTACTGCCGATGTTAATGGACAGCAATGCATGATATTCCTAATGGACTAACAGCGGCGTTCGGCTCTTATCACATGACCCGGCCCCGCCTAAAGTTTGTACTTTTGTGACCGACATTTTGTTGACTCGCTGACAGTTCAAAATAGGTTACCTTTTGATCGCTGCCAAGACCGCGGTAGCTGGTAGCCATTGTTCAGCAAGTTAGATAAATGAGGACGATCGAAATACCTGGAATAATTACCCTATAATCCACTGGTGTTGACAAAAGCTTTTTCTCATGGACGTTTACTGTTGGAAAGTTATTTTTTTTAGATTTTCATTGGAAGTTTCTGTAGCATTATCTTCAATATATCATCTGTCCTTTACAATCATGAGTTAAGATTGCAAAATTAATCTCCAGGCCATATTTTAACTTAAAAGGAAGGAAAAATAGACTTGATTTAGGATTTTAAGATTTTACATTGTGACCCTTATTGTTTAACGACAAGCACATTTTCCAATCAAATTCTGTTTAATATAATTTTAAATTGGTATATCTAAATGGTGGATGGCAAAAGCTACTAAGGTTTAGCTTGATGTTTATAAGTTGGAGCTTGAGTGTCAGTTGTCTTTTCACAATGCAGAAACTTTAATAGTATTAAAAAGTAAGATTTATTTAAGCAAAACATTTGTACACTGTTTTTTCCAATTAAAAGCTAATGCAAAGGCAAAACCATAGAATAGACCACACATACAGCCTCTGAGGGCTTCAAGATTAATTTAGAGGACACGGTGGCAACAGGCAAGCCATGTTTTACAGCAGCTTTACAGACCCTGTGACAGCTTGTCTTTCTCTGAGCCTCCATATGATCTTCGTTGTAACACAAACCCACCCAGCCATGCCAAAAAAACTCCTCACCATATTAGTGACAAAATTAATAGATGAAGGGGTGTAGGAATGATCTGAAAAGGAGTGCACACATCATAAAACTTGTCAGCTTTGCCCTTGAATATTAATTACTAGATTTTTAATCAATTATAATTCGTTTTTTTTTTTACTCGTATTGTTCACAAAGTGATGTTAACTCATTGCAAAATAGGCACTAGCCATAGTAATATTAGTGTTTAGGTGTCTGTTATGTCCACTGTGAAAGTTATTAACAACATGAGAACAATAAGTTTATGTGCTTGACGAAGTAGCATTAGCATAGTTTGTGTTTTAGTCCACGTGCAAGCTGCTCACAGGGTTTTAAACAAGGACTACAAAAACATGTTTATGTGCTTGACAACCTCTGCGAACAAGGTTCTACAACAAATATTGCAAAAATGCAAGTTTATGTTCTTGACCATTAGCATTAGCATAGTAGTATTAGTGTTTGCATTTTAGTCAACTATGTTAGTTAAGTAAGGGATAATCAATGGCACGATTTGAATGCACAACGTGGAGGCGAAGAACCTGGCAGCAGGCGCAGTGATATTACGCAGCGCCTGAAAGTAGTCCCCAGCTAGGTAACTAGTTATAATATAGCTGGGGACTACTTTCAGGCGCTGCGTAATATCACTACGCCTGCCGCGGCCATGTTACGGCAGCAAAGTTCCTTGATTATTACGCCGGAATGAGAGTATAGTTCCTAATCATATCAGCCTAGAAAATCACAAAATTTTCATTTTCCGCCGGTCTTAGTACACGATATAACTACAGAAGAGTCAAGTTTTAAATAGGACAAATATCGAAACTCTTTGGTCATTTTTGAACGCGATGCTACTGGTCTAATCAGATTCAATGATCTATGCTAAGCTATGCTAAAAGTGCTATCGCCAGACCCGGAGATCGGCTGAATGGATTCAAAAACGGAAAAACTCAACTTATTAACTCTGGGGGAGTTGGAGAATGAGCCTATTTCCAAAAAAAGTGGAGTGTTCCTTTAACAAGGTTGTACATGAGGACTACAAATACATAAAAATGCAAGTTTATGTGCTTGACAAATTAGCATTAGCATAGTAGCATTTGTGTTTTTATTTGATTTTTTTTGTCCACTATGCAATTTGTTAACAAGGTTCTACAGACTACAAATACCACAAGGACACACGTTGATGTGCTTGACAAAGTAGCATTAGTGTCTGTTTTGGCCAACTGTACAAGTTGTACATGAGGACTACAAATACCATAAAAATGCGATTTTGTGCTTGGCAAATTAGCATTAGCATAGAAGCATTAGTGTTTGTGTTTTAGTCCACTATGCAAGTTGTTAATAAGGTTCTACATACAGACTACAAACGCCACAAGGACGCAAGTTGATGTGCTTTACGAAGTAGCATTAGCATAGTATCATTAGTGTTTATGTTTTAGTTCACAGTTGCTAACAAAATTCTACATAAGGACTACAAATACCACAAAAACTATTCTAAAAACCTGTTGGAAATTCTTTTGGGAACACATGGAGAATTAGCCTTCCAAATGGAAATTATGATTAAATGGCTCCGTTTCAAAATGAACTCTTAATTTTTTTTTAAATGTATTTTTATTCTTGGAGGTGAACATATTCGTGTTTGAACAATGAAAGCCCAAATTTACATTCCTAAACTACATTTCCTACAAGGTTCTACTGCATTGTTTCCCAACAGCTTCTTTCTATGCAAAGTCTCTTCTGACTCAGTCTCAGTGGGCACCTGCCAAACATTGTTTCGTTTAGCACGGTGGGGAAGCCAACCCTGTGCTTCTGGTGTCATTAACTGAACTTGATAAGATGACAAAATAAAGCTAAAGTTTCCCTCCGGAGGCAGTCTGAGCGGATGACACAGCTGCAGGTTGGCGTTGATTGTCTGTGGGGTGGGACGTGTGAAGGTATGGGCTATTCGTGTTCATTCACAATGTAAATATCAGGCAGATGCATGAAGAGTGAGTCATGTAGACATTTTAAGGGTCGAGGTGACTCATGTCCACCCACAGTCCTTCTTACATAACACCCAAAACATCACACACATGAACAAGAACTCAGGTAGACTTGCTGTTTCTTTCAAACACCACAGTGACGATACAACTGGGAATTTTTTATTTTTTATTTATTTTTAAATAAAAGTTTCAATGAATGACTCAAGTCGAATGCTGTAACCACCAAAAACAAAAAGTGATGTTTTAAATTATTATTTTCAAAAACATTAAAGTAAAAACTATTTTGTTTTAGAATCAGTTGTCATGATATTTTAAAACAAAACTGCTTTTGTATTTTTTTAATTCTTATAAAAGTAACGACCGTGTACAAAATGTATTTTATATGATCATCATAACCCAGCTTGTGAGTGACGTCTCGTTGACCACTTCAAGATAATGGACATGTTGACGTGTTTGGAGCGGTCGAATGTGTCATCTGCCTATACATATCTATGGTTCAAATTGTGCGGAAGCCCTTATGTGGAGATGGTTTGGCCATGTTTTCTGCTAATTAGTACCCACACACACATGCTGCCCCAATTGTTTATAATTATACATATTTATTAACAGAAGAACAAGGGTAAGACTTAGAACAGATGAATGTGCTTATACAAATCTGACGTGAATCTTTATGCACGAAAACCACACTTAAAGGGATAGTTCACCAAAAATGAAAATTCTGTCATTAATTACTCACCCTCATGTTGTTCTAAAGCTGTAAGACCTTCGTTCATCTTCAGAACACAAAATTAATATGTTTTATTTGATGAGACCCGAGAGCTTTCTGACCCTCCATGAACAGCAACGCAACTGATTCATTCAAGGTGGAATTGTCGTGATCGTGCATCAAAGACTGCCATGCTTGTTAAAGTCTTTTTTTATTCTTTGCGCACAAAGTATCCTCGTAGCTTCATAAAATTACGGTTGAACCACTGATGTCACATGATGTCCTTACCTTTCTGTGCCTTGACCGTGGTTGTACCCTTGATGTTTATGGAGGGTCAGAAATCTCTGGGATTTCATCAGAAATATAATTTTTGGGTGAGCTATCCCTTTAAAATCAGATGTACACAATTTAGCCAACTTAACAAGGCAAGAATTGTATTAGAAATGCTGCTAACCTGACATTGTTGAATACCTTTATATAACAGGCATCCGCAAATCTGGCCCACTCCTGCAGAGTTTAGCTCTAACCCTAATCAAACACAGCTGAGCATACTAATCAGAGTCTGCAAGATCATTAGAAAATCACAGGTAGGTGAGTTTGATCAGGGTTGGAGCTAAACTCTGCAGCAGACTGGCTCTCCAGGGAAAGATTTGAGGAACCCTGCTTTATAAGTTGTGCACTCGTTTGCTTTTTAAATCATTGGCCCAATGTGGTCTATGGAACAAACAGGCCGTCACTGCTCTATTCTCAGCTGCTGCTATCAGTACAGCTCACTGTTATCTCATAAGAGCTTTTACAGAGACAGGGACAGACGGTCTAATGGAGGGAGGATGTGTGTCTAAGAGAGGGTGTCTAGTTTCATTAGACTTGTGTTGCCTGGCTGTGTCCTTCACTGATAAATGGAAGAATCTGTATCTTCTCAATTTTGTGGATGACGGCAATGGTGTGTGTGTGTGATGAGGCAGAATCTGCATGTGTGTGTGATCTTCAAAGGCGTATTAATAACATCTCCTAACCCCAGGTGGCCAGAGTGCAGTAAGGTCTGGAAAGTGTACAGCTGTCAACGGCTGTAACCTCTCATCAGATGATCTTGCCTAATCAATGGGCCCAGTGGGGAGGAAGTGATGTCGGGGGCCTCTCGTAATGGCCGATAGTGATTAAATGGCTGCAAATGGGACCCAGGTGCAAAGTTAGTGTCGCCCCCAACTGTGATGCTAAATTAAATTTATTTGTTGTGCACAAGGGATGAAGGTTTGATTAGCATGGCCCACTTAGATACGGTAACCAGGCATATGCCTGCAAAAAGCATCTTTCAACACTGATGGCCATTTAAAAGAAGCTACTTAGCAGTTAAATGTAGCTATGTGTGCGATGCAGTGAACCACACTGGAGAAAACCAGGGATGTCTATTTAAAAAAAAGGTTTTAGATTTTTTTTTTTTTTTTTTTATAATGTTCTATTTTATATAAAATCTAAAACTGGAAAAATATATACTTTTTACTATCTTTCTACACTCATGGCCATTCCAAAGTAGATACCTAGCAATTAACCGTACCTACATGTGTGATGCAGTAAAATACACTGTGGGATGTCATTATTTGTAAAATAAATAAATATAATAAAATTATATATATATATATATATATATATATATATATATATATATCAATTTAGATTTTTGGAATGTTCTATATTATTTAGAAATTAAAATATTTTTTTTTCTATTATTTTCTCTTTAGATATCTAAGGAAATGATTGTTTTTGTGTGTCACTGTGGGATGATTCGGATGTGGCTGTTACTGGACTGAAGCAGGCAGCCTGCCAAACACTGCTTTACTGCAGTGCTAACTTTATTTTAACAGGGCTTATTTAAAGAAGTGCAAAGTGCAAGCTCACTGTGCGTGTGTGAACTTCATCTGCAATGTGCTTTAAAACATCATAAAGGCATTTCATGAGCTAAAACTTTTCTTTCTAATTTTATTTCATTTCATTTTTTTTTTTTTTTATGCATGAGCAATGGCTCCAAAATTTTGGCTGCTTCAGTCATGATTAAAGAAATAGTTCATCCAAACATAAAAATTTGCTGACGAATTATGCAACCTTGCCCCATTTAAAATATAGATGAGTTTGTTTCTTCATCAGAATAGATTTGGAGAAATTTAGCATTCCATCACGCAGTGAATGGGTGCCATCAGATTGAGAGTTGCATGTTTGAAAGAAACAAATCTGTCATCGAGGGAATTTAACCTTAAACTGTCGGTTCCAGGTAAAATGTGAGTATTTCATGCGTTTTGTCCATATAATGAAAGCCAATGGGGTCCAAACCTTCTTTTGTGTTCTGCAGAAGAAATTCTCTCTTAAAGTATATCCTTGATAATATGAAGTATTTCTACACTGGCACAAACTCCCTCCGGCTGCTTACAGCTGTGGTGTCTGTCTTTTTGGCAGCACTGCATGTGTGTAATGGCACAACGGCGGAAAAGTCACAGTAGAGTTTCATTCTCCACTTCCTCATTTGTCTTCTCTGACAGTCTGCGTGTCTTTATTAAATCCAGTAGGGATATGACACCAAATGCGGCCCCTTTTTACTAGTGATTTTCACACAGGTCATCCAGCTTCCTTGAGTATGTGGCAGCTGTTCACAGGTTTTCTGTAATCTTCTGTATTTACAGTTATTACTGTAATTGCTGTTTGATAAAGTGTGTTTCCGTTCTGTGAAATGCACATGTGGCCATATCCCTTTTCATAATTGCATCTTGCTGAGAGATATTATAAAATAGAGATTCTGTAATGTGGGGTTTGGCTATGACTGTAATGCATCGAGCCATATTTGTAATTCTTAGGGTTTGTCTTCACTGATGTGTTAACAATTTAAAGCTGCATTCCACTATCCCAGTAGTCAACACTACTTTTTTTTTTTTTTGAAAGAAATTAATACTTGTTTTCAGCAGTGATTTATGGCAGTAAACACTTTTTTTACACAGACTTTCCATTTCAAATAAGTGCTGTTCTTTTGAACTTTCTTTTCCTTTACATTTTAGAAACATATTAGAATTATTTCTGAAGGATCATGTGACACTGAAGATCACCTGAATTAACTACATCTTAAATATATATTATTTGAAATGTAATATTACTGTTTTTACTGTATTTTTGATTAAATTGATGCAGCCTTTGAAAACATAACGTCTTTCAAAGTAGTATTGGGATTTTGCTACTACTGCTAGCATTTCCAATGCTATCTCATGACAAATTTGTATGTATTTTACAAGGTGGCTAATTTGTATGAATTTATAAGACCTCATTCATACGATATTGTATGATTTCTATGAGGGGTAGGTTTAGGGGCGGGGTTAGAGGTGGTCATTCATACGAATTCCTATGGATTTGCCACCGCGTAAAATATGTACGAATTGCCTTGAGATTGGGTTGGTATTTTACTTGACTAAAATCAGTTAAATAATTATAATTTCAACACTAGAAGAAGCTAAATGCTACAAATTAAAGTAGCAAAGTGAGTAATTAATACATAGACCAGGATTGTCGAACTTGAGGGCCATAGTTTGACAGAGTTTAGTTCCAACCCTGCTTCAACAGACAAACCTGTAGTTTTCAAATAAGCCTGAAGAACTTGATTAGCTGGATCAGGTGCATTTAATGAAGGTTGAAGTTAAATCTGCAGGGCTGTGGCCCTTCAGGAACTGAGTTTGACACCCCTGATATAGACAGAAATATTCTGACGTCACAACTTAAGCGCTTGAGGCTGACAAGTTCAGTTGGATCTGGTGTGCTAATGGACTGGAAGTAGCTTGAGAATAGGCATGCTAATGGATACTGTCTTTCTCCAACTATTTTAGACCGCCTTGAACCAGTAAGCCTTGGCTCAGGTGATTTTACCAGAGGAAACTTTTCATAGTTCCTAGAACTTCTGGCAGAGAGGTGCGAAAGCGCCTATATAGTGTTTAGTCCTTCGTATTTACGAGTTCGCAAGTCATAATTATGGTATGATGCATTCAAATTACTTTGATTGGAGCAAGATGGCAATGTACCTATTTCTACATAAAATTCCGCGACAACAAAATGATGAATAAAGAATGTGCATGCGGTGTGTTTTTGCTTATTTTCAATTCATGAAGGAGCTGTAAATTTAATCAGTTACACTGTACACAGTTACACATCAGATTATAATTGTACAATACTATGGTATTTTGTACAAACCCCCAGATACTTAAAGGGGTCATCGGATGCCCATTTTACACAAGTTATGATATGATTATTTAGAGTCTTAATGAAAAGTCTATAATATACTTTGGTTAAAATTACTCAATGGTAATGTAAAAAACACCTTCTTTACCCTGTCAGAATCAGCTGTGTTTTCAGCACGCTGTTATAGTCCATGTAGCTTTAAATGCTCATGAGCTCTGCTGACTCCGCCCATAATAATCAATGAATATTCAAATATATACAAGCGTATATATTTGAACAGTCAATGCGCTCAAAGATTCGCAGACCGTTCCAAAAATGGCGGATGGCTTACGTATTGCGGCCCATAGAAACTGGCTAACTAGCACATTATTAGGAAAGGCGATTTGCACAGATTCATAAAAAACCTTACACTCACTTCTTCTGTAGAAGAAGCTGGATCACGAATGATTCGCGTGAACATAGACGCATTTAGGTAAATTGGGATTGGTGCATTCACTTCAAAGTGAAAGTAACGTTAATCCTCTGCGTCTTCAGTGGCTCAGATGTCTGGAGTAAATTACGACTGCTATATTCATAATTACATCCAACAACTAAACACTTAAAAAAAAACACTTAAAAAGCTTAATCTGAGACATCTTGTCTTCCCCTGCACTGGAGGCGGACAGCTCTCAGCTCACTCAGGGCGGGTCTAAGGTAAGACAACCTTGTCAATCAACTCTCGTGGGAGGGGCCTGTGCAAAACTACGCCATTCTGACAGGAATCTCAGAACAGCCTGATTTGAGAAAGAGGATTTTAAAATAGGGATTTAAAAAAAAACTACTGGGCGGATTTTTATCATTACAGGCTGGGTGTGTACACACACTTCCAACACACACTTATGTTCAAACAACTTGTAAAGTGAATTTTGCATCCGATGACCCCTTTAAAAAAATCCCAAGTGTCCCACTTGTAATTACGATTTTGTGGTGCTGTTCATGTGCAATGAACTTGTAAATAAGTTTTCCGACATGACATTTGATTAGAGTTGGAACTGAACTGCAGAAAGGTAGATCTCTAGGAGCAGAAGTCCTCATTTATTTCACTCTGGAAATCTTGTGCATTTGAGCTCAAAAGATATGCGAACTTCGGATATCTTTCTGAGGACAAGTGTGCGTGTGTATGTGTAAGTGCATATGGGCAGGCATAGATTTCCATGTGAGGACAGAGACAGGTGGATGAGGCACTGGATCCTGATTGGCAGGGGAGGACATGTTTCTAGGTAGTTCTTCACAGCGATTGGCTGAGGAAGGCGGTATCGCTGGGAGTGACAGGGCGTGATTGGCATCCACAGGCTGATGGTGCTGACAGATGGTAAAATGCTACGCAAGCTCTGGACAGATCCACTCACAGGGTGGTGGTAGTTGGGACGGACAGGGGGCGTAGTGTGGGGTGGTGGGGGCAAAGAATGCTGGAATGGATGCCTCGAGAATGTTGCCCTGAACTTGGATAAAATCTGCTTATGTTTGGAAACATCTCCCTTTTTAAATACGGAGATGAAAATGTTCTCGTGTCAACTTGATTCACTGTGACATTGCAATGAGCTGCATTTCAAAACTGGTTAGCCTGCAAATCGGCCAATTAATCTATTTTGGTTCTGCCTAGTCAACAAGAAAATTTACACCCTGCCTTAGGGACCTCCTTTAAAGGAGTAGTTCAACCAACAATTGAGATTATTTATTAATATTTGAAAAAGTCATGTGGTGCAACCAGGATTTATAGAGTCACAAATGGGTTGAAATTTGTATGATGTGTCAATTGTGTGAGTAGGATGTGTTTCATACAAGATCTGGCAACTGGACAACCTTGGAATAATATATTGATATGATTATACATTTTTTGGGTTTGGTTTGGTTTTAAAATGTAGAATAAAATGAAAAGAAAAGACTGTTTAATGTGAGGATCATGGTTTTGTATAATATTGGGTATGGTTTGGGCCATACAAATTATGGAAGTTTCCCAGGAGAAATGACAAAACAAGAGGGGCGTGAGATAGATGAGAAATATTGACAGATGTGGATTAATTAAGTAAAATGCATATAAATATAATTTTTGACTTTTTATTTCCCAATAAGGTGTCTTATAAGTTGGTATTTAAATGCTTTGTTTCATGATCTAAGCTCTCTAGTTTTTATTTTGGGGGGCAAAACATATATGCAGTGCAATACAATGATGATTGAGAGATAAACAAATAAAACATACCTCATAAACCTGATGATCATATTTAATATGATTTTTCTAAAAAAATGATGTGTGGATAATCAAGTATACTGAAGTTACTTCAGTTCAGTGTTTGTCTTGAAATATTACTAACAACATTATAAAAGTTATTCTTATAAAAATCAGTAAAGATAGCAAAAAGACGTGAACCACAGTGGTGGACATTTTTATTTTGCAATAAAATGCCTTTTACTTGTAAAAAAATAAATATAATCTATCAATCAGACAACAGAAGACATGTAGTAGACTGATCATATTGATCATTTATAAGTCTGTTCCAGATGTGGTCATGATTTCGCTTTTGTTTTTGTAAATATTTTTTAGGAGATGGTGGAAGTGCACATAACGAAAGTCCATTCTTCCACTGTTTGAAGTTTTTTTTTTTTTTTTTTTTTTCTCTGTGCATACTGGACTTGAGACAGCATGGAACAGATTGAAGGCCGTCTGTGTTGGCCTGAGTGTGTGAATGTTGAATGTAGTCCACATTATGATGTGCTGAGCTGGCTGGACTTAGAATACTTATAGGCTGGTGGTCCCAGAGCCAAATGCTCCGCAATCATCTGGCCTCTGCCCTCAACACGTGCTGTGACATGTACTGTCAGCAACATGCAGGTAGGTGGGCGTCTTTTTCCTGTGGCTGTCAGCACAGGGGTTGTGGCCAGATCTTCACTGCCCAAACTGACCAATCATACCAGTGTAGTGTGTCCAAGAACACTCAGACAGAAGGAACATTGGACCTGCTGTTAGGAACTCAGTTCCAAAACCTAGCGAGTGGCCCCGGCGCCTATATAGGCAGCATCCTGAAATGGAACCTAGCGAGTGACCGATTTGGAACGCTTTATATATGCAGCAGCTCTGCACACCTCACAAATTGCATTCTCGCAACTGATTTCAGTGGATGCTATCATGTTGCTAAGCTAAACAACATGATACTCTAATTAGGGCCATATGATTTCCGTCACATGGAAAATGTGGACGGAATAACAAAATCCAATGTGGAATATCACCACAAAATGTGGATGAATAAATAAAGTATTTAGGCCGTATTTACAAGGTCCAAACGTGTAAGCAGAAAAAAAAAACACACATGGATTCCAATATTCTCAAATTGGTTTCAGGCTTCATTCATATGTGGAAATATGATATGAATCAGATATGTGCATTTGCGTCTGCCATGTAAGCGGACAGATCGGCTATTCCCCTGTTAATGAGTCCTACGTCACTGGAAAAGCAACTGTGGCAAATGAGGTCAGCTCAGGTGGGCGCTTCTCCGGGTCAGTACACTTAGACTTAGTTCACACTGCAAGTCTTAATGCTCAGATTGGATTTTTTGCTGCAATCCGTTTTTTTTTTTTTTTGTACGCTGTTGTTCACGTTGTCATTTAAATGCGACTGCCATCAGTCTCATGTGAACCGTATACGGCCCTGAAGTGACCCGCATGCACAGAAGAACACATGACGTCAGACGCAGCGCACTGTGTTTGCGGAAATAAAAATGGATGCTGCTCGTGTTAGCATGTGTTTAGCAATTTTTTAAGTTAATGTGCAATCGGAGCCTAAATGACGAAGTGATAAGACGAATATTAAGAAGAAGGAGAGCACGATTTCCTCCAGCGCAGAATTTTGACGTCTGTCGCATTTCAATGATGTAAAAATCACATGAAGTGCGACATGGCCATTCAGACAGAAGTCGCATTGCAAAACATCGGATAAGTATCCGATTTAAGACCACATATGAAAGTGGCCTGGGCCTGATTTGAAAAAATCGGATTTGTGCTGTTCAGACTGTCATAAGAAAATCAGATATGGGTAACATTTGGGCAAAAAGTCGGATTTGGGCCACTTTAGCCTGCAGTGTGAACCTAGTCATCGTTGCCAAGTCTTCGTTTTCCTGTGGAATTGGGTTAGTTTTGCACCATTGCTGCAGGTTGTTTTATCTTTTCCTCTCATGATTTCAGTGGAGGAGAATCCCCCAAATGCAATGATGGAGGGGAAAATGTGACTGCTAATTTGAGAATATTTCTGAATAGCAACCCTGTTAGTGTGCCAAGTGTATAATGTAAATGCAGATATGGGTCACTTTTAAAAGTTGTAAACTTGTGATATGGAGTACTGTCTATGAAAATCAAGTACTAAAACATCTGTTAATTTAAATATGGAGTCTGCATGTTCTGCACATCTATACTCACCATTTCATTTGATAAGAATAACAAAAGATACACACAGAAACTCAAAGATGTTCATTACAACCCATCAGAATAGTTTGGTTTAATTTGAAGAAAATATGATATTGTGATAGTAGCGTATACTTCTTAAAGTAAATACTTCAAATATTATTTTTTTCAAAGAAGAGCAAATAATATTATACAATTTTTCATTATTACATTATTACACAACAATAAATAAATAAATAAAAATTTAATTGGTCACTATCTAATTAGCATACAAGCATTCCCCAATTTTAATTTTTTTTTTTACTCAATATTTACTGTATGTCATGCTGAACAATGATTCATCATCACTTTTCAGTATTGATTGGAATATGTGTTTATTAACTTTTCCCTCAACTCATTCACTATCTTCCATTACTAGTGCATTCTGGGATTGTTTTCTCTGTCAACATGTCTTGTGTCAGACAAGCATTTAAGTGATGATTTAAAATGCTCCATGTATAGGCAGCTCAGTTTTGGACAACAGAATCCAGTGGCAATTCGCAACTATTTTACATTTTGTCGTATGGTACCTAATTTGGATGAATTTGTATAGTCTCCCATGTTTAAGGCTGGAGCTTCATGTTGCCTTTTTTTCCCTCTAAAACCATGTTTCCATACATCGCACAAATTCATATGAAATCACCACCTTGTTAAAAAGACATATTTTCTCATGAGATCAGGCTGATTTTGTATCACAACCAGAGTTTCTTGTCCAAAGATCGAAAGCATGTAACTCTGAGTATTTAGTAGGCACTAAACCAGTCTTAAAGTTTTATTTCTATGTTGAGGCAATGACAGTTTTTAGGCTGCTTGCTTTGTGCGATCATTGTACCATCATTCATCACCTTTGACGCACAATTATATCACAGCGACATTTGTCATTTATATTCATAGCTTGGTTTTATTACAGAATCAGGATTCATATGTGGGAATTAATCTGTGTGACACAATGCCCTATTTGTTCACGCATGCTTTCTTCCTTTAGAAGTGCTTGTAAAAGTCACCATATGGTATGACTAAATGTGGACCTTTTAAAAACCTCTCAGGGGAATGTGATGTGATGGTTGTGACGTTACTACAGCACATGAATCACATTCCAGAAGCCTGTGATGGTACGCTGTTGCCTCTTGGACTAGACTGTGGTTTGGGTCGCATCAGAATATCATAAATCTTTCTCTTCTCTATGGTGTTTGGCTCAGACACTCCCCGTAACCCCGACTGGCCAATCCACACTGACTCTAATGACTTGGCCAAATGGCATAGGCTGCGTTTGCTGAAAGGTTGTTAATGTCGGAGTGATTTATTGGAAGCTGATTCGAAATTATATGCGTGCTTCACATTTCTGTTTTCTAAATTTTGATTTTATGCTATAGTTGTATATGTTTATAGGGTCACCTCTATGATGTTTATGGAACGGACAGTTGCGTTTCTAAAATCTGATTGGTTGAGTCATACATCAGTTGAATTTTAGTTGACTTGGAACACTGATATTTTCTACACTTTAAGTTGAGAAAGTTTAGAGTATAGACTATAAAAAATAAAAAAAAATTCTTAATTAGTAAAGAATATAGGAGTATTGAAAAAAGTTGTAAATATGATTGGAGAATGTTTTATGATACTTCAGTCTTATTTCAGTCTTTCTACTTCAAAATGTCACATTTAATGTGTTACCCTTTCTTTGCCTTTCAGTTTTGAAGTAAAAATAATGTAAATCCTACACTTTTTTTTTTTTCTCATTGTACTCAAGTTATGGGGGGAAAAAATGCTAAGCATCAATTCAAAAAAATAAAGTTGGTCTGTTAAAAATAATAAAAGTTCCATAAAGATACAAATAATGTATTTTTGTAAATACATTCTTATTTAAATGGTAGACAAGTGAACACTAAACACCCGAGTGGTGACTTTAAACAGCACAACTTTTACATTAACATACAATCATGCTACATCAGGTTTATTATCATTAACTAAAACTATTACAAATATTTTGTTAACTCAAACAAACAATTATATCGGATGAAATGGAAATTAGACATAAGTTTAGGGTGACGCACACACACACACACACACACACACACACACACACACACAGACACAGACACAGACACAGACACAGACACAGACACAGACACAGACACAGACACACACACACACACACACACACACACACACACATACAAACTGAAAATAAACTGTAAATAAAGTCTAAAACAAATTGGAAAAAAAAAAACCTGATCAGTAATATAAGAAACTAAATCTAATAAAAAAATGACAAAAGCACACAGCAAAATTACTAAAACTTAAACTAAAAATAAAATGAAAACATAAAAATAATATAAATAAATTTTCTGAAAGTTTTCTTAAGGTATTTTTTAAGGTAACACCACACCGCTTGTGCTACAGGTGCCTCAAAAATGACACCTCAAAGTGAGGAGAGATGTGCTGTTAGTTTTCTATGCAAACAGATTTGTGATTTTTAGCTATGAAAATCCCTTACACTTACATTTTAGGGAAGAATCTAAGCCAAAAGTCAGTTGAGGTGTGAGATTTCTCTGTTAACTCTGTGTGGAGCATGAGATTTTCTGAAGCAGCAGATTTATCTTCCAGTACACACTGCCCTCATTAGGCCGCATGTGGATTATAGTACACAATTAATATCTGGGATGCTTTGGTGACAGTCAGAAATCTGTCAGCACCATCTAGTGGATTTGCTCTTTTGTCTGCTTATGGCAAAGAGTGAAATCAGTCACACGAAATGACAGTTTGTCAGGGATCAGCTTAAACCTTGATGAATCACTCTTTCTAATTACATTACATCTTCATCTCATTTAGTTCATTTATGTTCATTTACAATAAAAAACATTGTAATGCAATGTAATACATTATTAATAAAATGTAATGAAAGTCTCATTACATTTTAATAATAATATATTACATTGTATTACAATGTTTTTTTACTTACCATTTGTTTATATTGTTTCCGTTGCATTTGTTTCCTTTATTAATATCACTACTAATACTACTACACAATTTTTACTTGTTTATATATTTTATTTTGAATGTGATTTCCTTTATTTTCCTACTTATTAATTTATTTGTTAGCTTTATGCTAGTAATATGTATATGTATATAATTGATTAATAGTTTAAATTTTTTTTATATATTAACTGTTTTCATATATCTATATATTTCATTTTATTATTGATATAACATTTTAATAATAATATATATTACATTTTTATGTACTTTATTTATATTGTTTATTGTTTCTTATTTTCTAACTTCGTTTTGACTTATTTGATATATAATATCAATTGTATTATAATTACAACAGTTTTTACTTGCTTCTTTTTATTTTGATTCGTTTGCCTTTATTTATTTATTTATTTTTAACCTGTATATCAATGCAGTACAGTTTAATTTCTCTAATCAGCACGTTGTTGGTTTACCACTCTTTTGTTTTGGCATCAAAGTAAAGGTCTAGTTTTACGGCAGTCACGCTGTACCTGTCAGAGTGTTTTGACTGAGCGTCCTGTGGCCCTGTGTGGCTAAAAAAGGGGAAAGAATCTGAAATGCTGGTTGTTGTGTCGTTCGGTCTGAATGCCAACAGATGGCTGGCTGTAAATCTGTCACATTGGCACCTCGCTGGGAATTGGATGCTGGGACGCTTGTGTACAATGGCCTGTTTATGGCAGACCATGAAGAGCACTACAAAACTACCGCCTAAAATTATAGTTGATTTAAGAAATAAATGGTTGCCAGATAATCAAAACATTTTTTTAAACAAGATCACAAGTAACAAACTTGTAGTTTTATTTAAGAAAGTATTTTAGTTGTCATATTAATGGCTATATTTGATCTAATTATTTACAAACAGTGAGTAATAATTGCTAACAGATCAGTGGTTGTGTGCATTCAAACATAAATAGGTTATAAAATTATATAATTTAAAGTTTCATTACGTTTCTTAGTATTTTGCTTGGTATGTAAATTAAATCAAAAACATATTAAGTAATGTAATAAAGTTTGTTGATGTTATTAATGGAAGTATCTTGAAAAGAAAGTAATGTCATGTGACTTAACCACAATATGTGTCCTCTAGGGGCATGTTGTCAAAGGTTGTCTAAATACAAATGCTAACCCTTATTTGAGAAGAATACTTTTGTGTAGAGCATGACCTGCTATCTAAAGTAAATACATAAGTAATAAAACATTATATGCTAATGTATTTGTTTATAATTATTTGCAAAGTGTATGAAACAACAATTTTAATTGAATTTTTATCAAAAGAATTGAGAATTGTTTTTAATCAGTTAAAAATACAAACACAAAAAACTACAGTTAGAGAAAACAAGTGTTTATTTATTTGTGCTTGTAATAGTGAGATCATGTAATTATTTTGTCTATGAGACTCTTTGTAACTGAAAGTCTGTCTCTTATCTTTGAGAGCCGAGTTTGGACAGATTTCTTTCACTTTCAGCTCTGGTATTCAGCGGCTCTGAACAGCGTTCGGCTTCAGGGATTGGTGACCGTGTGTGTGTGTGTGTGTGTTTGAGGTCAACATACTTGAACCTGCTGAGTTTCAGATTTCATTGGTTTTACGTTTAGATTAATTGATTCTGTTTTATTATTCAGGAATTATTCTTGAAATATTGCATGGAGTATCCTCATAGAGTGCTTTACATCAACCAGGGCTGTGCACTATTGAGAAATGAATTGAGAATGAGCTTAACATTTAAATTTGAATTTAATTTAAAGACTGTAAACAAAATGCAGAATTAATTCAAATTTGAAATTTCAATTGAAATGACATTCAAAGAAATTCATATAACTACTGTTTTTCTTTCTTTTTTTAAAATATCATTTTCAGTTTGAATTACAAATAAACAAATGATCAAACTTGTCAGTTCAACATTCAAAGGTAGAAACTAGAATTAAAATGAAATTATATTCAAAGAAATTCATATAATTACTGTCTTTAAAAATATATATCATTTTTAGTTTGAATTACAGGTAAACAAGTTATCAAACTTGCCAATTCAACATTCAAATAGAATATTCAAATTCATTAAATTTAATGACAAAACAATGACAGTTTAAATCCCACAAAAAATAAATAAATAACACCATGAAAGCATCTTGCCATCAATAGAATTTAAAATGATTTATATGAAATTAAACTTAAATTTCTGTTACTTAATGGGAAATTCAAGCTTGAAATTAAATATAATATTCATTTTATGGCCCGTGGAGGAACAACACTTCGTTTTCACGTAAGGATCTAACTTACCCAAAAGTTTAATTTGAGTTCATAAAGTTATGTGAAAACAATGACAATTCAGTTCAAACATTTAGTTACTAAATTTCCAATTACTAGATGCTAATGGTAAAGAACAAACCTTAAAATAAAATAAGAACAAACCTTAAAATAAAATAACTAAGTTGTTCATTCTCAATAGCTTACATTTGTAATATTACAAGATTTACATTAAAAAATCGTATAATATTATAATTTAGAATTTCTTTACAATAATTATCGATTATAATACTATTGTAATTCAGTGAAAAATGTATAATGTTTTGCATTAACTAATGTTATTTTTATTATTGCATGATTATGTGTTATTTATTTTCAGATTTCATCAGTAATTTAGTCAAATCTTTCTGCCCAAAAGGCTGGACGTGTTTGTGGTTCATAATGATTTTTGTTGTGTGTTAATATTCCCAATAGCTGAAGTAGATCTGTCAGGGAGTTGCGTTTTATCCCAGATGCTGTCAGTGCTTCAGTTTATCATGATAAGCAGGTGATAGCACTCATCTGCCATTCCAGCGCATGGATGTTGCTAATTAAAAATGTGAAAACTAGGACAGAGAGAAACTCGACATATGAAGTTCAGAGCCAGGTGGGGGTCTTGGCAAAGACAGAATGCTGTCAAACAAGGATCACATGCAGGATTTAATACTCTAACGTTATCCTACAAACTTGTACGTGACTCCCAGGAGAACATTTTTGTCTGGATTTGGATTGCTCATGTTTCACTTATATTTCACTTGAATTCTGTTTTAAAGGTCCTACAGGCGTATTTTTAACATGCGTATTATATCATGTATGCTTCGCTTTTTACTTAAATTTGTGGGACTTATATTTTTTGTCAGGCAAAAATAAAAAAATGCACTTTGTGTGGTAATATTTAAATTAAGCTTTTTTTTTTTTTAATTCAATTCAATTCAATTAACCTTTTAGTTAAAATAAGTTATATTTAATTAAACTAACCTTTTAATTAAATACTTTTTTAATATGACTGCATCAACCTCAATCATTTTTAGGAGTCTGAACAGATACAAATATATATCCTTTATATCCATTAAAGATGAAAAACATTTGTCGCAGAGAATCTGCAGGCGAAAATGAAATTAATTTTAGGAGTAATTTTAAAATGTATGTATATTTGTAAAATTAGCTCTTGTATATGATGCATTTCATGTAAATAAATATAGAACCTGCAATGTACTTTATACTGAAAAAAACTGGCAAAGAAACCATTTTCATTCAAATTACTAGTAAATTTCATAAACAACTTTAAAATTTCATGATTAATTGCTACTTGCTTTGAAATTCTTTGAAGTAGACAAATTGAAATAGTATCTTCTCTTAAAACATACTCCAATAATCTTTGTTTTATTTACAACTTAGAAAATCAGTGTAGTTAATTTAGTTAAAATTGGCTATACATACAAACAAATTAGTTGTTTTACAAAAAAAAAACATTTATTGTTATTTGTTTAATGTTAATATGATTGAATACATTAGTACACAGTTATGACATTGAATTGAAACAACACTATTGTCTTCTGTAGAGCTTCTTTACAGCTACAATTTGGTTTCATAATTCATGAATTTTGCAACATAAATGCTGTCATTTTTCTGTTCATTACTGCAAATCTGTATTGTATAAAAGTAAAAAAAAAAAAAAAAACTTTTGGTTATACTTACAAAATACATAATTCTTCTTTTGGTTGTTGTTGTCTTTTTCTTTTTTTTTTTCTGCTAGCTCAGATAAAATGTAACTAGAAAATTATTTCAAATTAAATGAAAAGCTGCCGTATATGGTAAAGTAAAGCTCATACATCTGCTAAATAAGTATGCGTATAGAAACTATATTTGATGCGTCGGATGGGGAGGCACGTCCCATTTTGGAATGGTTTCATCCATAAGGTGTTACCGTAGTTCACGTAATATCTCCCTCCCTGTTTTCCCTTCACTCGCTTTTGCGAAGCACATGTGACACTTCATAACTCCAGCCGCTATTCCAGGCCAAATCATTCATGGCAAAGGGAACTACAGGCGGCTAGTGAACGCAGAGTCCTGCTGGATCTGAGCAGAGGCCGTTATAAAGACAGAAACTCGTAGACTTGAGTGAAGGAACAGTGTAAGGTAAGAGCCAGCGGCCTGCTGATGTGTTGACTGTGTGTTCGGCCGTAAATTGTAAAGTGGCTGCCAGGTTTCTTGAATTTAACGCTCTTTTAAATCTTTGTCACACATCTCAAGGGGCTAATTTATTATTTCCTCTGTGGACCCGGCCTTCAGATGTAGTGTGTGTTAAAGTGTGAGGAGAAGATGGTTGTGGTGTGGCGTTTCTGGACCGGTGTGATAGGTGTGGAGTTGGTTTTGATGACGCAATTCTTTTAAATTTAACATTGAGAAGTTTTTGAGTCGTCTTGGAGGTTGTTGCAATTTTTGCTTTTTGTGTTTGGTTGTGTTTTTAAAATTTGTATTTAAAAAACAAAAACTAAAAAAGGGTGATGTGACCCAAAAAAATATAATTAATGTGATAACATTTAAAGTAACTGGTTTAATTGAAGTTAAAGATATTTAATTTCATTCATTTAATTTAACTGAATCAATTTAACTCGCTACACTGTAAAATAATGACATTAGGGGGGTGTATTAGGATAAATGATTATTGGAAGTACAAGGAAATACTTCATAAAATTTCATATTGAATTCAGTGTTACTTGCAGTTTTTTTTTTTTTTTTTTGTAATTGCAAAACTCAATTTCTGACCAAAACTCAGTTTCTGCACCTTTTTGTTTTGTTTTTTTCTTCAGTGTACATGGAGTTACGCTAATGAATAAAAGTACCAGACCAGGTTGGAGAAGGTCCTGAATTGAACAATTGAACATGTTCACTTTTTACAGTATAGTTTAGCATAATTTTATAATAAAATATTAATTTTAGTTCCTAAAAAGAAAGGATTCTTATATTAATTTACCAAAAAGAAAAAAAAGTTGGTTTAAAAAAAGGTATTGCATTTGAAACATGCAATAAAATAAAATAAATAACAGTACGGTATAAACACCAATAATTTTTGTACGTACAGCTGATAACACTACATACTACATAATTTGTCCTTTTGGTAAGACTTTATTTTAGGGTCTCTTAACTAGTTGCTTATTAGCATGCATATCACTAGAATATTAGCCATTTATTAGTAGTAATTAAGCACATATTAATGTCTTATTCTACATGACCTTATTCTACATCCCTAATCCTACCCAATACCTAAATTTAACAACTACCGCACTAACTATTAATAAGCAGCAAATTAGGAATTTATTGAGGGAAAAGTCATAGTTAATAATGAATAAGTGTTCCCTATTCTAAAGTGTTACCGTAATTTTACACTTTAAGTTCAATAAAGTGTGCTAGCATTTGAAGCCAGTGTGAAAAGAAACCTTCTACATGCAGTACATTACATTTCAGACACCAGATGCCCATGTAAGCAGTAATTGAATATGGTAATATTTGCGCACTGCTACAAGTTTGTAAGAGCTTTTCAGGATAGATGGTCTCTGATTTCCTTGTTGAACTGTTTGTGTTCAGGAGCACATTTTTGAATGTTTTTGTAAAGGAGAGATGTGTTTCTTGAGACATTTTGAACTTCTGAATTTTAGATTCTTCAGCACGTTTTAATTATTTCCTTTTTTATGAATTTTGATATAACATGGTTAACTGCCGTTTAATTCCAGAATTAAAAGGGTACAAAAGTTTGTTTACAGTTATTTTAGCATTACTTACATAAACACGTTAATCCTAAAAATAGCCAAAAAGAGCAATAAATCAGTGTCAGTGTAAAGTTGCCACTTGAAATTTTGATTTAATGACTGTGTAGTGCTTTACAGCAGCAGAACATGGTCATGCCACAACATTTAACACATGAACCTACAATAAATAAAGCAAACATTACAGTAAATAAAACCAAAAGAACATAGTCTAATTAAAACCAAAAAACAATACTAAAATTATATAAAGTTATATACTAAAAGTATGTTTGCTACTTGAACCTCTACATGAGTAGACGGTTAAATATATTTGTAGTAGTAATTGTGCTTTCTTTGTGGATTTTCTCAATTCTCAGTTGCCTGTGCTAGTAAATTTTGTTTTTGTAGTATTGTAATAAATGCAAATGTTTTTCTTTTGTTGTTGTTGTTGATGTTTCTGAAAGAAGCCTTCTCTTATGGTCACCAAGGCTGCATATATCTGAACAAAAATATAATAAAAATAAGTGTGAAATATTATTAAAATGTATGTATGTTGTGTCTTAGCCCAAGATTTCCATTACATTTTCGGATGCCGTTGTACATGTCTAGTAACGTGGTAATATACACCCATATTTAAAATGTGATTTGTTCCTTTGATGCAAAGCTGAATTTTCAGCATCGTTACTCCAGTCTTCATTGTCACATGATCCTTCAGAAATCATTCTGAATTCAGAATTTCTTTTGTAACATTTTTAATATTTTTACTGACATATAACACTTTAATAGATTGTTTCAGAATAATAGTATTAATGGTTACACTTTATTTTACAGTAAATGTAATTGGAGTGTAATTAGTGTTATTACCCAGTTATTACAATTGCTGTAATAAGTGCATAGTATGAGCTATATAAAGTACGCAGAGTAGAACTGTAAAAGTGTTACTGTATTATTAATTTCTTTAAAAAAAAACTTGAGCATTAGTGTGTGTTTTCATAATTTCCATTTTATTTTTTAATGTTCAAACAACATTTTGGCCACTGTGTCTTTTGTTAACATATAACCAATTCTGCATCATAAAAGTTTAGCTCTTATAAACTATAAAGCAATTGCTTTCGGGACACAGTTGGTCGCATCATGAGGTCGGCAGGGTGTGACCTCTGTACTCTTGCCAATTTATCCTAGGATTATCTAGAGATAGACTAAGAGTCACACAGATTGTTCCTTCCCACGGCACTGATTGGTGCAAAGACATTGTACATGCACAATAGCGTATAATTATGCTCCGCACATTTCCTGTCATAAGACGGGATTGTATTAATTGGCGAAGGGCATTTGGCACCTGGATCCTCTGCTCATATGAGGCGACTCGAGTGCAGAAGCAAGCGGGCAGCTGTGAGAGCCATATTGGTTTGCGGCAGTAGCTAAACGTGGTGTGTTGTGTGTCACTGGTGTATTTTGGGCTTTGAGTCATGAAGATAGGACGATGTAATGTCCAACAGTCCTCTTTAATGACACAACCATGTACATGAAATTGCTGTCGAAAATGTTTGTTTATGCAGAGTTTTGATTTTTCCAATGATAATTATTTTGATACATTTCCAACAAAATGCAAAAAAGGTAACATTACAACATACAAAGCGTAAATAAGGTTTTTTTTCGAACAAATCTATCGAACGAATCTTTTCAAATAATCTTAAATAAATCTGGCAAATGCGCTTTAGGGTATACTACTACTTACGTGCTTCTAACGTTACAATATTTTTGAAACCCAATCTAAGAGAGTCAGTCGTTACATTAGCATGCACTCACAATGTTTAAGTTCATTTTATAGCATGCCAACCATAAAGCTATACTTTATAAATCCATCGTTGGCTCCATTTCTGCATTCTTAATCGTGGTATGCTAAAGCTGACCAGCTGTTGGGTCTCAAAGGCCAGTTGCACCATAAAATCTAATTCATGTATGTTGTGTCTTAGCCCAAGATTTCCATTACATTTTCGGATGCCGTTTCACATGCCAGGTTGTACATGTCTAGTAACGTGGTAATATACACCCATATTTAAGTACCAGTTTACTGTCCTTATACTGCTGCTACTGCTTATAACAATAAAATTAAACTGTATGTACATCTTATAATTTCCACAAAGACATAAAGTACTTCTCAGAAAATAAGAAGCCTTTGGCTACATGCTATTTGGGGTCTGAGAAATAGGCTAATGTTTTTATATATATATATATATATATATGTATATATATGTATGTATATATGTGTGTGTGTGTGTGTGTGTATATGTATGTTTTCTTTGTCCACAATGGAATAAAGTGCCTTTCAAGGCATAAGAAGCCCTAGGCTACATGCAAACAACAATCCATTATTAAAACTAATATCTCTGTCTATGAGAAATGATCTGAGAAATAAAAACTAATGCAGCGTAATGTGCATTTCTTAATGTCTACAAAGATATTAAGTGCCTTGCCTTGGAAAGTGGACATTAACCATGGTTTTACTACAAATTAAAAAAAAAAAAAAATCATGTTTACTACAGTTAAACCATGGTAACCACAAATTAACCATGGTTTTGCTACACTAACCATAGTTTAACCATGATATTTGTAGTAAAACTGTGGTTATACAAGTGGTAGTCAATACGGTAAAAAACCATAGTTACTATTTTACTATAATAAAACCATGGTTAATTTTTGTAAGGGTTTTGAGGCATCAGAAACCCTTAGCTAGGTGAAACCTAATCTCGCATAGCCAGACCTTCAGACTGACAGCAGAACTGTTCAGACTGTTTAGGGGTGTGGAAATAGCGCCACAATAACAGACCGTTGTGCAAAACTCTTGGACACATTTTAAAGATTCTATGCCATGATTCTATCCAGCATTTACAACCCGAATTCCGGAATTGTTTGGTGAGAAAAAAAGTTTTTTTAAAATTTGAATAAAATGAAAACTAAAAGTATTTCAAATCACATGAGCCAATATTTTATTCACAATAGAACATAGATAACATAAATGTTTAAACTGAGAAATTTTAAAATTTTATGCACAAAATGAGCTCATTTCAAATATGATGCCTGCTACAGGTCTCAAAATAGTTGGGACGGGGGCATGTTTACTATGGTGTAGCATCTCCTCTTCTTTTCAAAAGAGTTTGAAGACGTCTGGGCATCAAGGTTTTGAGTTTCTGGAGTTTTGGTGTTGGAATTTGGTCCCATTCTTGCCTGATATAGGTTTCCAGCTGCTGAAGAGTTTGTGGTAGTCTTTGATATATTTTTCATTTAATGATGCACCAAATGTTCTCTATTGGTGAAAGATCTTGACTCTTCTACTGTGAAGCCATGCTGTTGTAATAGCTGCAGTATGTGGATTTGCATTGTCCTGCTGAAATACACGTCATCTGGAGGGGAGCATATGATGCTCTAAAACCTTTATATACCTTTCAGCATTCATTATGCCTTCCAAAACATGCAAGCTGCTCATACCGTATGCACTTATGCACCCCTATACCATGAGAGATGCTGAACGCTGAAGGCATCCCTCCTCTTTAGCCTGGAGGACACGCCGTCCGTGATTTCCAACAAGAATGTCAAATTTGGACTTGTCTGACCATAGAACACTTTTCCACTTTAAAACAGTATATTTTAAATGAGCCTTGGCCCACAGGACACAACGGCGCTTCTGGACCATGTTCACGTATGGCTTCATTTTTGCATGATAGAGATTTATTTGGCATCTGCAGATGGCACGGTGGATTGTGTTTACCGACAGTGATTTCTGGAAGTATTCCTGGGCCCATTTAGTAATGTCAATTACAGAATCATGCCGATGAGTGATGCAGTGTCGTCTGAGGGTCCAAAGACCACGGGCATCCAACAAAGATCTTCGTTCTTGTCCCTTATGCACAGAGATTTCTCCAGTTTCTCTGAATCTTTTGATGATGTTATGCACTGTAATTTGCAATTTGACATTGAGGAACGTTGTTTTTAAAGTATTCCACAATCTTTTTACACACTCTTTCACAGATTGGAGAGCCTCTGTCCATCTTTACTTCTGAGAGACTTTGCCTCTCTAAGACATCCCTTTTATAGCTAATCATGTTACAGACCTTATGTCAATTAACACTGATATCTCTACCATACGGTTGAGCTTACTTTGATAGGGAATAAATCTATCAAAAGGAAGAGATGAGAGAGCAATCTTTCCACAGCTGTACTGCGTCTCTGTTGTCATGGGGGATTTGGGAATTTCCAGTTTTCAAGTGACAGCAGCAGTTTACAAACTTCAGTCAGTCACACAGAAGGGAGAATGGTGCTGGTCAGTCATCAGATAATAGGGTCAAACAAGCAATTAGGGAAGTAGGGATGAAACCACAATGTTGTTGTGAATAGGGTGGAGGGTAAAGAACAGAAATATAGCAAAATATATGAGAAATGCAAAAATGTTTATTTACCATAATTACACAGAATTGTTGGTACCCTTGGTAAATATTATCAAAGAAGGCTATGGAAATAAATCTGCATTGTTAATCCTTTTGATATGTTATTTTTAAAAATGCACAAAAATCTAACCTTTCATTGGAGAATAAGAATTTAAAATGGGGGAAATATCATTATGAAATAAATGTTTTTCTCTAATACACATTGGACACAATTAACAGTACCCTTTTATTCAGTACTTTTTGAAACCTCCATTTGCCAGTTTAACAGCTCTAAATTTTCTCCTATAATGCCTGATGAGGTTAGAGAACACCTGACAAGAGATCAGAGACCATTCCTTCATCCAGAATCACTCCAGACCCTTTAGATTCCCAGCTCCATGTTGGTGGTGCTTCTCTTCAGTTCACCCCACTCGTTTTCTATAGGGTTCAGGTCAGAGGACTGGAATGGCCATAGCAGAAACTTGGTTTTGTGCTCAGTGACCCATTTTTGTGTTGTCTTTAAGGTTTGTTTTTGGATTATTGTCTGGTTGGAAGATCCAAGAGTCAGTCACTTATTGATTTTTTTATCTGTTGGTATTTGATAGAATCAGTGTCTAAACAAGATGTCCAGGACCTCCAGCAGAAATATAGGCCCACAAAATAAAAAAAATACAGCAGTATATTTCATTGTACACATGGGGTACTTTTTATCCCTGTGTTCACCAAACCCATCTCGAGTGTTTGCTGCTAAAAAGCTCATTTTTTAGTTTCATCTGACCATAGAAGCCAGTCCCATTTAAAGTTGTTTTTTGGTGAAAGCATTTTCTTTTCTTGATTATTTTTATTTATTTTTCTATTTTTTTGGAAACCCTCCCAAACAGCATGTGGTGATGTAGGTGTTTTTAAAGGTTTTCTGACCCCGAAACTCAACATTTTTCTGCAATTCTCCAGCTGTGGTCCTTGGAGAGACTTTAGCCACTCAAACTCTCCTTCTCACCGTGCATTAGGACGATATAGACACACGTCCTCTTCCAGGCAGATTCGTAACATTTTCTGTTGATTGGAAACTCTTAATTATTGTCCTGATGGTGGAAATGGGAATTTTCACTGCTCTAGCTCTTTTCTTAAAGCCACTTCACTAATTTGTGAAGCTCAATTATCTTTGAGCTATATATTCTAGCTAATATATTCTTTGGTTTTTCTCATTGTGATGGGTGATTAGTTTTGAAATTGGCCTTTGTTTTGTTTTCCTTCCTATTTATATTTCTGTGAAACAGGAAGCCATGGCTATAATTAAATATTTGAAGTTAAATTTAAACATTTTGTTTCATGAAAAAGACATTCTTGGTTATATTGCGCATGCTCCCAAAACAATTTTTATCTTTTTAAACTTCCGTCAAAATGTATAACTAGCTTCTTTTGCACCTGATTTTTTCTCTCTCCTCCAACCACTCAATGATAGTCTACTTTTCACAATCCAATCAATTCCTCAAGGATAAAATCAAGTGACACATTTTTTTTTAGTCTATTACATTAGCGCTAACAGTGTATGAACTCTAGAAGTTGGTTAGCCTTGCTTGGCTCTTGCTGTGCAATGTCATTGACAGATGAGAGTCACTGTATCCCTGCATAAATATCAGGAGTGCTTGAAACAGAGGTGGCCTGCTTGCCAATCTCTCGTTGCAACTCTATATTCATTAGACTAATGCTTGAAATACTGATGTAGCCATGTGCTTTGGGTATAGATATTTTGGTTTGTTCTTACACATTCATCAAGGGGTATGTTCCAGTTTCCAGTAGTGCCCTGTGAAACACTTCAAAGTATATTCCGCCATCCTAGATAAGACTCAAAATCAAAAGGAGCATGTATTCTGAGTCTGAAGTACACTGGACAACATATGGAACAAAACCATCAGTATATAACTTAAAGGCAGTGTAGGTGATTTGGTTCAAGAACACTTTTTCGTTATGCTGGTTGAAGGTTTTTTCATATTCCGATAGTAATCACTAAGTTAGGTGGTCTAAATGTATTTATATGTATTTATGTCACCCGAGGAAGGCGTAGACCCATAAAATGTTCGTCCAGTCATGTACCTCGGTCCAAGGGCTATGATAGGTTGTCCTACCTGCCTGTCAATGTATGTATTTGCATACCTCTGTGCACCCTGTTCACGCAGACATGATACGTCATCAGCGCGTTACATTATGCTATATTGCAGACCAAGCAAGAATGGAAGGCATTATTATTGTAATATTATGTGCTTTTTGTTGTAATGTTTTCTCATCAGTGAATGAGACATGAGGTAATCTGACAGCATTGCATTCAGTCCTCCACCAATGCCATCTCTCATCGTGTTTCTGGTTAGCCTATGCTCTGCCTGTGCGCATTTGTGTTTTGGAGGAGGCGTGGCTTTGGAGAGTGATTTGCAGGGAGGGTGGGATCTTATGCTTTCAAAGCTAGCTTGCTATTGCTAGCCTCTCCAAAATTCCCTATCCTACTTTTACTTTTAACAGGAAGTGGAAAGGTAAATTACCGCTCAAATCATTGAACACTGCATAGGAATTCGTAAGTCTGTGTAAGAACTGCGTAAGTCTCCTCCATGCAAATTGTTAATGAAATGTGTTATAAATATGAACACTTGTGTAATGAGCTGAAAAACAGACATCTTATTATCTTCTGGTCTAAAGAAAGAAGGGATAACTTATTTAGAGCCGGTATTGATGTGTGAACTTTACGATCTGGAAAGGCTCCTGTAAGTCCATGTCATACTCTTAAATCCAGCACTACTCTGGAGAGGTGCTAATCCCACCAAAAGATTCAGTTGCACAAATTCAGATCTGAAAGGATCTGAGGGCCTCCCCTTGTTCCAGCTGTTTTTTTTTTTGTTTGTTTTTTTGACTGCTCATGCATAACCTTGGTCTGTGTTTGAAACACCAAAACACCTGGAATCTTCTTCACTAAAAACCTCAACTAAAAAATCCCCTTATCACGGCCTGTACCTTTGAGAAACCTTGTTGTTCCCTCTTTCACCACTATTATAGCTTTCCCTTGGGTTTGCCACTTATGTCAGCTCTTGGCTTAGAGGGTGTGTGCTCAGCTAGAGTGGTATCAGGCTTGCACAGATATTTTGATTGATAGTAGTGCTTGCTAAATTTAGCAAGCATGTGAGCACATTAATCAGTCCAGTCAAACAAGGACAGGGAGTCCAGAGTTTCTGTATTCATGTCTGGCCTGGAAGAATGTTTCTGAATTGGACAAAACCTTGAGGTTTTGCAAAATAACACCTTTCATTTTAAAAAGCTCTCACTAAAATATTGACCCATGTAACTGTTTTTGGTTCCTGTAATGTTCTGGGAACATTGATTTTTGGTTTTTAAAAAGTTCCTAGAACAGATTTTTGAGGTTATTTTTGGACAGCCAGGAAGGATTTTTATGGAAATAACAACCAATTACTTCAACATAATCTAAATTTGTTCATCAGAATCAGAGTAACCATACTCTAACATTAGAAGAACATTGTGTGTTTGCTGGCTGAATGTTTTTACTGTGTACATTTGCCATTGATTATGGTCATTTAATTGATGAACTGTTATGTTTCTCTCCACAGTGCCTCTGGCGAAAAGCTTGACAATAAGTCTGCTCCTCTGGCTAGTGCTCATGGTGGAGTGGGTCAGAACCTGCTGCTGAGTCCTGCCAGTCTTCAGCTGGCTCAGCTTCAGGCCCAGCTCACCCTACACCGCCTCAAACTCGCCCAGACCACCAATACCGCTGCCGCAGCCACTGTCCTAAATCAGGTTCTTTCCAATGTGGCCATGTCCCAACCTCTCTTCAACCATCTTCGGGGTTCCAGCATGGCCCAGGCCCACAGTGGGGCCTTTCCACCTCCACCCATAGCCTTCCCACCACCAAATGCTGCGCTGGGACAACTGGTTGGTGGTGGCTTTGCCCCAAATCCCACTGGAATCAGGCCCACCAACTACAGTGGGATGTCCAATCAGAAAGCTAGTCAGCACAATGATTTCGGGAAAAAGACTGGAACGTATTCGACAGACACAGACCGTCGCTTGCAGTTTGGTTATCTGGGAGGGGCTTCAGTGGTCACTAGTAAAGCATGTGATGGAGGACAGTATGGTGGAGCCTCTACACAAACAAGAAACAATGTCCACAGCAATTTTCAAAGAGACTTCTACTCCTCGGAAACACCAGTACAACAAACTGGTTTCATGGGAGGAAGCAATGATCAGAATCTGGGATCAGCTTCTAAGGATCAATGGAAAGGTCCGATCAACTTGGGGAAGATGGATATAGGTACAGGAACAAGTTCTGGGGGATGGGTACCACCCGGACCAGGGTTTGTGGGTCAGAGAGCAGAGTTGTACAACCCAGAGGAACCCACAGCAGATCCTAAGTTCAACTCGACATGTGGCCCAGGAATTGGCCCACCCATTGGACAACAAGGGGGAATTCAACAGCAGCCACAGGTTTCCCAGAGCGAGGAAGGGGTGACCTTGCAATTGCAACCCCACCAGTTCAATGACTATCATGGGACAATACCTTCACACCTACCCCATCAGTGCACCATTTGTGAGAAGAAAGTTTACAACCTGAAGGTGAGTAGATCTGGCATGTTGGTTGAGATTAAAGGAAATGGCCCATTCACACCAACCTCAAAGATGGATTAGCATTTGCACTACCAATTTAATGTGTTTTCAACTGCTCTGAATGTTGATTGCGTCAGATTCAGTTTAAGATTTCGCTACAACCAGTTGTCCAGCTGAGATCAGATGACCCAAGATGGGATCAAAAACATTTTTGACCCTGTTTATACTTGTATTTAATTTTGACCCTCTGCAATCAGATAACAAAGATGGATCTCAATACTAGGTGTGAACAGAATCAAATATCTGTAAGAAAAACCTCAAAAGACAAAAGACTTTTTGCTAAGCTTTGAATTTGAATGCTTTTGAAAAGTTTATCCTGATGTCTCCAGCATCCAGAATACAGAATTGATATCCAGTTGGTCTCGACTGCAGCAGCTGTTTGTTTTTTTTTTGTTTTTTTTTCTCTCCAGTTATTTCTGCAGAACTGAGAGAGTTTTCATGATACTTGGCTAAAATGGGCTCATTGGTTACACTAGGGTGTGAATGCTTTTGTGGCAGCTGGCATGTGTCGAGTGGAGGCAGGTTTAGAGGGGGTGAGGACACAGTTGTTCTGCAAGAGTTTGCCGTAAACGCATTCGTTCTCAACTATTGCTTGCCTTTTCTCTGCTGTGAATTGCTAGCTTTCTAATTGGCCTAGGTTGTGGCTACGCCAGGGGAATCTCTCACTCTCATAGAGAAGGATCATAGTGAAGTCTATCTGACAGGCGTTTCGTATGTGTGTGTGCTGTTTTCAGGACTGGGATCAGCATGTGAAGGGCAAGCTACATCTGCAGAACTGTGCGCTCTACACCGAAAGGTGAGTACAAAGGAAAATACGATTTTTGCCATGTTACAGCATTCATCAATTGATGAGCAGTGTATTTTTGTCTTATGATGGCAATAATCAATCAGCAAAGTTTGATACATGGGCGGCTACAGTAATAGTTGCTAACCTGGTGTAGAAACAAGATACTTTTAAAGGGCTTGTTTGTATGTGGTCTATTTTGATCCTTGCTATGTTCCGGTCATCGCCTGTGATACTCTTGTTAAGCATTTTATGAGTACAGCCAATCTCCTTATTAAACGCAGAGTTAATATTTTATAAAGAGTCTTCTTCCATATAGAGAGGGATATGACTTGAATTCGAGCTGTGTCATAAGATATAGTCAGACCAGATGCACTGGGATTTAGGATCTAAATGCAGTGCTGTCCCTTCACAGCCCGACGCTCGGAGC
The DNA here is from genome assembly GCA_036784905.1 of Acrossocheilus fasciatus. Taxonomy (NCBI): domain Eukaryota; kingdom Metazoa; phylum Chordata; class Actinopteri; order Cypriniformes; family Cyprinidae; genus Acrossocheilus; species Acrossocheilus fasciatus. The sequence continues at coordinate 23,976,946 of CM071959.1, read as the reverse complement.
AGTGCACTTTCCAGTGTCGTCTGAAGGATGTCTCAACATGGCGTTGAGTAACACTATGGCATACACATCGGCTGCCAGTCAAGGTAAGTCAAATCTCCTAATTTGTCCTTCAGTGTAAGTGCTGAAAATTCAGGAGACTGAAAGCTCTGGGATGTGATTTTAGAGGACTCTATTTTTAGGGCTGTCAGTACAGTGGCGGGGGAGCGCAGTGTCTACAGACTGACACACTGAGTGATGTCTGCTAACACCAGTTTTTGTGTTTGTCGGAAACTTTTCACTGGTCATTTTTTTATTGAACGTGTTCCTTGTTTTGTTTCTCTTGATTAGACCCCATGAAATAACAAGTTTGTTAGATTTTAGGCCATCTATATACTAGTGCAATTCTTAAAGTTAACAAATTAGACATAAAATGTACAGTCCTTGAAAAAAATATTGATGATTCGTCTTGTACTCAGAGATGTAACCAGTTTTGTCCAGTATGTTGACAAAACATGCCCCTTCTCCGATACCACCTGCCATTGACTAGCATTAGCAAAACTCAAAACAAGGTTCAACTGTGTGTCTTTAGTTATGCTAACACTCTTACTCTTTTAATTCGATTCAACCTACTTTTTTGTCATTTGGTTGCAAATTAAGTGACTTTTTGGGGATTTGTGGGGCAGTAACGTAAACTATATGCTATTGGCTGTTTTAAAAAGAACCCTTAAGCATTCCCTGCCTCAACTGTTTCAATAGGAAATACATCAACACAAAACTACTTTAGTCAAACTATTTCACGGGGTCTAACTTTGTAGTGCTTCCTCAGTTTGCTGATTAGATGTATTCTACACAATTGTAGTCAACATTTATTATATAAAAACATACATTTGGATATCTGAAGTGCCGTTTCCTGTTTTCTACAGATGCTTCAACTGGAAGTGCTTCATATTTGCCTGCCACATCCATGAAGTCATTTCCTCTCTCAGGGGCGGGATTTACTTCTCACCAAGCAGGGGTAAAGGTCAGAATTGGGAACAATTAAACAGATTTTTTTTTTTTTTAATTAAAATTCAAATGATATTTGATGTTGACTTTCTAAGAAACGTGATTTAAACATTTTAGTAGTTGTACAATTTAAAAAAATTTCAACTAGCTCTATTTGATGAGGTCTTGATTTGTGAATGTTTGTTGGCTTATCTCATAGCATTGATCTTTCCGCCTTTAGCTCACAGGGTTTGTAAAGAAGCCAAGAGTGTTGAGATACAGAGCATGCTATATTTAGGTCACACTATTTCCCTGACTGACAGATGACTTAATGCTTATTATCACAGTATAACGGTTATTATTCAAAGCACAACTGAGCCATCTTCGCGGCTAGAGCTTGTTGAGAACAGGTGGAAGCCAGCAGTATTGTACGGCTCAGTCACTGCTTACAAGTAAAGAGTTTAGTTCAGTAGCATCAATATGGGATTGTTTCTGTATTAAGAGTTGTGAATATATAGCTTTGCAAACTTTCCAGAGCAACTGTATTTTTGCAGCTAAATGAATAGTTGCCGATCACACTCAGTTCAGACAGTTGTTATGTTGTTGTGCTGTTGTAATATAGTGGGAATGCATCAGGCCAGACAGATCATGTCCCATGTGAAAACTAACACTAGTTTTTGTTGTCCAGGGACTTTATATAGCTGTGTGATCAGGCTCCAAAATTAACTTTTTGCCCAACCTGCCAGTGCTGAGTTGTACAAAGCACAGTATCATGGTCAGAAAAAATACATAAACATTACTATTTATTTTAATGATTTATTTTTTACATTAAATACATTAACAATATATTTAATGACAGTAAAATTTATATATCTTTTTTAGATATTTTCTTGCAAATATCTAAAAAAACCGCACTGATCATTGCTGTCAGTTGTAGCAATATACAGTCTCACAATGAAACATGACGACATAAAACCACCCGTTTTGCATTGGTTTAGATTTTTGAAGTTAGGACAAAATGAGAGTTTTTTCAGCTAAAAAACTGATGGTAAATATTCCACTTAGGTTTTCTTCAGTAAACTGGTTATCAGTGTGAGTCTGACTGTAGCTCTTGTGCTGTATTATGTTGTAATTCCTAAAATAAATAAATGTTACTGGCCAAATTTAATAATTCCACGTTATTTAAAGCCAATATTTATTTACCAAATTATACTAATTAATATGATCACTTTTTATTTTATTTTTTTATATATTTAAATGTATAATTTTAAAATTCGTTTTATTTTTGCATCATTTTGCCTTACTTAAAAAAAAAAATATATATATATATATATATATATATATATATATATATATATATATATATATATATATATATATTAATGCATATGTAAGTTTAGTGTCGCAAACCAAAGCAGTTCTGTGGATTCAAGGCTAAAGTCATCTTGTGGTCAAGGACTCCAAGAAATGTGAGAAAAGACCGAGACTGAAACCAATAGTTACCAAGAGAGAATCACATGGGGATGGAAAATGTCATACGCCTTACAATCACAGTTTACAGTCATAAAAATAATAATAGTTATAATAATTATTTGCTTAATTACACAAATTTTGCTTGTGAAAGATGTACACTACTGTTCAAAAGTTTGGTGTCGTACGATTTTTTTTAAAGGGATAGTTCACCCAAAAATGAATGTCCTTTCTGGCCATCAAATTTTTCTAGTTGTGTTGCTGTCTATGAAGAGTCAGAAAGCTCTCAGCTTTCATCAAAAATATCTTAATTTGCGTTCCAAAGATGAACGAAGGTTTTACGGAACGGCATGAGGGTGAGTAATTAATGACAGAATTTTCATTTTTGGGAGAACTATCCCTTTAATGTTTTTGAAAAAAGTCTCATACGCTCACCAATACTAACATTTTAATATTAATGTAATATTTCGAAAAATTACTGCAATTGAAAATGAATTTCAAATATAATTTCTTCCTGCACGGCAAAGCTGCTCAAGAAACCTTTTATTCTTATCAGCGTTGAAAAGGTTGTGCTGTGTAATATTTTTGTAGAAACTGCAATACAATTTTTATCAGGATCCTTGACGAATGAACAGAAATCTTATGTTACATTATTAATTTTTCACTAAAACGGTCACTTTCGATCAATTTATTGCACCCTTGCTGAATACTTGTAGAGTGACTAAAAATACACACATACATACATACATATATATATATATATATATATATATATATATATATATATATATATATATATATATATATATATATATATATATATATATATATACACATATACAATTGATTATTACAATTACAGACAATTTATTTGATATATTATACTATAGTTTCTATGTATTTTATTCATTGTTATTCTTGTCATGGGTTTGTCTTCTGACAGTGTTTTTCACGTCATCTCTGATGCTTGTTCTTTGTTTGTGTGAACTACAGTAATGTGAGTCGCGCTCAGACAGACGGCTGAGTGTGACTGATGGCTCCTCACATATGGACGGCGTGAAGCATTGTTTTGGATTAGATGCTCTGACCTTGCACAGATGTCTGCCACCTATAATTGAAACCATGTCCTGTGCAGGACGGTATTTTATGCGGTTGCCAACTTGTGGATTCAAAGACTCACACAAAGATTCTTTATGGTGGTCTTTTTAGCCAAGTTATTTATGATTTAGTCCACCGGAGAGGTGAAAGCATGGGCTAATGTTAGCTCCTATTAAACCCACCTGTTTTGCAGCAGCTGTACAATGGTGGTGCTTTTGTAACTCTTTTAGTTTTCAGCTTATCGTGTGAAAGGATGCACAGACAAACAGAAATTCAGGGTTTCAACAGACCAAACCGTCCGGCCAAGTAATGAAGATTTGTGTGATGTGTTCCAGGTTTCTTTAAAGGCTGGGAATTCAATTTCAGCCCACAGAATCGTAACCTGATCTTTGGGGTTTCCCGGGCTTCCTGACGGGGGGAATGCTAGGAGATCTATGAAATTCAGAAAGTGCATGCTATAGATTTCAGATGAACCTGTTTCAGAGCCCGTGTAAAGCAGTTTAAACCCTCTCTAGATAAGCAAACAGATGCATCTGTAGCGTGATATGGTGCCTCTCATCGCTAGATCTCCAAAGAGAATGCCTTTCGTTCTCCTAATTTATGATGTGTTCATGACAAATCGCTTCATTTCTTGCTAAATGTGACATCCATAATGCAGCACTACTGTATTCTGTTACAGTCACATAAAGAGATGTAATCAAAGACAAACAAAGCTCTGTCACTGGTGACAGATGTTGGCAGACAACGACTGAAACATTTCTGCTTCGTGGAAACTTCAGTTACATTTTACCGGTAGCACTGAATACATCATATATGTTACATATCGTAACACTTAGTTGTAAATAAAACTTTTTAAAATAAAGATAAGGGAGTATGTTTCGATTTTTTTTTTTTTTTTCTACTTCAGAATTTAATGACTAATCTCAGTGTGTTACTTGCCATTTCCTTGAAGCTGTTTATAAAATTTACTAACAATTTCTGAGTGAAAATAGTTTCTACACCAATTTTTGTTCGGTGTGTATATATTTTATCCAAATTTTAGGACATTGCATTAATTGAAATTGCATTTTTGCATTTTATCCAAAGCAACTTGTTAAACCCACTATCATTGCCTCTGCTAGCGCATCCAAATACAAGTTAAATAAATAAATAAGACTTATTACTGTTCCTTAACATGTCATGTGACAAAATTATCCAGAATAATTTGTGTTATTCTGATTTTCCGTATTAATAATATTAGCAATTATATTGTATAGAAATATTCCGATATTTTGTTGGCATGCAGAAAACATTTTAATCTGTTCTAGTCTAGTCTCAGTTATCTAGTTATTTCTCATCTTTATTTAGTGTTAAAATGCAACGTAACTTTATAACAATTTAGGGTTATTACAGTTAACTAAAAATAAAATGTGACTACAACAAACACTTTCTCACTTGAAATAAAATAAACGTTAACTGAAATAAAATATAAAAGTCATAAATTTGATTGTTTTGGTTAAGCTAGCGGAGGCAGTATTTGTTGTTTTCATTTAATTTAAGAAAAACAGCACTAAAAAAAGAAAATACTGAAACTTTAACTGAAATTAAAATGAAAATGAATATATAAAAATGCTTCAAAATATTAATAATAAGTGTAATAGTATCCTGCTACTAAAATAACACTGCAATTTAATAAGCAGAGACAAGCCATTTGTAAGTTGATTTCGCATCAAAATGTGCCTTTGAAGCCACTGTTTACACTGTGATGCTTTCAAAACATGGCTCTGTTTGTTTACGAATCCCGACCAGCCCAGCATAGCAACTAGGGGTGTAACGGTGCACATATTCGTACCGAAAAGAGTCTATGGGTTCGGTATGCATGTGTATGTGATTTTTATCCTTAAGAAAATTTTGATTATAATTGTAGCAGTTTAAAGAAAGAGCCATTTGTTCAGTAAAAAACTGTTTAATAAGATTAAAATAAAAATAAAGTTTAGTCCTTTCCCCCTGCTGTACCAAAATCATAACGAACCGTGAAGTCTAAACTGAGATCCGTACTGAATCGTCATGTGTGTGTCCCGTTACACCCCTAATAGCAACACTTACTTGACCAATAGCACAAGTTTGGGGGTGTGGCTATCTGTTTGGCCAGCCAATGACAGAGAGAAAAGTTATTTATTTTGGGCTCGTTATTTTTACAGCACTCTCTCTTTGATGATACTCACCTGAAGCACATTTAATACTTTACGTTTCAGTGGATAGACTCTCTCTCTCTCTCAAAAAAAAGTATTAATATGTACCATTTATGGGTAAAATAAGGTACACATATGTAACTTTTAGCTTTTGTATCTTAGAGTATCGTCCCAGTGACAGCTCTGTTCCCTTTCTTTTTTTCCTTCTTTTTTTCTAAGAATGTAGTCATAGACCAGTCATAAAAAATAAGTCTTTTGATTGGCATTCCGTGCCGGCCAATCAGCAGCAGCCACAGCCCCTCAGGGCTTCACTGCACTGCCAGAGTTACGTTTCACCCAGCATTTCAACATAATCACCTTCACTGCCAGAACATCGAGCCACTCAACAATCTTCGACTGCCTACAATAAGCTGAACGAACTCCAAAACACTGGTGTTGCATTTTAGGCCAGCACACAGAAGCCATTCACAGTTACACTTTGACTTCTACAGCATATAGCAGAGACATAAACAGCCTGTTTGGGGGTCTATTTTGGTATGTGTTTATGGAGGCAGACCTAATGTGACCTTTTTGGCACATTTGGTCAAAGTGAAAGTCTGGCAGGAAGCCATTCATGGAATTATCACGAGCTCTGCTCCGACTGTTAAGAGTCGGTCAGCGGCCAGCCGCAGATAAACCCAGAAACCAACCGTGTCTAGATTAACATTGGTTTAAGGCTTTGAATTCGTAAGTGGTTGTCACATTCAGTGCCTTTTTGGCACCAATTTGAGATCTGGTCTGAATCCGACTGTTGAATAGTATACACAGATGACAGGATTGTCGTGAGTTTTACTGCTTTCATTCTCACGATCGGCGCTCATGATAATGAATGGGTTCTCACGCACTCTGTGGCTCTCTGTGGTGCTTACACTGTAATACTCCTCGTATGGTGTGTAAATTGCAGTGTAAACACTGACCCTCGTCTCTGACCCTGCGCTCATGTGGGATGAGTGCCTCTCACACTTGCTGCTGTCAATCAAATCTTGCCATCTCCGTGTAAAAAACTCCCTGTACACATCCTACCGTGCTGTAGCTGAGATTACCGTCATGAAAACTTCATTTGACATGCTTTTTAGAGTACTACGATTGTGCTATATGTGCAGGTATAAAAAGGTAGTCTGAAAATGTAATTCTTAAATTATATTTCCTGTACAATAAAATGCATTATTTATGTACATTTTTATTTCATATTGTGGCACAGGTATAATATATGCTACCATAAAAGTTTGGCGCAAGTAAGATTTTTTGAAGAATGCATAAAATTGATTGAAATCTCAGTGAAGACATTTATAATGTTAAGTTTTTTTTTTTAATTAATTTTTTTTTTCATTAAGTAATCAGAAAAAAATAAAAATCATGGTTTCCAATAAAAATACGAAGTAGCACAACTCAACATTAATAATAATACGTTTCTTGAGCAGCAAATCAGTGTATTAAATGATTTCTGAAGAATTACGTGACACCGAAGACTGGAGTAATGCACTGTTAAAAAAAAAAAAAAAAAGTTGAGCCAACTTAAAATTTTAAGGTAACAAGCTTCAGCAGATTTTTGGGTTTTCTCAACTTCTCATTTTAAGTTTATACAACAAAAATTTGAGAATCTCCCACAAAAATAAGTTCTCAAAAATCTGCTGAAGCTGGTAAAAAATTTAAGTTCGCTCAACTTTTTTGTTTTTTTACAGGGTGGCTTTTAATTTTAAAATATACTCAAATAGAAAACAGCTAGTTTAAATTGTAACAATATTTCACAACATTACTGTTTTTACTGTGTCTTTGATTAAATATAAACAGCCTTGATGAGTAGAACTTCTTCTTTCAAAAAACATTAAAAATGCTTCTGACCTCAAACATTTCAATTGTAGTGTAGGTTAATTAGATAAAATGACATTTTAAATCCTTTCTAAGGTTTGGTATGATAATACAATATAGAATTATTATTAAACTTTTATTATCTATTTTAGATCATATAATAATTAGCTAAAATTACATACCGTAGTTACATTTTAGAGACTTCATGAAGTTTTTAAATGGTTGGAATCATAAAATTATATATATATATATTTTTTAAATATGGGATTTTATTTAACATATTGGTAACACTTTACAATAAGGTTCATTAGTTAACAACATTAGTTAACATAAACTAAGAATGAACAATGCTTCTACAGCATTTATTAATCTTAAAGTTAATTTCAGCATTTACTAATGCATTATTAAAATCACAAGTTGTGTTTGTTAACATTAATTAATGCACTGTGAACTAACATGAATAAACAATGAACAACTCTATTTTCATTAACTAACCTTAACAAAGATTAATAAATAGTGTAATAAATGCATTGCTCATTATTTGTTCATGTTAGTTAATACATTAACTAATGTTAACAAATGACACCTTATTGTAAAGTGTTACCAAAATATTATATTATAAAATGGATTAATTAGTTAATTTTTGTTGTTGTTGTTGTTTTATCAGACAATTATTATATCCCACAGTGATATCTCTCTTTTTTTCTTCTCAGATCTAGTTTATTTTTTCAGTATGCTTAGGATTGCCTGTTTCTTTGTTTTTGTTTTTTTGGCTCAGTTTTAAATAATACATTTCAACCTGAAGTATGTTAATGTACATTTAGACCAAACATACTCATATGAAGGGCCAAAAAAATCAAATTTAATTGAGGACTGTAGACCAAAAAGTGAATGTTGCATTGTATCCAACTATATTCGATTATATTAAAATGTATAAATTTCTTTTCTTAGAATTAAACAAAAATATGAATACAGTTTTGAAGATTTTTTTAATTTTTTTTTTTTTAATTTTTTTTTATACCAAAATTTCACTTATCTTGTTCACTTATCTAAAAAGAAAAATAGAAATTAAGTTATGGTTCAATGTCATGCCCCAAACACCCCCCCCCCCCCCCTGCCCTTGTTTGGACATCTCTGATTTAGTCCCTCAGCTGCTTCACTTTCTATCAGTATTTCAGGTGAATGTAGTATTTGAGCACCAGTAGGTGGCATTAGTGAGCACAGCAGGGGCCAGAATGGATCTGTTTGAACACACATGAACACGACAGCTAGTCACAGATACCTTAAAAGTTCACACATATTTCATCTGTATATTGTTGATGCAATTAAAGTGTTTAATACGGAATATATAATAATCTACGTGTCCTCTCTCAGTTTGTTCAGCGTAAAGCGTGTCCCGGACGCGTCGTGCACATCTGTAACCTCCCAGAGGGCAGCTGCACAGAGAATGACGTCATTAACTTAGGGCTTCCCTTCGGCAAAGTGACCAACTACATCCTCATGCGCTCGACACATCAGGTAAGAGATTTCAGCTCTGAAATGAAGATGGCGATATATCGTACAGTTTGTCGTAAATAAAATGCTAGCGCTAGGCTGAGTAGTGCAGAAATAGATTTAGACAAGCATTTTATGTACTTTATCTTTGTACATTTAAACCCTGACAGCGATGATATCTCCATTACCCCGATTCGTTAATCAAATTTGACTTTTTGATTGGTCCTGTTAGTACAGTCTGGATCAAATTCTGGGTCCAGTGCCAAGTTTGACATGTGCCTGAAATGCCTGGCATTGAATTGATCTCGTAACTGTCTCGAAGATTTATTACGCAATTAAAAAGTATATCTGTTTGGATCACATTTGACACATTTTATGTTTCGTGCATGCTTTAACGATTTGACTTTGGCGTCAGGCTTTTGTGGAAATGGCATACGTGGAGGCGGCGCAGGCGATGGTGCAGTACTACCAGCTGCAGCCGGCTACCATCAACGGACACAAGCTACTGATCCGCATGTCCAAGAGATACAAGGAGCTGCAGCTGAAGGTATGAAGCTCTTCTGGGCTCATCGTGATCACGGGATTCAAACAAACCCAACTCAAGAGTGTTTTCCTTTCTGACCCAGAAACCAGGTAAAGATGTCGATTCTATTATCCAAGACATCAATTCCCAGAGAGAGCGAGACGAGATGCAGGAGATCGACAGGTGAGACCAGGAGACTTTTGTATCGAGACTTTTTGGGTCTTTTTTTTATTTTTAGTCTGGATCTACTGATTTATTCAACAATGCATACAAATACCAATTCATATTTATGATGAAATGAATACATCTCTTCTATCATCGAAGAATTGTTTTAATTTCTAATTAGTTTGAAATCAAAATTCATAACTAAAAACAAAAAATGGATTTTGGTCTGAAATGTCAGTGTGATTAAACTGTCCTCATATCTTAAAAAAGAAAAGAAAAATCATATTATTATTGTTATCATCATTTATAATTGTATATTATTATTTTATTTTATATAATATAATATTTGATATGTCCTGGAAATGTAAGTCATGTGGTGTGACCAACATGCAGAAGGGAAAAACATTAAAAAGGAAATGACATAATACAAATGTCTTTGTGATAATATAGAATTATCAACTAAATTTCAATTTTCTATTTTAGTTATAATGTAGATAAATTAGCTAAAATTACAATTTTTAGATACTTAAATATAGTAGATATAGAATACTTAAATGTAGAATTGTATTAATTTTTAAATTGAAAATGCAAAAATAAATTAATAAAATTAACACATTTTTAATTTTTTTGTAATTCATAATATGGATTCATATTAAAATATTTTGTATTTATTATATAATATTTGTTATTTATAATATTATAATATTTAATAATTTCTTATTGATCAGATAATTTGACCTGTTCATAACAAGGAAAAGTTAGTTCAGTTCGTAAAATTACGTGAATCATCTTCTCAAAAAATTTAATATTTATTTATTAATTAAAAAAATATATTTTTACAGTATTTGTAAAAAAAAAAAAAAACTTTCACTTTAAAAATATACATTTAGAAACTTTTTTAAAATCATGATTAAGATGTGTTTTATTTATTTTTTATTTAATTTATTATGTATATATATATATATATATATATATATATATATATATATATATATATATATATATATATATATATATATATATATATATATATATATATATATATATATATATATATATATATATATTTTATGTGATGGTTGCACCCCATGACATCATTAAATTTGAGCTTTTCTTGAAAATGGTATAAAAGTTTTTCAAGACAATAAACCCACCAAAGAGCACAATTCTATGACCTATGCCACATGTGTTTTAAATGTAAATTTTAAAGATTTTTCCTTTTCTTTATCGTTGTCTCAAACCTGCTTCTGTTTTGTGCAGGTATTTGCCGGAGCGTGCCAGATCACGCAGTCCAGTCAGTCGTTCTCTGAGTCCGCGCTCACACAGTCCAAGCTTCACTTCCTGTAGCTCCGCCCACAGTCCACCGGGGCCGCCCTGTCGGCCTGACTGGAGCAACGGCATGGGGCCCCGCCGGCCCTCTTGGGACTGGACGTCCCATTCCCGAGGCGATGAGGACCCCCGCGATAGAGACGACTGGAGGAACGACGAGGAAGAGAGACCTAACGGATGGCTGTCCGAGCGCAGGAAACCCTACCTTAAAACCGGGGACCGTATCAGCCCACGTATGGGGCCCGGGGACGAGCGGAGCAGGGACTGGTACCCCCGCGGAAGTCCTCAGGGTTCGTCCTTCTCCTCCTATCATGCCTTAGACGACTTTTACAAGAAAGACTCTCTGTACAAGACTGATAAACTGAGCAGGCTGCAACATCAGAGACATGAGGGGAAAACGAAGAGAAGGGACGGCGGTGACTACCACAGACCACGACACTCAGAGTCAGACGTGACAGACGACACAAACTCCAACCGGACAGCTGAAGACCGAGGACGCAGCAAGAGGCCGAGCCGGAGACAAGACAGGGAGGAGAAGGAGTCCGAAAATCAGGCACGTCCTGTTTCAGTTCAACAGAGTTCATCTGAAGAACAACTGTAACACTGTTTCAACTGAATCACAACATTTGAAATTAAGAATATTAAACATGTAAATGTAAAATATATTACCATTCAATTCATATATTTTATAAAATATCTTTATATTATTTTAGTTTAATATTATACATTATTAAAAATATATAGGCCCGGTTTCACAGACAGGACTTAGACTAAGCCAGGATTAGGCCATTGTTCAATTAGGAAATTTAAGTAATTTTTATTAACATGCCTTAGAAAAAACATTACTGGTGTGCTTCTCAAAACAAAACAAAGGCACTGATATATTTTAAGATCAGTCAGTGCAAGTTTCTTTCAGTCAAAACAGCTAAGATTTACACTTTAGTCCAGGACTAGGTTTAAGCCTTGTCTGTGAAACCGGGGGATAAACTTAAAAAAAAAAAAAAAAAATCAATCAATGTTTGAGTATTATTTTTTTAAATTCTCTGTTTGGTTCTATTCTATTCTATTCTATTCTATTCACATGTGCTTTATAGACAACATTTTAATAGCACTGTTTTATTGTATTGCAGAAGGTAGAACATAGAGCCAAAGAAAGACCAGCGTCTCCTCATAACAGCAAACCTGTAGAGTCTTCAAAGTGTGACAGAGATGGTGACAGTGAAGTAAATATATGTTCATTCATTCATATACCAGTCTGCATTTTTGCATTCCGAAATTTAGAAAATATATAGTGAAAACACCAATATTGTGAAATATTACAATTTAAAATAACTGTTTTCCATTTTAATATATTTAAAAAAACGAAATTTATTCCTGTGATGCAAAGCTGAATTTCCAGCATCATTACACCCGTCTTCAGCGTCACGTGATCCTTCAGAAATCATTCTATTATGCCGATTTGCTGCTCAAGAAACATTTCTGATTATCAGTGTTTGAAACACTTGTGCTGCTTCGTATATTTGTGGATTTTTCTTTCTTTTCAGGATTCTTGCATTTACAGCATTTATTTGAAATGGAAATACATTATAAATGTCTTTACTGTCACTTTTGGCCAATTAAATGTATCTTTGCTGAATAAAAGTATTAATTTCTAATGTGTCCTGGTTTTCAGGGACTGGAAAGTGTAGATGATGGAGAGGAGGAGAGCTGGTATCCTAAAAGCATGGAGGAACTGGTGACCGTAGATGAAGTTGGAGGAGAGGACGACTCTATAGTTGAACCTGATCTACCTGATCTTCACGAGGAGGACCAGAGAGTCGAGCCCAGTCAGTCGACGGCAGAGAGCCCTAAACCAAACGAAAAGACCCCAACAGAAAGCGAGGAGACCACGGTGGACCCTCCTACCCTTCCACTGCTAGATCTGGTCCCAGAGGAAAGCTCTGGAGGTGCTCAGTCCAGCCCCGGAGAGAGACCATCTGCCCCAGAGCAAGCGGTCTGTCAGCTCAACCGCTTCCCGTCCCAGGAGTTCAAGAGCGCTTTGGAGGAGACCTGCTCCGCCACTCATATAGACACACACATCGACACAACCACTGCAGCCGGTCCTCTAAACAACAACAGCACATGTGAAAGTGGCAAAGTGAATGACTTGAGTAATGATGAAAAAATGTCAGCAGAGATGGACAACAAGGAACCATGTCTCAAACAGGACACTCAGAAGAAAGGTACTGACTTTAGTTTGTTAGTGAATGTCTATAATGAAAGCAAATGAAAATATGTTCCAAGAACGTTTTGATAATGCTCCCATTAAGTTTTAAAAATGTTATTTTTGAATGTTCTCTGAAGATTTAAAACTTCCAAAACGTCTACATTCCATTTGTTCATTTTGCAAACATTATGGGAACGTTATTTTTGAATGTTCTCTGAACATTCTAAAACGGTTAAATTAAAAAAAAAAAACAGATGAATGTCCAACTAAAAGGTTTCAAGAAAAAGATGTTTGCTGAATGATGTATAAATAATGTTTTTGAGTTAACCTTTTAAGAACATTATTAAAGACCAGGTAACTTTGATGCTGGAAGAAGTCTTAACTTTGACAGAACGATGGACAGTGTTCTAAGAACATTGCCTGTTCGCTGGGGAGTTGGGGAGTGTTACTTCTTCATACTAATAATACCATTGTAGTTCTTAGTTCCTCATACAGATCTAAAAAGTGTCACTTAATATCGATTGGTGAATTTTTGCATGTGAAATCCTGTCATTTCAATAGGAATCCACATTGGGAATTATATTGTGAGGGTGAAGGATTTCCCCATGCAGATTTCACATCAGATTTGGTCATGCAAATTCCCCACTTTGACCAACAGAAAGAAGCTTGGTTTATGAGTGACCTTTGTGTGAGCTGTGCATCATACATACTTGCTTCACTGTAGACAATAGACCTTTTTGACTTGCAAAATTGTGCTAATAAGACCGCACCTGTAGTCTAATTACAGAGTCATATTATTAAGATTGCTGTTCAAAAGTGGTTCAGATTCACTGACTGAGCAAGTTTTCTTCAAAGCGTTAACTAGTGAGCAAGTCCGAAACTTGGATCCTTCTGACTGACTCATTAAAAAGAACTAATTCTTGAGAATAATGTGACATGAACTTCGAATTTTGTACTTAAATATTATCAATATTCAAATTATATTTGAATTTAAAAGGCATAATTTCAGTTAGGGGGAAAAAAAGGCCACATGAGGGCCCATCGAGTAAAATATTACTAATGCATGTTTATTAAAAGCAATAAAATAACATGACTATCTGTGAAAAAAAAGTGCATTATGTTTAAAATAATGTTTATAAACCAAATATAATTAAATTGCTTAAACAATTATAAACAAAATGGCATACAAAGGGCTGAAAGCCAATCACACAGTCCTTTTTTTTTCATTTAAAACATGAGATGCAGTGGGATCTGAGACATGTTTTATAAAAGTTGAACGTACATTAATTTTACACTGTAAAGTGATAAGTTGACTTAACTTAAAAAAATTGAGGAAACCCGTTGCCTTACAATTTTTAAGTAAATAATAATTTAAAAAAATAAGTGAAGTGAATTGTCAAGTTCACTTAACTTTTTTTTAAATTATTATTTACTTAATAATTATAAGGCAACAGGTTTCCTCAATTTTTTTAAGTTAAGTCAACTTATCACTTTTTACAGTGTACATGGCTTTCTATACATGCATCTCTCTTGTGTGAGACGTGAGTGCAACAGTGATAGATTGTCCCGCTAGAAAAATGCGCCAAAATGTGTTGTGTGTGAACGGCTTGGCTTGGTTTCAGTTTTGACGTTAACAAGATCTTCTTCGCATTAATAAGCCTGCCTTAACGCACACCTAAAATTCAAATGCAAAAAAAAAAAAATCGCCAAATATTTGAAATTCTAATATTTATTTGACAGCCCTAGCTCACGATGTTCATTTTTCCATGCAAAAAACACTAGTGTGCACTCAAACGTAACTTAAAAATTAGCCAACGCCACCTAACAAGACGAATCTGGCGAAACAGCATTTTTTGCATTTGCAACGATTTTAGATGCAGCCCTACTAATATTTTTTTAATGAGCCAAGCAAAAATTTAACTTAACTTGATTAAACTTTGTCTTGATTGAAAAGCTTTGACATTTGATAATATTCTTTTTTGCATTTTGTGACTTTTGTCTGACCCGTTAAAAAGTACTTGAGAATAATTTGTCCATGAATCAGACATCACTGTTTGCATCATGGTCATTTTTGCATGCCGGAAACAATGGTGTTCAGTTGAAAGTGTCCTAAAAATTAACTAACGCCACCTCACAAAATGATATCAGACTAAACCGCATTTGTTGCATTTGCACAGTCCTGCTAATATGTGACCACAAAACCTGTCATCATAAGTCGCACGGGTATATTTGTAGCAATAGCCAACAATACATTCATTGTATGGGTCAAAATTATAAATTTTTCTTTTATGGCAAAAATCATTAGGATATTAAGTAAAGATCATGTTCCATGGATATATTTAGTAAATTTCCTACCGTAAATATATCAAAACTTAATTTTTGATTAATAATATGCATTGCTAAGAACTTCATTTGGACAACTTTAAAGGCAATTTTCTCAATATTTTGATTTTTTTGCACCCTCAGATTCCAGATTTTCAAATAGTTGTATCTCGGCCAAATATTGTAACCATAAATCAATGAAAAGCTTAATTATTCAGCTGTCAGATGATGTATAAATATCAATTTCAGAAAACTGACCATTGTGGCCATGCAAAAATTTACCTAAACTTGATTAAATTTGCAAAGCTTTGACATTTTGATAATAACTTTTTTTGTTTTGTGACACGAGGATAGGTAGATGATGTCAGAATTTTCAGGTTAAAGTAAATGATCTGCGCGAACTTGATTGAACTAATGTTTTCAAGGTAAAAAAAAAAAAAAACTACCAAAATTTTCTCAAATTTGGAAATTGACACTTTTTTTTCCCCTACAAAACTTGTGAAATTCAGTCATTCAAGTTTTTTTTTTTTTTTAGGAGTTGCATTTAAAATCTACTTTCCTCAAAATCCTTAGGGGGCAATTTTGAACATTTAGTGGCAGTTTAATGTGATTTAAAGGCTGCAGATACAAAAAAAAATGTACTCAAATCAATGATACACAACAAACGCTAAAGCATTTCCTCCCACCTATTCGTCTATTTCAGATATTCCTGACTCATTACCAGCCCCTTCACCTCAGGCGACAGACATCCTTGCTGCGTCACCCTCTCAGGAGCAGGAGAAAGCCATCACTGAACACAGCATACCGTTAGGTACGTCCACCAGAAATCAAAAGGGTCGAACCAAATGCCGCAAGTGCCATGTGGTCAGGTAGAAGAAAGCATGAGCAATAGTAATAGCGACACTTTTCAACGAGAGCAGTGTTAATAAATCGGTTCTGGCTGTGATGTGGGCTCGCAGTGGGTGACTGAAGCCTTTAAGGCCAGCTGATGTCAGTGGAGCATTTGTCATCCTGCTGAGTGAGGTGTGAATTGCACCCTCGAGGCCCAAGTTTGTGCACTCATTACCACACAGCTAACACACTAGATTCCCTCACAGAAGAGCTGACTTTACACCCCTGCACACACTCACAGAGACATATATGTGAAATGTGCCTCAGAAAGAAGTTGGTATGGTGTTCTGATTTCCGGGTTGGTTTTGTTGTTTTTGGCAGGTGTGGAGTTCATCGTGCCAAGGACGGGGTTTTATTGCAACCTGTGTGGTTTGTTTTACACCAGCGAACAAACAGCCAAGACGTCACATTGTCGGAGTACAATTCACTACAGGAACCTACAGGTCATAAATACGAACATGCAGTCTTCCTTTCTCTTTTCACACAAATATGAAAGGTTCTCTCTTTCTTAACCTTTTCTGTGCAAAGTCATTTGACAACCGATGAACAACATAAACCTTGAAGCAACTGACTGATGATTCAAAGAGCTCTAAAAACACACGCATTTTATCTTAAGAATTTATAAAATAAAATGATATGCTTTAAATTTCTGAATTTCATATCATACTTGTGTGTGATAAATAGACTGGAGAAGGCTTGATATTTTGTCAATGGCAAAAAGCGCTTTTGTTTGCATGATACATCCACACCCATAGGTGTCAGTATGAAGTCCAAAACTATTAGCGTAACATGCCAGTGAAACATAAAACCTTTTAGTGCACCTTTACAGAACCTTTGTGGTACCATTAGACCCTTTTTTCAAACAAACTTTGTTTGTTAGGTGTGGCATATAAGATTTATCGCAAGTATTCTTAAGAAAGAAGATGATTAATCATGGTATCAAATGTTGTACTGTGTCAGAGTGAAGCAGTACTTCCAGATTGTAATTACGGCCCATTTATGAAACTTTTACTAACTCCGATATCATTTGCTAGTTGGAACACAACTTTTTATGAAAAACTTGTTCATTTTTGGTAATTTCTGGTTGTTGATTTGGAGTAAGCTCTACGTAAGAAAAGCCTTATGCAAATAAGCCTTATGCAAATAAATAAATAAACTTTCAAACAGTACAATACATATGGGAAAAGTTACACTACAGACTAGCTAACAATACATGGAAGCTACTTAAGTTATTCAAATCAGTGAAATCAGTGAACTGCTGCTTAAAATCTCTTCTCAAATAAACTGATTCACTAAAATGAATCAGACTTTCCAACAGTACATCTGAGATTAGCTACACTTACAGGTTAGCTAACTACATGGAAGCTACTTAAGTGACTCAGATCAGTAAATCAGTGAACTGTTTCCTAAAATCTCTTCCTAAACAAACTAATTCACTTAAATAAATCAGACTTTTCAGTGGCACTTATGAGATTAGCAACATAACTGACTAGCTAACTACATTGACGCTACTAAAGTGACTTGCATCAGTGATTTGTTTCTTAAAATCACTTCTTAAAAGAACTGATTCGCTAAAAAGAATCACGTATTCTAGTGGTAAATGAGATTAGCTACATTAGCTACCAAACTACATTAGAGCAACTTAAGGGACTTAATTAGTCAACTGTTCTTAAAATCTCTTTCCAAATAAACTGATTCACTAAAATGAATCAGACTTTCCAGATTTCCTGATTCAGTAAAATGAATCACATATTCATGAGATTAGCTACATTACTGAATACCTAACTACATTAGAGCAACTTAAGGGACTTAATTCAGTCAACTGTTCTTAAAATCTCTTTCCAAATAAACTGATTCACTAAAATGAATCAGACTTTCCAGATTTTCTGATTCAGTAAAATGAATCACATATTCATGAGATTAGCTACATTCCTGACTACTAACTACATGAAAGCTACTTAGCTATTTATGGAAGATTTGAATCAGTGAATTATTTCTTAATCTCTTCCCAAATGAACTGATTCACTAAAATGAATCAGACTTTCCAGATTTCCTGATTCAGTAAAATGAATCACATATTCATGAGATTAGCTACATTACTGACTATCTAACTACATTAGAGCAACTTAAGGGACTTAATTCAGTCAACTGTTCTTAAAATCTCTTTCCAAATAAACTGATTCACTAAAATGAATCAGACTTTCCAGATTTTCTGATTCAGTAAAATGAATCACATATTCATGAGATTAGCTACATTCCTGACTACTAACTACATGAAAGCTACTTAGCTACTTATGGAAGATTTGAATCAGTGAATTATTTCTTAATCTCTTCCCAAATGAACTGATTCACTAAAATGAATCAGACTTTCCAGCGGCACATATGACAGAGAACCACTTAGCAGAGTGTATTTGACTATTGTGTCAGCTCGCTTGGCAGCAAGGCTGCACGCAATGTGAATAACGCGAAATGCGAAATTCAACATTGTGAAATTCAAACAGCGATGTAACATTTAGTCATGCTACACTGCTACTTGTTGGAAATAGTAGCTTGTCACTGAAAAGGCTACGCTTACTTAGTTACCCCCCACCACTGGTGACTGCAATGTAAGATTGACTGATCTAAGAAGCCCGGTCTCCAGGGTGGGATATAGTTTCTCATTATAACCCTTCAGAAACGCACACATATAGACAGACGAACACACTTTCCAACACAACATGGCTGAGGCGGCAAGGAGCCGGACATTCCCCGTCATCACAGTCAGACCACAACCAGTTGTCGTGCCTCTCAGACGAGAGCGGTCAGCCAAAGAGTGTCACCTCGTACTTCACTTCTCCGCCTTGAGGTCTGCCAGCTGTGTTGAGTTTACAAGAACTACAGTGAGAAGGTGACAGCTGAATTTAACACCAGAAGCGCGAGACAGGTGAAACCGAGACAGACAGAGAGAGAGAGAGACTGTAAACACTACAGGAAACACCTGCTTTCCTCCCACATTTTGACCTTCTTCTGTTTCAACTCTCCTTGTTTCACTGGTAAACGAATATGCTTTTTTGGAAGGACGCACATATATGGGAGTTTCTTCAACACTTATGTCTTTAAAACCGACCTCAACAATAAGTCCAGTATAACATGAGCACAAAATTATTTTGCAACTTTAATATATGAAAGTACTATCATGTAATTGAGTCAAATTATGCAAAAACTGTAACCAGATTGTGTGCAATTAGGATACATAAAAAGCTTGCTATGAAATTAGCCTTAGTAAGACTAAGCTGTCAGCCATTTTATCCACTAGTAGACATTGTTAGTGGAACATGATCAAACAAAGGGGTTTGAAAAGTATGTTTATGATAGAGTTTAGTCTCTAAGCCAAAAGAGCAACACGCGATATCCAAATTAGCATGAACTTACTTGAGTATAACAGTCATAACAGATGCTGTCAGTCAGCCATTTTAGTCAGAGAAACCAAACTGTTGCCCTTCAAGGTTTCATGGCTGCGCCTATGCCTGTAATTTAGAAGTAAACTGTCATTTGTGTAATTTAGGATTGTTTGTTTTTATAGAAGTATCTGTCGCAGCTGGCAGAGGAAAGTCTCTTGAACTTCCACACGGAGCCGCCAAACACTGAATGAAGCTCACGTGAGACTATCAGGACTGCACCACTGCTGGGACATGCTGCAAAACAAGGACAAAGAGGATGGGACACGAGGAGAACCAGAGCAATTGGATCCTCTGTGTAGTCTAGTTCATAGCAATATGAATCGTACGAAAGTTTTCAAGAATTAAAAAAATCGACTTTTTAAATGTCATACATTTTAAAAGAGTAGGTCACTGAAAAGTTCCAAACCCATATTACTTTTCGTTCTGTGAAATACATTTTTTATTTATTTTTATTCAGAATGTTTATGATGCTAATACAGTGGAATTGAAGCGTTTTGTGGTTACAAAATTTAAAAAGCACCATAAAAGTATCATAAAAGTAGTCCATGCAACATGTGCACTATGTAAGGAATAATCAACGGCTAGGTGTGCATTACACGATCTGAATGCCTCCGCGAAGTGCATTCAAATCGTTTAATGCACAGCTAGCCGTTGATTATCCCGTTTATGTCATGGTCATTTGCCAGCATTCACATATTAAAGATGTTAACAATATTTGCGCTGCAATATTTGACCGGAACGATAAAAATGACGGTTATTTTGTTTGTATTACTATTCAACTGTAACTGTATGTTACTATGGTTACCAATGTTTATAGGAAGCGGATTAATATAGAACGTGATTAAACTGATCTGGAACTACCTGTGCGGTTAAACGAATTTAATCAACACCTGCCAGCCAATCAGAATCCAGTATTCAGACAGACCATGGCATAAATTAATTTAGTTTCATCATAGCCATGATTCAGCTAAAATGAGGGAAAGAATCAGGGTTATTGTCGCAAACTAAAACCATAAATTTGTTACTTGAAACAAATGTTAACTGAAATAAAAAAATCTTAAACTTATTTTATTTCAGCTAATTGCTAAGGCAACATTTCTTATTTTTAATTTAGTTTAACTTTAAGTACTAAAATAACTAAAAATAATAAACGGAAACGAATAAATAAAAACTATAGACATTTTTTAAAAAAAGAAAACAAAAACAAAAAATTACTATCTCAAATTAAAACAAACAAAAATAAATAAATAAAAATTAAATCTAATTCACAATATTAACAAAATCTTAGTATAATATATTTATATAACACTAGAAAGAATTAGTACAACATGGCCATGATTTACTTAAAGTGAGGAAAATAATTAACAAGTCATGGGAACTAATTCTTAATTCGTGACCACTATATATTTTTATGCAACATGTCATTTGTACTTGACAGCCACAGTCTCCATTCACTTTCATTTTCTAGAAAAGAGCAGCAGGAACATTCTACAAAATATCTTCATTTGTGTTCCACTGGAAAAATAGTCAGTCATACAGGTTTGAAACATGAGGGAGAGTAAATGATGACAATTTTCAGTTTTCTGTGAACTCAAAGTGCCCTGTCCTTATTTGTAGGACAAAACTCAGTGTGTGTGTCCTCTGTAGTCCAGCATGGAATTTTATTACACTGTGAAAAATATGTATCAGAATGTGAAATGCACTGGTAAGTGTAGTGTTTACATCATCTGCCTCTGCCTCATTCATACTCTAAAGCTTGCATATATGTTGAATTTTCTCTGTGGTGGACAAGTATAAACTTCACTCCAGAAGTGCCTCATTTAAACTTATATTTAAATTTAAAGAGTTGTAAAATTATCCTCAGGTTCATACTTGTGAATATTCTGTTGATGCTCTTTAAATTAATAATTTGCGTCATTCGTCAGGTCTTCAATCTGTTTCATGCTTGAAATATTCACTTTTCGAAGTGCCTTATAATGTATTAAAAGCCCCAAATGCTTAAAAATCAGTTGAAAACAATGGAAAGCTGCTTCTGTGTAATGTCTGCCATACTATTTGGCTTTAGATTTCCATCATTGCTGTACACAAAGCTCAGACTTTAGGGATACTTGAACTGGACCATGTTTATTTGTCTAATATCAAATTTATATAAAGCGGAGTGAGTGTTATAATGCTAGTATATTATTGGAATGGTTCTGGAAAACTTTTTCTCCTGCTGTTTTATATTCTGTTAATAATAGCACTCGATTTTATGGAAGAAAAATATGTATAAATATTTTGGGTTGCATTGATGCAAATATTAAATAAACATTTTGGAAAATAATGATGCTTGATGTTTATGTGAAACAAACGGCTAAAGAAAGTGTCCCATGATGGCCCTGATTGACATGTCTGGGCCTGTACGTTATGAAATCACCCCTACAACTTTTTTAAAACTGGGTCAGATGAATAATATAACAAGAGAGAAGGACTTCATCCTCACCCATGCGCAATCTGTTACATAATTACATCACTTCTGTTCCAGCGTCCATCGCAGAGAGGCGGAAAGTCACGATCTTCACCGAAGACCTCGTAGAAAATACGAGAAAGATCGGCTTCATCCGAACTCAATTTTCATTGGTCATTTTGTCATCCGCCTCTATTTTTCTAACCAATCAGAGAGCTCGCAGGACAGCATTACGCTATCGAGTTGCCGGGCAGAGAACACAAAATCAACATCAACGGAGAGTACGCTCTAACTTGGACTACGCGATAAAGCAGGTTAGTAGGATTTGTTCCTTATCGACTGCCCGTTGTTTTAAAGCAACTTATTTTGCGATATTCAAGACTTTTCGAGGGTTTTATTTTAGACGCCGTGTCAAATAAGGAAGAAAACGGCGGTTGTTCGCTGCTAGTCCCGAGGCTTTGTTTATGTTTATGTTGCGCTCGTGCACTTGCGCGTGCAAATAACGCCATACATTGAATGCGTGCTCTACATCAAATATTAAACACATTAATAGCAATTTACATAAAAACGGAGTTTTTCTTAGCCAAAACACTTTATTTTGCAGACTGCAGGTCTTCTGTCGGTATGGTAATGCGATCCATTCATTGTGTCAGGCTTGTGTTGGAGCCAAATGGACGCTGCTGATTGGAGCAGCTGCTTGTTCTCTTTTATTCATTCGTTTTTGCCTCGCAAAGAAATATTAACGTTAATATTTGTGAATCCTAGGTGCGAAGGCACATTCCATACGCTGTAAAACTTAATTTCCTAACCATGGCAACTGACTGTGAGGCATGGCTGAATGCAAACCCTGTTGGTAAGTTCAAGTTTATTTTTATCGCGATATTTAGTGATTTTTTTGTGTCACAGTAAATGTTTTTAGGTCAGTGTTCGAGTACTGTTTTTGGTATATGATATGAAAAGTCTTGCAGAATCTGCCAAGGTCAAGACTATGACTTGTTTTAACTCTGACATTGGAATGGGAGGGGGAAAAAAATAATAATAAGGGGCCCAAACTTTGGCCCCTAGTGCTAATGCTGTTTTATTATGCATATTTAGTCTCAAATTACAAGTTTGATATGCGTATTCGTATGTAAATGGTTCTAAACGCTCTCGTCATCCACAGAAGCTGGAGATCTCAGCGATTCCTTCCCTTCCGGGGATGAGGACAACACCTTCACTGGAAATGTTAATAACGAAATCAACGGAAACTGGATATCGGCCCCCACCGGCAGCATCCACGAGGCAAGACTCAAGGCCAAGGTGAAGAGACGTCTGAGGAAGACCTCCTCCAGGGACTCGGGCCGGGGCGACTCGCTGAGCGATAACAGCGAATCGGTCCGGTCCGTGGTTCCACCCACCAGCCCTAAGGGCAAACTGCTAAACAGGAGGTCGAGGATGGGCAAGGGACGAGGCCTGCCGAAGAAAGGTATCAGTGCTGTTTGATTCCTTAACCTAGAACAATAGGGGCTTTCGCACCTGAGTAACCTTTTCGTAGTTCCTAGAAATAATGGTGGAAGTTCCCACTTTCTGGCGTTTTCACACCACAGCAACTAGAAACGCATTTAGTTGTAGGAAATCTGTTTGGAGGAACTAAATGATCTCCTACTTCAGAGTAGGGTCTAAAACAGTTCTATAGGAACTACTAGTGACGTTAATGTACACTCATTGGCCAAACGCATACCAAACACTGGCGACCCGTCATTTTGAAAAAGCCAAGTAAAAATATTTTCTCCACAAACATGGAAATTTTTGCTCCGTGCAAGTTTTTTTTTTTTTTTTAAAGTTGGGTGGATCCTGTTTGTCAGTGTTTTTATTGTTCATAAATCATTCTAAAAGTGATTCCAACTTTACCGTTCCTCTGTGTTGTACTTTACTCATAGAATTAGAACGATAAATAAACATTTATAGTTAGCGTCCTTGGTGTCAACGGCACAACTACAAAGATATACTATCATCCACACCAATGTCTGATAACATCATGTTTATTATAAGCACGCTGCAGTTTTGTCATTTACCGCTTTAAATACTTATATTCAGTTTGGATTCTGATTGGCTGTCAATGTTTTTATCGTTCATCAGCTTAAAAAAAAATCCATCTATATTGTTCTGTGTCGTTATTGTTATAGTTGTGGTGTGGACTTGATTCTTATAGAATCAGAATGGTAATTAAAGCGTAATAGTTATCGTTATAGCTAGTATTCCCTATAGAACGTCAACTATAACGATAACTATATTAGTGTCCACGCCAACAGACGATAAAATACTGTTTATTATAAGCACACACTGCAGGATGGATTCTCTTTGGTTGCAAGTGTTTTTAATCATTCATTAGCTGGGAAAAAAATGGTTTTTAATATATGACTCCAACTATATTATTATCGTTATAGTTGTGGTTTGGAGTTATTTATTTTTGTAGATGGATTCAGAATGATTATTAAAACTTTATAGTCGTAATTAAATTTACTGCTTTTGGCAGGAACAGCCCTTTAGCCTGAAGTCTTTTCTGTTTGGAATTTTGATTCAGTTGAACTTGGAATGCACGTATATATCAATAAATTTGAATTTAGAGTTCTGGAATTCTGGAAGTCCAGTGCATGTGGGATTCATTTATACGAGTTCAGAGCACATGAAGCATTGACTTGGTTCTGTTCCAGCATCTGCCGTTTCATTTTAGCCAATTACATGATTAACAAACATCCGAGTGATTCTTCACACAAGCGAACTGACGCACTTCAGTAACCAAACTCCACCCACATTCACACATACGCTCATAACAGACGGTCACTCCTATTCATTCAGTTGTTGTTTTGCCCAGTGTTGGTCCGTTGTTGAGGGTTCATCGCCCCTGAGTGCGACAGACCTGAATTGATTTGGAAAAGTCCGGCTTGCAGAAATGGCCTACATATGGTCTGCGTCAAGTGCACTATATATGTATGCTGACTAAGCTTTAAAAAAAAAAAAAAAAAACATTTTGACTCTACTCTCTTTGTGTCTAATGGTGATCGTTTAATCACCTAAATGAGATTTGAAGAGTTTTAGTTGTGACCTTTTCACCTCCCCCATCACCCACAAGATGACTTCACGGCACACTTCTGTTTTTGATTCCCTTAGCGACGGCATATTCGGCCCTGTGTGTATTATGTAATTACTGGTTAAGTCAGCCTGAAGGGCAGGGCTGGAGTTCCTGTTAGCTTTTTTTGGCCACAAGCCTTCAGATGCAGACGTTACAGTGAAAATGCAGTCGGTTTAGAATTGTGAGGTTGAACATTGCAGCATATTCACAATCTTCTTCGGAGGCTTTGCGGTCCGGCTGAGCAGAAGCCAGTCGTGTTGTTTTGCATTTAAATTGGGGATTACAAATCGGTGTCACACATTTTCATTGTCAAATAGTAGTCTGATCAAAAAAATATCATAAATTATCCTGAATAATAAAAAGATAAAAATAAGGTTTTTTTTTTCTCTGTGACTAATTGGACAATATTAATTATTTAAATTAATTCCATTAAAATGTTGAATCTAATTACAATCCTAATTTTACCTTAATTTGGCTGTAATATAGGCTGAATTTTCAAAATATATATTTTTTTAATATCTGTCTATCTAACATTTTTTTAAATAATCGCTAATATTAATACTAACAGTAATATTAGTATTTTACTTCGCGTTTAATATTATGAAGTATACTTATGTATTTAATATATATAAAAACATACTTATTACTGTATTCTATAATGACTTATTTTGTATTCATTACAGTGTAAATGGTAATTTAAGATGATTTAAGAAATATTTGAATATTTAAGACGGCTTATTAGTCTGTATATGACAAAGTTTAAAAAATATATATGTATATATATATATATATATAGGCCTACTTTATTATTAAAGATTTCAGTTCCTTATTTTGGGGCCTGAGGGGAAAAAAAGTAAACAGATTTAAGTTGACTAAAAAAATACATTTCTAAATATATTAGAATTTATTGTTTACAGTTTATTGCTTATGCAATTGTTTTCAAAGCGTTAAGGAAAATGATATATTCTTATTTTATGAATGCAAGCTTGATGTGAATAACTCGTTTCTATATTCAAAAAAGTTGTTATACAACCTTTAAATCCAGCCGAAAGCTGAATAGTTTATCAAAGGGGTAGTTCGTTCAAAAATGTAAATTGTCACCCTCATGTGATTTCAAACTTTTGACTTTATTTCTTACGTAGAAGCAAAAAGAAGATATTTTGAAGATGTTAGGAATCAAACAACATTGGACCCCATTGGCCTCCATTGTATGGACAAAAAAACTATTGCATTTCTCAAAAAAAAATCTTCTTTTGTTCCACAGAAGAAAGAAAAGCACCCAGGTTTGGAACATCTACATTAATGGAGGCCACGCTAAGCCTCGCGTGCATCAGTTTCTGTTTCTCGTTCAGTATCAGTTTGGCACTTGTGGTCAGAGCTCTGCACATATCGAGAGTTGATGTCAGCTGTTGTGAATTAAAGGGGCCCGGGCTCTGTTTAGGGGAATTTCAGAGGGGACGACCCTGTGCGTTAAACATGACAATGACAGGAACAGTATGCACTCTTTATTGGCTACTGCAGAAGGCACTGAAAGAGTCACATGGGTTTTCTTTCTTCTTTCTGTTCTCTGTTGACAGGATGTCATTTTTAAAGTTATTCCAATGCATTTTATTGTTTTTAAAAGCTGTTTATGTGTTTTGTATCCATAGGTGGGGCAGGGGGTAAAGGAGTATGGGGATCACCTGGGGAGGTTTATGATGTAGATGAAGTTGACGTTAAAGACCCCAATTACGATGTGGAGCAGGTAAGAGCCACACAGTATGCTTACTTATGTTATTCAAAGGAATAGTTCACCCTAAAATTAAAATTTGCTAAAACGTTCTCAGATTTGGAGAAATGTAGCATCACTTGCTCACCAATGGATCCTCTGCAGTGAATGGGTGCCGTCAGAATGAGAGTCCAAACAGCTGATAAAAACATCACAATAATCCACACCACTCCAGTCCATCAATTAATGGCTTGTGAAGTGAAAAGCTGCACATTTTTTTTTTTAGCTGTTTGGACTCTCATTCTGACGGCACCCATTCACTGCAGAGGATCTACTGGTGAGCAAATAATATAATGCTACATTTCTTCAAATCCGCATGTCCATTTTGAGATGAACTGTTCCTTTAATCATGAAACTGGCACACGATCCATCAAACTTTGTGTTTCTGCAGGAGAACTGCGTATATGAGACAGTCGTCCTCCCTCTGGACGAAGAGACGTTTGAGAAGACGGTTACTCCTATTGTTCAGGAGTACTTCGAGCACGGAGATGCTAATGAAGTGGCGGTGAGATTTATAACTGTGTTGTTGAATGAGGAGACGGCTTTTGCCCTTTCATATCTAATCAGTGCCATGCAGTCCTGTGCGCTTATGAGTAAACAAACCTGAGGAATGCTGCATTATCATTATAATCAGAACATCTCGCTCTGTTCCTTCAGGAATTGCTTGCAGAGCTGAACCTGGGCAGCATGCGTGGCGACGTGCCCATGCTAGCTGTATCGCTAGCGCTGGAGGCCAAAGCCAGCCACAGGGAGCTGACGTCACGACTGCTCAGCGAGCTCTGCGGGAGAGTGCTCACAGCCGGCGACGTGGAGGCCTCCTTCCACAAACTGCTCAAAGAGCTGCCCGACCTGGTGCTGGACACGCCTGGGGCTCCACAGGTAACATGCTACAGCTATATATACACTACCAGTCAAGTTTTTGAACAGTAAGATTTTTAATGTACTATATATATACTTACTTACACACTATATATATACTTACACACTACACAAAAATACATACACACTAGTTTTTATATGTATATATATATGTATAACTAGTGTGTAAGTAACGTGTTTTAGTTTTGAAAGCCTGAGTTTGATATTGATCAATTTTACTATTAATGATTTCAGTTCCTTTTTTGGACCCTGCGGGGAAAAACAAAACAAACAAACAAAAATTTTAATATTAAAAGTAATTATTTAATATTTCCAGTTGTCCATACAAGTATTTTTAATATAATCTAATCTTTTCTTTTCTTTTTTTTCAATTTATATAATAATTATATAATATGTACTAACTATTTTAGTATGTTAGTATTTATAATATACTGCTGTAATAATATTAGTTTTATAGAATTAATAAAAAAAATACAATATAATACAATATTATTATACTTAAGTTATTCATATTTACAATATTTATGATCAAAGTGGACCAGGGTGAACACAGAAATATTCAAATTATTTGTAAATATGAATTAATATGAGATTAAAAATATCTAATATTCTCTCTCTCTCTCTATATATATATATATAATATATAATATTCAATATATAATATAATTTTAACAAATGCATGCATATATACATTTATATATTTTTTGCATAATATAATTTGGATATTTATATATAAATGTATATAGAAATTTATACTTTTGTTAAATTTTATTTTATTTTATTACAGTAAAATTTGAGATTAAAAAATTTCTTTATGGCAGTTTTTAAAGTTTAAAAAAAACTATTTTAAGAAAAATGTTAGGAAAATTATATTTATATATCAACAATATGAATGAAGTTTAATATTAATTAAATTATTCACAATTATTTGTGACATTCAGTCATGAGCTGCTCTTGCTGAGGCGCAGGTTGAATTTTTTGCCGTGTAACATTTTGCACAGTTTCTAAGCTGCGGCGCGTCTCTCTGCGCTGCATGTTTACTTTGCTAAAAGCGTGTTTGGTAAGCTGCGGTTGACAATGAAAACTCTGTGGTCGGAGCACGTCTGGTGGTGCAGATGAGCCAGTCAGAAGAGACTTTCAGCTGTTTCCTTTGGCTTCATCGAAACACCAGAGCTTGTGCTTTTGTCTGGCTGTGTGCAGAATGCTGGCTCAGCGCTGTGCCTCAAACACACTGTCTGCTGTACAAACACGTCTCCTGTCAGCCTTCACTCCAAACACCAGAGCCCGTGTCGTTCCAGCAGCAGGATTTGGCAAACGCAGCCCTTAAAAACCAATACAGTCCGAATACAAAGGGTAGATGTGCCAAAAAGGCATGAGAACAAATATTGACCTTCGACTGCATTAGTCTGATCTGATGTGTGTTACTGCATTATCTGAGTGTTTCCTCCAGCTGCGCACACGACTGCACTGTTTACAGTACAACACACACAAATCCAATGGCATTTAAAAATGTCATGATGGGGAACTTAAGGGGCTTTTTTAAAAATACTTTAAGTGAAATTCTGCTGTGTTCAATGATTTAGTTCCTTTTTTGTATCACATGAGGGGTTTTGTGCGTGTAAACAAGAAATATGGAAGTGCTTTCAGTGAAAAGCTCTTGGAATGAGTGAACTTTAACTGGAAATGTGAAATATTTCTCTTTTCTTCCTTTATTTAGTTTTGAAAGCTTTCGTTTGATTTTGATGACACTTACTATTTATGATTTCAGTTCCTTTTGTAGACCTCGTGGGGAAAAAAACACAATCTAATATTAAAAGTAATTGTTATATTTCCAGTTGTCCGTACAAGTATATATTATTATATAATAATTATGTAATATACTAATTTTAGTATAAGATAGTATTTATAATATTAGTATTATATAATGTAATTTTTTTTATTAATTCTATTACAACGTTATTATACTTAATATATATATATATATATATATATATATATATATATATATATATATATATATATATATATATATATATATATATATATATATTAGATGGAATGAGTGATCTTTAACTGGAAATATTACGTATTTCTCTTTTCTTTAAATGATAGTGGAATTAGAAAATGGAACAATAAATGTTAATTAATATTACATTTTTAAATCATCTTTATTTTAGAAGAAATATGACTTAAAAAGAAATATAACTTAGTTGTTAATCTTATTTTAATAAAAAAATAACTAATTTAAATATATAATGCATAACACTTTTGTTAAAAAAAAAGACTGATTTGGAAAATGCACAAAAATTAAATGATGCTATTTAATATAGCAATTATTTAATATAATTATTTATATCTTTAAAATTTGCCAATGTTTTCAAGAGCCTCATAGAAAAAAATCACAGGCCTATTTATAAATGATTTATTTTGTTGTTTATTTGAACATAGTGGGTTCTATGGAGATGTTTTGAGCTGAAAAGGCTCAGAATTAGTGGTCTTTAGCTGGAAATGTTTAACTTTTGTCTTACAGATGCTTGGCCAGTTCATCGCTCGAGCCGTCGCAGACAACATCCTCCCAAAAAGCTTCATAGACAGCTACAAAGGACGAGTGGACTGTGAATTCACCAGGTACAGAGTGTTTTCCCCTCAGTCGTCTCTTCTGTGTTTTGATCTTGAGTTTGATGTGGGTATGTGTTGTTGTTCAGAGCGGCTCTGGATCGCGCGGCTGTGCTGCTGAGAATGAGCCGATGGACCGGTCTGCGCATCGACAGCCTCTGGGGCTCAGGCGGCGGCCAGAGACCTGTCAATCAACTCATCAAAGAGGCAAGGACACACCCATTCGCCACCTGAGACCTTACATAACATCTTTTGTCTACGAGCTGGAAGATTTAATGCCATATTAAGCATCAACACATGCATTCATGCTCTAACTCTAGATTGCATAATGGCTGTTGTTGCAGGTTAACCTCCTGCTGAAGGAGTATCTGTTATCAGGAGACACGGTGGAAGCAGAGCGCTGCTTGAGAGAACTGGAAGTCCCACATTTCCACCACGAGTTCGTTTATGAGGTAACAACGGCAACAAAACGGGGATTAAAGTGGAAAGTTTGTGCCCGATTGCTAATTTGCTGCTCTTTTCACATTCAGGCAGTTATCATGGTTCTGGAGTCTAAAGGCGACAGGACGCTTCAGATGATCCTGCGGTTGCTGAAGTCTCTCTGCGCCTCCACGATCATCACTGTGGACCAGTTGAGACGGGTATGACGCCACCTGCTGGTCAGTGTGGATCACAGCAGCTGTGAAAGCACATCTAAAGTGAATGCTGTCCTCTTGCAGGGATTTGAGAGGGTGTATCTGGACATGGCAGATCTCAGTATTGACGTGCCGTGTGCGTATTCGCTCCTGGAGCAGTTTGTGGAGCAGAGCTTTAACGCCGGGGTCATCGATAAAAAACTCAGAGACATCTGTCCTTGTCGGTAAGTGGGGTGTGTTTTTTTTTTTTTTTTTTTGTACTGTATTTTTTATTATAATAATAATAATATTTATTATTATTATATTAATATAGGAAAAATCGTAATGTATAAAATTAGATATCATTATGTTGTTGTTATTATTACATCGAAATAATGTATGTACCTAAATAAACTTAGTTTTCATTGTCTTTTTATGAATTGTAACGTTTATTATTATTATTATTATTAATAATAATATACAAATATATCAATGTAATACTGTTATTATATAATAAATAATAATGTACAAATACATAGTAATTGTTGCTGTTGTTATTATGTGTAATAACATAGAAATATATTATGTATAATATTATACATCAATTATTTGTCATGTACTCAAATTAACTTAGTAATTGTTTTCATTGTTGTCATTTATGAAAAGTAGTCAAATATAAACATTATTATTATTATTATATAAAACTATAACAATAATAATAGTAATAAAAGTATGAAATATTACATCAAAATTATTTGATTTGTCATTACCCAAATGACCTAATTTGTTTTCACTGTCGTATTTATTATGAAAAGTACTCGTATGTAAACATGATTTATTTGTTGATTAAATTCGTTGAGCTGCACAGGTAGGTCCAGGTCAGTTTAATCACGTTATATATTAATGCACTGCTTTAATTGATGCACACTAACCCACACACACACACACACACACACGCACACGGAGAGAGAGAGAGAGATCGCAGATTGTGCTGCACACACAACTTGTTGTCAACGCATTCCCACGATGTTTATTACTAAAATAAAAGATACTAGATTGGTACATTGTATTCTCCAGCAACGAGGTGATAAAATCGCTGTTCTTGAAGTAACGTTAATTGTTTGCAGAGAGAGACGCGCAGACGCAGCAAGCAGGTACACACAACTGTCCTCTCTCTCTCTCTCGATCGATCGATAATCAATTGAAATACATGCTATAATTCATTCAAATAAATGTGGTCTTACCGCACTATTTCATCTGTGTATGATTTGAAGCGGGCCGAATGCTAGCGCTAACAAGACTTAACTGACGAAAATAACCGTCATTTTTACCCATTTGGTCAAATATTGTGCTGTAAAGAGCAATACAAGTTTTAACTTGTCTGTAACTTGGCAAATGACCAACTGACCATGGAATAAGCGGCCGGGCGGTCCGGCTAGCCGTTGATTATCCCTTATAAAACGGTTAGTTCCCTTCCTCGATTCTGATTGGTCCACAGCTGCGTTTCATTCACGATACAGCACGGCTATGACCGCTTCACCCAACAGTTCTGTGTATCACTTAGCAACATAAATAATCAATAGCTCATTATTTTAATGTATTGGTATTTCAGCAGAATTAACTGTTTGCTACTTATTGAATGAAGTATGAGTGACCCCTGCTGGCGTTATGTTTCATCTTTCATTTTGAGACATGTTCATGTTTTTCATGTAATATTTGGAACATTCTCCTGCCGTTTACTGTTGCTGTCAGGATCTATTTTGTTTAGGGGAAGGTCAGCATTTAACAAATTTCAATACATTCAATACATGGGTTTTAATATATTTTTTTTATTGTGTGATAACCGTTTTATAAAAGCAATAAGGTACTCGAGGCTGTGCTGTATGGTGAATAAATTACGGCTGAAGGGCGTTGTTAGGCACGACGCGAAGCCTCTCTTACCTTATTGCTATATACAACTATAATAATAAATATAAATACAAATTAATTTTTTTTTTTAAATTGTCCCGTACCCAAATACACTAATTGTTTTCATTGTTGTCATAGACAGTAATAATGTGTAAACTATTTTTCTATTTATTAGTATGATTACATAGTTTATTATTAATATTATACTACAGATAATATATAAAATGGCTATTAAAAATGTAATGTTGCATATTAAGTAGTAATGCATAAACACATTTTATATATTTATTATTATTACATAATATTAGTATACAAAATTTGTTTATTATTATGCGTGTGTGAGATAATATTGTCATGTACCTAAATGAACTTATTCACTGTTTTGTTTTCTGTTGTCAGGGGCCGTAAGAGGTTCATCAGTGAAGGAGACGGCGGGCGTCTCAAGCTCTCGAGCTACTGAGTTCAGGAGTCCCGCCAGTCGTTTCCGTGGCAGCTGCTCCAGTCGTGGCGCTCACCGGAGCTTTGCATTTCTTTAAGTTGCTTGTATTTGTCATGAAGGTTTAAGTACTAAAACCGTTCCTCCTGTCAGAACACAATGGGACCGCAGGGCCTGGCACTTTCAATCTGAAGGAGACGTAATCCCCCGATCCTTCTGATGTGACTTATATAAGCTAATCCTGAAAGTGCCACACTTATGACTTAGTCATTCCATGTTTTGTATTCCTGAGTTCACTGCCACTCCTGTTCTCCAGTCAGCAGTGTTTGTAGAGACTTGCAGATTTGTGTACATAGCTTTATAAGTGCAAGTTCAGAGCTCTTTCTCCTCCTGGGCTGCTTTTGTATACTGTGCTCCAGTTTATTTTCCTTTTATTTCCTCTTTGACTTCTCAAAGATGTCATTTCTGATGGTCACCGGTGAAAGGACAAACCTGAGCAACGCACAGCAGCTGGGATCATTTCACAGAACATTTATTTTTATATTTCAGTAGACTGGTGGATGTGAAATGTACCTGACTTACTTGCTCTTTGCTTAAAATGGTTGATGAATAAATAATAAAAAGTTGTTGTCATCACTGATTACTGGTACTGATGTGGGAGGATGTTCTTTGTGGATATTGCAAAAAAAATTAAATAAAAATCCCATTTTTATGGACAAAAATAATTTCCATCATGACAATATTAATAACAGCATAAATTGCAACAACAATGTAATTTAATAGAAAATGCAATTTTTATATATGTGACCCTGAACACAAAACCAGTCAGAAGGGTTTTTTTTTTTTTAAATTGAGATTTATAACGTTGCATCATCTGAAAGATGAATAATTAAGCTTTTCATTTATGTATGGATATTTGTTAGGATAATATTTGGCCGAGATACAACTATTTGAAAATCTGGAAGCTGAGGGTGCACAAAAAAAAAAATCTAAATATTGAAAAAATTGCCTTTAAAGCTGTCCAAATGAAGTTCTTAGCAATGCATATTACTGATCAGAAATTACATTTTATATATATTTATGTTAGGAAATTTATAAAATATCTTCATGGAACATGATCTTTACTTGATATCCTAATGATTTTTGGCATAAAAGAAAAATGATGACAGACAATCCAAATGCATTTTTAATTATTATTTACATAATTTTCACTACGTATTGAAAACAGTAAATGTTTATTATCCATAATCTCAAAATAGCGAAATATCAGCCTAATTATATAATGGTGAGATTTTTTTTATGCTTTTGAAAGTCTCTTCTCACCAAGGCTGTATTTATTTGATCAAAAATACAGTAAAATTATGAAATATTACAATTTAAAATATTAATTTTAATATATTTTAAAATAGAACTAATTCCTATGACAAAGCTGAATTTTTTGCAGTTTTTGTGCAAACTTTGACATGATTTTTCATGATTAATTGATTTTCACTTGATTTATTAAATGTCCATTGAATAATTTTACACATCTTTAAAAAAAGACATAGTAGTTTTGAAGTTAAATATATTTAAATATGACATTTACAAAGTGCATGTACTTAAAAACTAGACTGAGGACCTGTGCATAATCGCAATTTCATGCATTAATTAGCTGCCATTTTATTCAACAAAAGCCCATATTTACAGTGAGTTATATATATACATATATATATATATACTTAAAAAATTGAATTTGAGAATATAGACATTGAAACCATGCAACAGAGCTGCAACTGTTATGGATGAACTTTCTGGCGTATGTGGAACAAAAATGAATCTGAAACTTAACTAAATCATTATTAATGTACATATGAGGCCTTATGAACTAAAGCACACCTAAACGCATGCATAAATATCATTTCTACCAAAACAGCAAACAAAAATGAAAAGCTTTCATCTGAAAGTTGACCTATGGCTGACTATATTAGTGATATGTGCTGATATTAGGTTGTGATGGAAGTGTGTACTTCATCCCTCAGAAGTGTGCCCTACTCTGCTCTCTCAGGCTGCTGCTGCTCCTTCAAAGCCAGTTCTTGTTGTTTGATGATCTCCTGAGCTTCCTGCTGCATCTTCTCCAGTTTCTCCAGCGTCACAGACTTCAGAGGCAGGAGTTTGGGTTTGCACAGGACCATGGTGGGAACGTCCTCCATGGAAAGCTGACCTGCACAGATAAAACACAACACAACCCTCATGTGCCGGGTGTTTGCAGCGTGATATGGACTAAAGTTGAGCTGTGGACTCCAGTGCTGTGGTTGTTTTGGTTGTCATGTGGGACGTCTTTTGACTCAGTCTGTACAAGGGTGAGATTTTGAAAGCTGTGCACTACAAAAAAATGCAAGTCTGCTGAACAAAACAACAACAGCAGTGGAAAAACTCACCGTGTTTAGGCAGAACCTCTCTAAACATCGACTTCACTTCAGGCATTGTGCTTCAGCGAGGAACCTGTTATTGTAATGCAAAGAAAACAAGCATATATATATATATATGTATGTATAGCTATATATATGTGTGTGTATGTGAAAAGCAATACAATCAAATCTATCATGCATCACTATTTGTCACATACAACACGTATAAATCAAAACATTCATACATAAAATCTTAAGAAATATATTTCTTTCTTTGACTTCTGAGGTAAAATATGCCAGAAATGTCTTCGTGAGATTCACCTTATTAACTTTATATTATAGGAGCATCAAGTGGCCGGATATCTATTAGCTTGTTGACTAACGACTGGCAAACGTTACTGCTATTAACCGACTGTTGGCTTACTATACAATTACAAAGATAGCGCACCGTAAATAAACATTAAAAGCATAAAGTATGCTTCTCTTCGTGGATTTACCGTTTATCTCATCAGCTGGTGTTCTACGCACTTCCGGTTCAGCTGCTTCTCCTCGCACGAGCACTTCCGCTGCTGCCGCCTAGCGACCCTGGCGCGCTGTTAGATGTTTTGGCTGATGAAGGTGGTAATCGTTTTTGGATGGTTTATTATTTTTGTATAATCTATAGATATTGCCTTCATAAAGCGAGCTGTCTAAAAGTCAAACCTATGGCTGTCTGAATCTGCTGAGGAAATGTTTGCAGAAGAATTGTTTCACTTCACAAAAATCTACTCTGATACAATTGTGTTTTTTTCTTAATTAATTTCTTCTTATTATTATTTTATTGTTATTTTATTATTGGTTTTGAAGACATTTTAGTTACATTTCACTCCAAAATTATTATTATTATTGTTGTTTTAGTTATTATTGTTGCTTTATTGTTAGTTTTTAACACTTATTGGTCATTTTTCACTCCAAAATTAAAATGATCTTAATTATAGAATTAGAGAATTATAATTAGAAATGTTTTTTTTTTTTTTTTTTTTTACATAAAATAGGCATACTTCTAGACTATTATTATTATTAATAATAATAATAATAATAATAATAATAATAATAATAATAATAATAATAATGTTGTTGCTGTTGTTGGTTTTGAACACATTTGGGTTATATTTCACCCCAAAATTATTATTATTATTATTATTATTGTTGTTATTGTTAATATTTTATTGTTGGTTTTGAACAAATCTGGGTTATATTTCACTCCAAAATTATTATTATTAATAATATAATTATTATGGTTATGTTTATTATTGTTGTCATTGTTATATTATTACTGGTTTTGAACACATTTTAGTTATCTTTCACTCCAAAATTATTATTATTATTATTATTATTATTATTGTTTTATTTTAGTTATTGTTGTTTTATTGTTAGTTTTTAACACTTATTGGTAATTTTAAACTCCAAAAGAGAATAATAATTAGAAATGGTATTTTACATAAAATATGCCTATTTCTAGACTATTAATAATAATAATAATAATATTGTTGTTGTTGGTTTTGAACACATTTGGTTTATATTTCACCCCAGAATTATTATTATTATTATTATTATTACTATTAGTGTTAATATTTTATTGTTGGTTTTGAACAAATCTGGGTTATATTTCACTCCAAAATTATTATTATTAATAATATAATTATTATGGTTTTGTTTATTATTGTTGTTGTCATTGTTATATTATTATTGGTTTTGAACACATTTTAGTTATCTTTCACTCCAAAATGATTATTATTATTATTGTTTTATTTTAGTTATTTACTTATTGGTCATTTCTCACTCCAGAATTAAAAGATAATAATAATTAGAAATGTTATTTTACATAAAATATGCATACTTCTAGCAGTCATTAGAGTATTAGTAGACTGTCTGCTTAATATCTTCTAACTCTTTATTTTAATGGGTTCACAACATACAACAGACTGACTATCAGAAACTTTACAAGTATATGTCAACTTATTCTACTAACCCTAAACCTACCCTACTGAGAGTTAGTAGACATGTAGTTGGCATGTAGTTACAAAGTTACTTATAGTTAGTAGAATGTCTAAAGTGGACTATCGAAATAAAGCATAACCATTCTTATTTTATTGCTAGTTTTTAAGATGTAGGCTATGGATGATTCTACACTCTATAATCAAAAGAGAATAATAGTTGGACTATTATTATTATTATTATATTGTTGTTTTGTGCTAGTGTGATGGTATTTTTTCGACATTAAAGCACATTTCTCATTTTCATGGCTTCACTTGTGACACTTTCTCCCCGGATCCCTCCCAGGGCACTTTATTGCGTCTGTCAGCATCGCTGCGATATTTCCAAAACAAAAATAACGCGGAGCTCCAGCAGTCTCGTGACGCGTCAGTGACGCGCGCTGGGGAGGGGAGCGCGAGCTGCAGCAGCGCTGCTGGAAACAAGAGGAGGAAGCGAGGATGGCGGCGGAGTCACACCTCTGAAGGTAAAGCGCTTTCGCGGCTCGACGCGGCTCCGGATCGCACCTTCCGCGGCGCGGCGTTGATGCTCGGCGCGACGAACGCCCGCGAGCGGCGGCCAGGCGCGATCGACGCGGCGCGGTCCGCGTGCGGCGAGTCTGAATGCGCTCTTTTGTTCAGTCCCGGAATGGCCGCTGCTTTATGTGTGTGTGTAGAATGGGTTTTCTTTTCTTTTCTTTCTTTTTTTTTTAACATATTCCGTAGGCTTGCGAAGAGAGAGAGAGGGAGAGAGTGAGAGAGAGAGAGACAGAGAGAGAGAGAGAGAGAGAGAGAGAGAGAAAGGGGGAATAAAAAGAAAGGTGCCGCGAAAGCCAAGTATGCGTGCGGAATGCGTCTGTACAGTAAACAAAAGAGTGATTTGTCCCAAAATGGTCATAGAGTCAGAGTCAACAATTGTTACCATTTACAATATTGCGAAAGCGTATACAATACTTATAGCACACAAATATTTATTTAAAAAATAAATAAATAAATAAGTGGAAGTGGATGCAGAAATTACGGGAAGGGAAAGAGACATGGTAAAAAAAAAAAAAAAAGTAAAATGAAAATATACCTTTCTAAGTGTCAGTTGAACACAGTAGAGCACGACTGCTGCTGCGCGCTCACGCGCACACTGGCGATATGCGATGAGTCGTTCTCTTGAATCGGATCTTCTCAGTGAATTGATTGAACCGGTTGACGAAAACTAAACTGTTTGTTTACGAATTGGCCTAAACGATTCATTCGCAGACTGAATAGGACTGAGTGATTTTGAGTGCAAATACCCACTGGAGGACACTTGTTGACCTTTTTTTATTTTTTATTTTTTTACTGAGCTTTTATTCAAACAATTTGATTTTCAAATATTTTGCACTTGGAAATAAAATTCTAAATATCTGTTCAGTCGGTAGTCTGTATGAAACATGACACAGTTCAACAATGGTGTTGCTTCTAATTAGCAGTAGCACACATTTTACAAAATACATATTACTCATGGATGCACTAGTAAAATGTGTAACACTTTACATTTTACCTCCAAATTACAACCTATATTTAATTAATTTAACTTATAACAGTACCTGGTGTGGACCTGAAAAGTAAAATAGCTCATTTTGAAATATAAAAAAAAAAAAAAAAAAAAAAAAAAAAAAAGCAAAATATGCCCACATATAGCTTTATATGAACTTTGTAAAGTATGCATTATGGTGCGCTGGGACATCATGGACTACTGAGGACGCAATTTCTCAATGACTAAAAGTCGCGATAAATACAGAAGTAGTGACAGACTGTACTTCTTACTGTAACGGATTAATGAAAAAATGTAGGGAGACATGGTTCAATGCATTGGTTGTTGATTGGATGTTGAGATGTAGGTGTTACAGTGAGAAGTGGTGGCAGATCAATGCGAGCTTCCAGAGAGCTTCCTAACCCTAACCCTAACTTTAAAGATAGGGCAGGTGATTTTGGAGAGGCTAGCAATGCTTTGAAAGCATCCCACCCTCCCTGCAAATCACTCTCCAAAGCCACGCCTCCTCCAAAACACATGAGCGTGCACAGGCAGAGCATAGCAGTGTGCCAGTACTGGGTGTGCCCTCGACTCTAGATTCTTCTGGTCGACTAGTAGTCGTTCATTTTAAGGGATTAGTCGACTAATTGCACATTTATTAATAAGCCATTTAAATCATAATAATGAGCCTTTAATTGCCTACATATCCTAATAAGCGCTCAAGGGCGTGCATAAAGCTTGCCACAGCACCCCGGCAGAAGTAATGATTATGAATGTGTCAGGGAGTGATAGGTGAGCGTTTGTACCGATGTACTGTATTACCACATAGAACGTCCATCACGGACTATGTGACTCCGTGACAAAAATTTCTGCCACTAAGCAACTAATACAATTTTGGTCGACCAAACCTCTTCTCGTCGACTAACAATATTAGGGGGAAGCCCTGGCAAATACATAAGTAGCCATTGCATGGTTCCACACCTTCCACAGACAAAAAAATGTTTTTGAACCAAATCACCTACTCTGCCTTTAAGCGGACTAAATGATTGATCTTCCCAAAACGCTATTTCGACAGAATAATTGGGCTAGTTTTGATTAACAGTTGTTCTGGTTGTGTTTCCAAAACCAGACCTGGCAACCCTAATGTCACCATTGTTCATAGTAAGATCTATAATATGAGTTTAAAAAATAAATATGGTTTAATTTCTTTAGTTATGTCCCAAATTATATACTTATGCAGTCCCGCGGCCGCCTTCTATATGAAAGAGCCAATCGTTGCTTGGTAAAGTCATTGCATGGCCTAGAAACCTGATGCTAGACCAGCCAATGTGCATGCACAGTTATAACTGCGCAAATGAGCTTCTTAATGCTATCTGAGCGTAAGAAACAACATTCATAGGGCAGTTCGTTTCACATTTTATTGCTGATTTTAAATATGTAAATTAATTGTGACTTCAGCCAGCAGTTTTTGAGATTTCAGGCCTTGGTCTTATTTGAGCTGCCTGGAGGCGTTACAAATATGGCCGCCGAGTGAACAGATTTTCCTTGAAAGGAACTTTGACTTAAATAACCCCCCCCCCAAAAAACGAAGTGTGGAATGCTGGAAACTGCACTCTGTAGTGAAGGAGGGGGGCTGTCAGACTCCAATTATAAATGGCAAAAATAACCTTATATAATTCATACACTGCATGGTTGAGTACCTAGTGCATAAGTACGTTAGTGTATAGTGTGTCATTTGGGACGCAGCTATGCCGACTTCCTGATTCTGACTCTTTGAACCGATTGTTTAAAACGAAACGTTCGAAAGAACCGATTCGCGCGAACGAGTCGGGCTTTCCATCACTAACACACGCACGCACGCACGCACGCACGCGCTGCGGATCGAGCTGCTCTTCCCGCTTCGAGCTCGAGCTGCTCCGAGCGCCGTTTGGTGGATGACAGTTTGTTTTCACGGAGGGCCTGTCTGAGGAGAAGAACGAACATTTACATCCTCGGCTACGGGAACCGAATCGCTTTTCGTCAAGATGAGACCGCTTATTCCCCAATGTACGCGTTTGGTGAGAAGTGTGAGGTGACATTTGTGTTTTGTGCTGTTTTTATTGTATTTTTTGCGTAAGCTCGCGCAGGGCTAATGCTGCTAGCTTGTTAGCCGCAGCTGAAGGGTGGCTAATGCTAGCAGAGAGATTTCCTTAGCCTGCTTTCAAGCTGTC
Organism: Acrossocheilus fasciatus; assembly: GCA_036784905.1. Classification (NCBI taxonomy): domain Eukaryota; kingdom Metazoa; phylum Chordata; class Actinopteri; order Cypriniformes; family Cyprinidae; genus Acrossocheilus; species Acrossocheilus fasciatus. The sequence continues at coordinate 23,935,131 of CM071959.1, read as the reverse complement.
CGTATGTGCCGTCAAATATCACGACACGGCGACTGCGCTCAGAGTATTTTCGTAATTTTTTTCTTTAGTCACCAATATAATGAAAGTCGACATTAATGACAGCTGTGTGGGTTTCTGTGGTTTAATAGCAAGAAATGGTTAGCTAGTTAGCCGTATCAAAACAGACGCTTTGCACTCTGAGCCCCCTCACACGCATCAGATAATACTGATTTTTATTGCTTACCATATTTAAACGTTTTATTATACTTGTAAATGTGCTTTAGGCTAATAATCTGGTCTGTTTGTCAACGAAACTACACATTTGCAGCTTTTGCTGACCCGTTGATGTGCATGTAGAGAGATATTTAGGCCCTCAATCTACATTCAAAAATGTTCACAAGAAGTTATATGTCTTAACAAAGCTTATTTTTTTGTTGTTGTTATGGTTTTATTGATAATCAGTATTGATTTCAGTGTGCTGTCAGTTTCTCAGAAAGACTAACATTGCATAGCAAGGCACAAATCATTTTAAATCTGCTTCAGAATGAAGAATAGTCTTTTATTTGAAGAGATTTTGCTGAAATGTCAGTAAAATTCCTCTGTTCTCATTCGACTCTATGCTTGTGTGTGTAGAAGTGCATCTGTTACATATTTAGAAAGCATTCTGTGGGTTTCTTGGCCTTGTTTTAAAGCCAACATCCTAGTCGAGCCGAGCATAAGAAATAGTCACATTTAGAAAAACCATGAACTTTCAGGTGTTAAAATAGACTTTATGCAACATCCCAGTATTGCACACATCCATGCAATGTTAAAAAACAAGAGTCGTTTGCTTTCGTCTTGATGGGATTCGTGTGCATTTGGGGAACTGTTTCATAAATATCAGATGCATCATCTCTGCGAGCTGATGTAAGTGTGTTCTAAGCGTGGTAAGAAAGATGTATTTTTTCCTGCAGTCGGATGTAAGATTAGGAGAAAGTTGTGCAGGATGACCCCTGCCTTACAGTGCTGTTCAACAGTCTTCGCCCACCACACACATCCAGAATCGCTTTGGTTTTCTGCATATTAACTATCCTGTTTTATTTCCTGTACTTTGGATGTTTCATTGGAGTGATGCACTGCCTAATAGCTGATAATTATATTATGGCTGATGATGATCAATATTATAGGCTTGGTTTGTCTTTTGTGTAGGCACCAATCTAGACATGTACTTTTACAGAATGGTTGATTGTGGTTTGGTACTTTTGTAATTGAACTGTTCTGATTCCACTTAACAGTGCTTTTTATAAAGAAATCTTTGGGGGGGAAAAATCTATTTACAGCTTGATGATGAGATGATTTTGGGACACGGATTTATAACAGAACAGTTGTAATTTTTCAGAAATTAATTTTGAGAAGAGTCATATACAATTGTAACCGTAACCTCGAACCTTTTGATTTTTGAAAGGAGGTGGCAAGCCAAATGTTTTTTTGTTGTTGTTGTTGTAATCAACATTATGGCACAAAGGCATTGTACTGTAACCAGAATATTTCTTTAAGTACGTTGTCCTTAAGTTGGCATGGAATGAAAATTCGCCATCTTTAAGTGTGTATTATAATCTAATTGTGAGTCATGCATGCATTTTTGAAGTTTTCCGGTGAAAATGTCAGTCGTCTTTCTGGTGATGTATGCAGGATTTGTCCAATCATTTAGTCCATTTAAACTCCACCCTCTGCAAGCTCATATTGGTGTACCTCCTCTTTTAGTGCCACGCCCACATCTCAGCATCCAATCAACAACTGATGCCCATCCCCATCCAACTTTTTTTTTCCGATATGTTTACACAATCTATTGTAAAATGTAACTATTTTACATTTTGACAAATTTGTATGAATTTGTACGTTTTAATGAGATTTGCTTATGCCCCACTCAAGGTTAGGTTTAGGTGTTTTTTTCCCTCATCAGATCTGGTTGATTTGAACCCTTTTTCACACATAATGTATAGCATAACCTACATGTTATCAGCTTTAGGTATCAGCTAAAACAGGCATAAAAAGGAAACTAAAAAAATAGAGTAGAAAGTATGCATGGGGATATTTACTCATGTACTCCACATGTGAAGTAGTATAGGGGTTTTACACAATTATTGTTTGCATCTGTATATATACATACATTTTTTATGTCACATTTTTATTCTTTCTTTCAGGATCTTGCAGCACATGTGGAACAACATTAGCTTTTTTGACACATTTGTGTATGCTTGTGAATGATTTTCAATTGATACAAACTTTTCGAAAAGCTGAAATAGTCCCACACTTAATGTACTTTCATGATCAATCATTGCTGTCACTTCTGAGTGCTTGTGCCCACCCCTGTTAGAAAGCGACCATTTACCATAGCCCATGTTTTAAAAGCTAGTAAAGCAATTTTTTCTTCTTCTTCTGTGTTTAGTTCTGTGTACGTTTAAATATTGATCTGCAGATGTTTGTTTTGTTTAACTCTTCCCTCATGGCAGACTTGTTCTGTGAAACCAGTGGCTCACTCAGAAGTGGTATCAAGTGGTTTTCTGCGAAATATCACAGCTTTGGGATTTATAGGGAGCTTATCTGAAGTCGTTCGGGCTTACCTGCATCTAATTTAAAGGAGTTTTCCCGGTTTAAGAGTGTCAGCATCTAAAGTTGACAGTGGAAACATACAGATCCTACAATGAATCAAAGGCATCAAAGTGGCTGACGAAGTGACCTGTTTACAATGCAAACGAAGCAATTTTTGACTGCGTATAAAGATGCAGGTCAGCAGAAACTGCAGCAGTTCACTTTTGCACTCTGTTCACCTCAAGATGTAACCAAGATTAGTAGGTGGAAGGTCATGAAACTGAAAGTTATGTTGTCTAAGCTGCAGGTAAACTCAGTTACAGATTCAGTGGTAGTGGAGGTCAGTTAATGTTTGACAAATTGGTTGGTCTTAAAGGAATAGTTTACCCAAAAATGAAAATTTGCTGGAAGTGTACTTACACCCAGACCATCCGAGATGTAGATGAGTTTGTTTCTTCATCAAAACAGATTTGGAGAAATTAAACATTCCATCACTGTCTCACCAATGGATCCTCTGCAGCGAATGGGTGCCGTCAGAATGAGTCCAAACAGCTGATAATAATAATAAACTTGTTTCTTAAAAACACACTTCACTAGATGTTAATTGATGGACTGGATTGGTTGTGGATTATTGAGATGTTTTTATTAGCAGTTTGGGCTCTCTTTTTGGCGGCACCCATTCACTGCAGAGGATCCATTGGTGAACAAGTAATGTAATGCTACATTTCTCCAAATCTGTTCCCATGAAGAAATAAACTCATCTACATCTTGGATGGTCTGAGGGTGCGAAGGAAATTTAAATTTTTGGATGGTCTGTTCCTTTAATGTGAGGATTTTGATGCACTTGCCATCTGTCAGTAACTTAACATGTGAGTCTTCATGTACATATTCAGAATAGCTTTATTATTATTATTATTGCAGACAAGCTGGACTCTTTGGCCATAAAGGTCTTCTGACCTGTGGGAGGCCTGGGCTTTGAAGAGCACTCCCAAAGATTATTCCCCGCGGCATTAACCTTTCTGCAGCTCTGATCTGGGCTTGGACTAGGCACACGCACACTGAGCACTTCAACTGCAGACACTTTTGAATTTCACAATACAGGACAGAGGAACATGCTTATGGAAAGATAGCGTCTCGCAGAGTACTGAGGCATTTCTGATTCGGACTGCTTGTGGTTTTGTATTGGATTACTGGGTGTTGAATGTCATTTGTGATTTAATGAAGCGTCTCACAGGTAAAGGTGTAAAGCTACTGTTCCTGTAATTGATGGAAACCCAAACGCTGCTTTGTCTTTTTATGAGCAAGTAAACAGTTGTGTGGGGCTTTTCAAACTCTGGTCTCAGGGGCTTTTTCTGTGAAAAACTGATTTTAGAAAATGTATTTTGGGGCTGTCATAGTAAATATGCATTTAAGATATAAATGAAATGTTAAATGTATTTTTTTTTTTTTACTTTAATATTCAACAGTGATATTTTAATTTAACTCTGCTAACTCATTTAAATTAATTGTTAGATAATTGATAGTAAAAAAAAAAATCTGCATGCGTGTTGTAAAAAGTATCTCAGATACACTGTTAAATAAGGCTGCAAGTAACGATTTTGTCAACTCATTGATCTAAAGATTACTTTTCTGATGGATCTATAGTTTTTTTTTTTTTTTCTGATTAGTCGATTAATCCTTTGGTTAACTCATTATATCATTATACGATGCTCATTTCAGCAAGCCTGGGAGCTTAAGCTGCACTTTTTGGGGATAAATTAAATGAATAATTGCATAATTCAACACAAATTTACGCAGTCAACATTGATGTGCTGTTCTGGCCATACTGTCAACCTAATAAAAAAAGAAAATATTTTGCACATTTAAAAATAAGCCATTTTTTACTCACTCTGATGACTTTCTTTTTTTAGACCACAAAATAAGAAGTCCTGCTTGTCCATATAATGGCAGTAAAGAGCAACCAGATCTTGAAATTATGCACGTGTGTTTTTTTTTTTTTTTTTTTGGGGGGGGTGAGCCGGAGTGAACTTATATGCTCATGAGAAGAAAGACCAACGACCAAAGTCATGATTTTGGATTTTCTTATTATATTGCTTTTAAATTTTGGTTTATTTTTAAGCAAAACAAAATGGTTTTTGGTTTTAATCATATACCTTCAGAACACTTGGGAGAATATGGCACAAGTCATTAAGGGATCATTCTGTTTTTTTTATTTTTATTTTTTTTTTTTTTATCTTTTTCTTTAAAGTTTGAAGCCGGGCACTGTTCACTGCACTTATACAGACAAGCACTAGCAGGAAATTTCTAATTTAGTGTCCTGAAAAAGAAATGTTGTATGCCATTAGAACAACAAATAATGATGTACTTTTCATTTTTGGGTGAACTATCACAGTTTGCTCTAGCACAATGACAATATAAAAGCCAACTGTATTATTTTGGAATCAGACATATCCAGTTATGCTTTTGATTAAAAAAAACAGCTTGGCTTTTTCCACATCCTCAAAATGGATCTAACGCATTCTTATCAGTGAAACGCTCCCAAGCTTTTCCTAGTGTAAAAGCACCCCGTGTAATTTTTCTTCCAGGGTGGTTAATAAGTTCCCGCAAATCCTCCAGTAAAGGATCATCTGATGCATCACTGAAAGAGATTTGAGATTTAATTGCACTTAATTGCCTGAAGTGGCTGACCATTGACGGCCTGATGCCACTTCTTCCTGAAAGCGCTTGTGGTACGAGCATACAGGAAGGAACTGTGTGTTTATTAGTTAGTGGCTCACACATTTGCGTCACTGAGAGGGAAGCTCTTACCTTTTTCACATCTGAAATCTGAACGCAACTTTTGTCTGCAAGTCATTCCCGGCATTATGTGTCCTAACTGAAACCGTTTGCTTTGTTTAACAGCCAAAGGATGTAAATCCCGGAGACCCGTCTGTGCACAACAGCTCTAGCTGAGCCGAGGGAAAGAGTGCAGTTCAAACAAGCATGAGGCTGCTGGCCTCCTCGCCACACAGACTACAACAAACACGCATTGTCCCGGTGGAGTTTTAACCCCTGCAGGAGTACAGGCTGCTTGGTCCACCGAGGCTGGTGAAGAAACACAGGTATGTATGAGCAACCGCAGATATAACTGCCCCTCCCTTTGGTTCGTCACCCTTGAATAGCGAACAAAATACTAGAGCGAGAGAAAGCGAGTGAGAGACTGAGGGTCCCATGTGCCATTGGGCAGCGGGGCTTTCGCCATGAGCAGTACTCTGGGCAAAGATAAAGACTCTAAGGAGAGGGAACCCAAAGCGGAAGGGAAATCCAAAACCAAAGGGAAAGATGCCAAAGACGGGAAGAAAGACACGAGCGGCGCTTCGCCCGCGGTGGCCTTCACCTTGGACAGCACGATAAAGCGGCCCAACCCGCCGCCTAGCACGCGCAAAAAATCCAGCAATGCGGAGGTCATCAAGGAGCTGAACAAGTGCCGTGAGGAGAACTCGATGCGTCTGGACCTGTCCAAGAGATCCATCCATCTATTGCCCTCTTCCATCAAGGAGCTGACCCAGCTGACCGAGCTCTACCTGTACAGCAACAAGCTGCAAAGCCTGCCAGCTGAGGTGGGATGCTTGTCGGGGCTGGTGACGCTGGCGCTCAGCGAGAACTCTCTCACTAGCTTGCCCGACTCTCTGGACAACTTGAAGAAGTTGCGTATGCTCGACCTGCGGCACAACAAGCTGCGGGAGATCCCGGCCGTGGTCTACCGCGTCACCTCCCTCACCACGCTCTACCTGCGCTTTAATCGGATCACCACCGTAGAGAAGGACATCAAGAATCTGTCCAAACTCACCATGCTCAGCATCCGAGAGAACAAGATTAAACAGTTGCCCGCAGAGATCGGTGAGTGAGCTGCTGCTTAAGAGTATTCCTTTTAAAAAAAAAAAGTACATTATGTCTGTGGAAAAAAAGTTTCAAAAATACTATACAGTACATTTTTAAAATATTTTTAGTACCGCTCAATATTGGATATTGTGTTGTACTCTGTACACCTGTGCGTTCTCATTTTCACTATTTTTGCACTCGGCATTATCTAACATTATCCTAATGGACACATTTTTACATATTTAACTTTTTATTAAGTTTAATGTAATTTTTTAGCAAATCTCAACATGAATATCCATTTTCATACTGTACATTGTAATATTGTGATGCCTAAATCAGTGTTTTTGTAGTATTTTTATATATGTTGTATTTATTAACATTCTGAATTATCTATTTTCATTTGAATTAGAATTAATTTATGTGCTTTTGCTATTTTGAAAAGTTTTTTTTAGTCATTTTTTTGGAATTCTGTTTCAGTTTTTATTTTGGTTTTATTAATTTTATATTTATTCAAAAACAATTTTAATGGGTTTAGTTTTAGTATTAATGACAGCACTGGTCTAAATTCACTTGTAGCGTTTAAAATAATTGATTACATTTATTATTGTTTTATCTTTTAATTATTTAGATTAATTACAGTTTAATTGTTTTATGGGTTATAGGCCATAATAAAAAAAAAAATATATATATATATTGACTTATCAGTATCTTATCAGCTTCCTGCCTCCCATATATGGGCTGCTCTGGGATCACTCAAAATGATTGACAGGCAAAACAAGCCTCAGAGTCTTCTGATTGGTTAACAAACCTGACCATAACTCATTTATACATGAGTATCATTGCGCAAAATCTCTTGCATCATTTTGGGTATGAAAGTTCAGTGTTCATTTGCAATGATTCTGCCGGCTTGTGTTATAGGTGAGCTCTGTAATTTGATTACGCTGGATGTAGCCCACAACCAGCTGGAGCACCTTCCTAAAGAGATCGGCAATTGCACTCAGATCACCAACCTTGACCTGCAGCACAACGAACTTCTTGACCTGCCTGAGACTATAGGTGAGGATCTACTCAAGGTGGAATCTTTATTGTTGGAAGCAAAACATTTTACTATACAGCTCTGCTTTTGGCCATTTGGTGAGAGTTCAGTTGTACTTTATAATTATGTATAATCTCAGCAGTGGTGAAAGTATGCTTAAACGTCCATGTAAATTAGATTAAATAGTTTGCACTAGGGATGGGCAATATGGGCTTAAAAATATATGATGATATTTCTGGTATTTAATGCGATAACGATATCAATGACGATAATTCAGGGAATCCTGTTTCTTTAGAGAAAAGTATTATCTTTCCTATTTTTACCCAAAATAGGGTGTTGTGAGCATTACTGAGTACACACGTAATGTAATGAGTGTTTAATTCATACTGGAAGCCGGAGGGCACCCTTGCGCAGAAACTCCACATATCCATAGCAGAAGTACTGACGCTCCAGGAAATCCCTAATATGGACAAAGGTATCCAGTTATCGCTGTAGCTGAATAAAATGCACTAGGGCTGCACAATAAATCGAAAATTATATTAAATCGCAATTAGACAGAAGCTGCAATTGTTATACGTATCTTTCAGTGAAGCACGGTTCTGTGATCGCTGCAGCTGAATAAACAGAAGATTGAAATGCTTTCATTGATTCAACATGACTGATAAACGCACGACTACGGCAATATAGGGTTTATCTGAGTTCTTATTATTAGAATTTTCATTATAATAAAGTATATCTATAATGTAATGCTAATCGACATAGCCTTCATCACGGCTTAGAATACTATGAAATATGTTGCGTGCCTTATTCTGTGTAAGAAGCCACATCATCTCACAGAAGGATTTATTTCAAACACTCGACTGACGTTATGAAGTGAGTTTGGAGTACAAACATGTTATTAAATGTGGTGTTTTCACGTGCTTTCAGATGGAGCAGCATTTACTATATCATCAGCAGTGTATCATCTGTGAATTTTTTATTTTTGCGTAGCTTGTCAGAGAACTATGGCCCTGTGTAGTAAATGCTGCTCCATCTGAAAGCAGGTGATGGATATTTACTACTAATCACAGAATTGGCTTTACTGACGAGATGTGCATGACAATGGCATTCCATTAATCGCGCAGCCCTAAAACGGACAACGGAGATAGAGAAATTTTAACTGATGAAACTTTAAGACAATAAACATACAATTGCACAAAATATATGGCTAATCTGTGTTCTTCAATCAATCTTGTTTTTAAAAAAATTTTTTATAAGGGAAGTATATTTATAATGCAATGCTAATCGACATAGCCTTTATCAATGTATATAATACTGTCAATCTGTAATTTGAAACCACGTCTGATCACTAAAAGAATTTATTTCAAGCACTCAACTATGTTATTATGTTAATTTGGAGAAAAAGCATGTCTTTTTGGACAACAGGTTTGTAAACAGGCACTTGCACATGAAAATGCAAACTGTATCGCACACGTGCTGCTGTAGTATATTTATTCAAGGCTCAGACTAATTTTTTGTGCACTGTACAGCCCTGACCAAACCGGTTCCAGATTGTAGAAAGAGCTCCTTATTTAGCGATAAACTCCTCCTCAATTTCACGTCCGCCTTCCGCGATGTTGCTCTGCACTTTTGCACACAGAAATATGTCAACAACTAGACTTTATCGTTATTATCGCGGGAAGACTAATTCTTATTGTGGGGAGAATTTTTAATGGTATATCGCAAGTGATAAGATATGGCCCATCCCTAGTTTAAACATTGAAATCATAAACTATGTTCTTTTACTGTTTCAGGTAACTTGTCAAGTATAAACCGTCTGGGTCTGAGGTACAACCGTCTATCAGCGATCCCTCGATCTTTATCGAAGTGCCGAGAGCTGGAGGAGCTCAACCTTGAAAACAACAACATCTCAGTGTTACCAGAGGTGAGCCTTGGTTCAGCTCATTGCAGCTTTTAATAATTAGCAGTTTTATGTCATTTATCCTTGTCCCCTTTTATAAAATATTATATTGGTTCCTGTCTGTTTCTCCTCAGGGTCTTCTCTCCAGTCTGGTGAACCTGACGAGTCTGACGCTGGCGCGAAACTGTTTCCAGTCCTACCCAGCGGGCGGCCCGTCCCAGTTCTCCACCATCTACTCACTCAACATGGAGCACAACCGTATCAACAAGATCCCTTTCGGCATCTTCTCCCGAGCCAAAGTGCTCAGCAAGCTCAATATGAAGGTGAGAGCGCATTACTCGATCACTGTTGAAGATATGTAGGTAACAAACTTGCCCTGAAGGAGACACATAACTAGAGACCAGAATATGGTAGAGGGTAGACCTGGACCAATAAGCTGCATCCTAGCATCATTGTGGTTAGTTTACATGACCAAGCAAAAGAATTGAAAACCATACCATCCTTTTTTGAAACTATGATTATAGGACAACCAGTTAACATCTCTTCCGCTGGATTTTGGGACGTGGACCAGTATGGTAGAGCTGAACCTGGCAACAAACCAACTTACCAAGATCCCAGAGGATATCTGTGGACTTGTGTCTTTAGAGGTGACATGCTCTTCTATATTTTATCATCACTCAGTTTCATGATAGCAACCATTATTGTCATGTAGTTGGTTCTGTGTTTCGGCTCATCATTTTTCCTTTGGTTCCTTCAGGTCCTCATATTGTCCAACAATCTTTTGAAGAAGTTGCCTCATGGGATAGGAAACTTACGGAAACTGCGAGAGCTTGACCTGGAGGAGAACAAACTGGAGTCCCTCCCGAATGAGATCGCCTACCTTAAGGATCTGCAGGTAGGACAATTGTCTACATAGTCACCTTTTTTGTGTGTCCATTGGAGTCTTTTGTTAGCATGTTGCTAAGCTAACTAAAAGTGATAGACTCTCAAACTTTGTTTTTGCTCAAAAAAGCATTGAAATATAGTTCTTCCTCCCATCTCATATTATTTCCATCACGAAAATTTTGTGAGCAAACAAACATTCTTGGGGGAACGCAAACGTTTTGTGAGCAAACTCAGACGCAGAGTTTCTTGGGGGAACTTGGGCTATAAGTTTTGCAAGAAAACGCAAAGGTTTTAATAGCGAATGCAAGTTTCTTGGGAGAACAGGAAGAGCTTTATGTGAGAATGCTAAAAGTTGTAAGAGAGAATGCAAATGTTTTTCTACCAAATGCGAAGTTTCTTGGGGGAACGCAAACGGTTTGAGCAAATGTGAAGTTTCTTAGGAACAAACATTTTAAGAGCAAATTTTCTTGGGGGAACGCAAGAGGTTTATGTGAGAATGCTAATGTTGTAAGAGCGAATGGAAAGTTTCTTGGGGTAAAGCAAATGGTTTGAGTAAAAGCAAAGTTTCTTAGGAGCGCAAACGTTTCGCAAGAGAATGCAAAAGTTTTAAGAGCGAACACTAAGTTTCATGGGAAAATGCTTCTATTCGTATTCATTCTCTACCAAAAGTATTGCAAGGGAATGCGAAAGCATTGAAATATAATTTCCCCTATTTCAATGCAAATATGTTTATAATACATCCTGTTTTTTGCTTGTTGCAGTGATTTCTGGGATTGCCCTATCTGTGGGGAAACTGAATAGATGCTTTTATAGTGTTTAGTGTGAAACTCATTTCTCAAATTTATTTGCAGAAACTTGTGTTGACCAATAATCAGCTGACCACTTTGCCGAGAGGAATCGGTCACCTGACCAACCTGACGTACCTGGGCTTGGGAGAGAACCTGCTGCAGCACCTACCGGAGGAGATCGGTATGAGCTCACCGCTGCCCTCAAACACACCCAGCCACACCGATCCATACGCAACTCGCTTACAGCCTTTCTCTCTCCAACCCACAGGTACACTGGAGAACCTGGAGGACCTGTACCTGAACGACAACCCTAACCTGCACAGTCTGCCGTTCGAGCTGGCGCTCTGCAGTAAGCTGTCCATCATGAGCATAGAGAACTGCCCCCTCAGCCACCTCCCGCCGCAGATCGTCGCCGGAGGCCCTTCCTTCATCATCCAGTTCCTAAAGATGCAGGGTCCCTACCGCGCCATGGTCTGAGACGACTCACACACTGTACAAAGAGGAAACCGAATCGCCACACGACGTTACCTTCGTCGTCATTATATCTCGGACAAGAAACTGCTTAACTGGGTTCCAATCGATGGAGGAATCATAGCCAGTTAGGTCCCCTTTACCCCCGTAGTAAACAATGTCTAGACTTCAGTTGCCAAAATTAATGTACATTAGTGATTCTGAAGAGGCGCTCTTAAAATGTTTCAATCATTTTGCCAATTTATTGAAAGTCATTATAGGGGTTTCAATGCCAGGAAACAGTTGTATACAAAAACAAAACATTTTTACACGTTCATTTTTGCTGCTGCTGCCGCCATACTGTATGTGAGTTTTTTTTTTTTTTTTGTTTGTTTGTTTTTTTTTGTTTTTTTAATTTAGCCTGAGATTTTTTTTTTCTTCTTTTTTTTTCTTATCATCCCACAACCAAAAGATTTTTATTGTACAGAGGACCTGTTTGGAAGCAGTGAACAAATTTTATTTCTTTTTTTATTATTATTATTAATTGTTATTCTAGAATTGTGCCTATCCAGTGCAGTTGGGTGGTTTGTGTCTGAACATTATTATCCAAGAAGTTTTTAATACAAAAAGGCTGAATTTACAAGAGTCTAATTTATTCCGTAATTCCTTTTCATTATTGTTGATTATTTTATCGCTCCCTTTTTTAAAAAATATTCATTCCTCTTCGCTACCGGGACATGTTGCTGCGCTTGACATTTTAAAATGAATCTGCAATCTTTTTTTCTGCGAAATAGTGAAGCAACAAATGAATCAAAAATCGTTTTTGATAGCAATCACGTCATGGGTTTAGCGAGCTAGCGGTGCGGGTCTGGTTTCGGGGGTCTCTGTTCTGAACGTGGGGTTTGTGATTGTTTACTTGTTTGCCATATCCACAGTGTTGCGCTCTGCTTGTGTCCTATTGGTGAGAGTCGCATCTACATATCGGGTGCTGAACAGTGCTAGCAGTTAAAGGCCCACGTTTACTGTGAGGAATGCCAAACACCCATTCAACATCACTTCCGTCCCTTTTTTTATTGTGCATTTCAAGGATTTCCTGGTCGGTTTCATCGGACCGGTTTTAAACCCCATGATTTCTGGTCACAAATTCACAGAATATTGAACAATGGATACAGTTTTTTGCACCGTTTGTCCCACACACCGCCCCTCTTATGCTGCTGCTTTTAATGCACTTTGTATTGATATTTGGCATCCTCCTCAAGTAAAAGGGTCACGATATTTCATGTTACCGATTAAACGTATGGAAGGGGGCATTTTATTATTATTATTATTATTATTATTATTATTTCTGAAGTATTTTATCTTTTATTTTAATTCTTTATCATGTACATTTTATAACAGTGAATGAAAAATTTGCCTCAGCAAATTCGAACGATAACATTCTATTAAGAACCTTTTTTTTTTTTTTTTTTCTCTCAAGGCTTTGACGCTATTTCTCTTTATTAAATGTTTTGATTTAAACTTCTGTCTGACTAGTTTGTTTCTATATGTTTAAAAATTCATATCAGTTTCAAATGGTGCAGATCATCGAGTATTGCAATTAAAAACCCAAATGTTTCCATTATACGAATTGCAAACTTTTTTTTTATTTCACCTTTTTAAACAACGGAGCCGTTTCGCGCAAGATGGAATTTCTTTTGGTTTAGTATTATACTGAGTGACTGTAAATTACCACCTCCACTTTAGTTTATCAAGCCAAATGTATTTTGTTCGTGTTGTGTCCACGCGTTTTTTTTTTTTTGTTGTTGTTGTTGTTGTTGTTTTTTTACATTTGCTCTCGCTTTGATTTGTAAGGACATTGTGTACATCGGCAGCAGTGTAAAGGTTTCGGAGAGGCACTTCGCATTCATGGGGCCATGAAAAGGACACAAATCGCTGCTTTTTTTATCAACCAGCAGAACCTGTTGCTGCTTATGGACCTCCTAGAAACGTAATGCTGTAAAAGAACCGGCCCGCGTGAGACGCTACGGACTGGCCTCTCGGGCCGGTTCTACCAGCACAGACGTTCTGCTACAGATGAAATCCCTCTGGACCTGCTCGGTGCATATGTTGCGCCTGACGCAGACGCTGAATAAAAACAAAAACCGACAAAAATACAAACATTGTAAAAAGGGCTTTCTCTGTTCATGCTTAACTATACACCAGAGGCATTGCATTCCTGGTTTTGTATAAAAGCTTAGAACTGTACATTTGAGTTTTATTTTGTGTGTGTGTGTGTGTGTGTGTGTGTGTGTGCGTGTGTGTGAGGGAATAGTTAGATGTTAACAAAATGGAATTATTATGTGACAATAAATGCCTTTGAGTACTTCAAGTGAGACGTGCATTAGGGACGCGGCTTTGTGACGCATCCCATTTAAGTTTAATTTTTTATTATTTTCAGCATTTATGTGCCATTTATGCAGGGGGTAGGGCTGGTTTTTATGTAGGTTAACAGTATGATCGGTTTTGGATGAGAATGCATCACAAATCAGGAATGTAGTCAAAAAAGACAATAATACATAATTGTACTTTCAATGGTGAATACTGACAGCGCGGTTATAATCAGCCGGGGTGGCAATTTTCATTTTGATCTTGTATTGTTCTGGTGAATCCTTAAGATTGGAGCTTAAGGGTATGGTTTATTTTTTTATATTGTCTGTGCATTAGGTCATAGAAATTGTATAAATGAAGTTCATTTTCCATTTTTTTTTTTTTTTTAAACATAGGAATGTTATATGTTTCCTGCTTTTTTTTTTGTTTTGTTTTTTTCTTGCCTTGCTATGTATAGGAAACAAGCATGTTAATTTTCTTTCTTTCTTTTTTCTTTCTTTATTTCTTAAGATTCATAATTGTCTGGTTGGGTGGACAGGGATGTAAAAAAAAAAGAAGTACACAAGATAAAAATGTTGCTCTTTCGTAACTGCAAAATGTTTGTTTTTTTTGTTTTGTTTTGACACTTCATAGGGTATCAAGTGTTGTGCGGACATGTCTAACATACTTTTCTTTAGAAAAACAGCCTTAAAGGTGACTCTTGATTTTTCTTTCTTTCTGACTCAGCCCGAGCAAGTAACAGGACCCTCTTCCATCAGATCAAGTCTTTGCTTTGATAAGCATTCTTCAAATAAATGTTCATTTGACTGCCTTACGAATGTCAAATGTGCTCCTCTCTCACCTCTCATACATTTTCACATGATCAGTCCAGAGTAATAATCAACCAAATCAACAATGCACTCAAATTATGGCTTCCATCAGAGAGTATATATAACTCCTATCTATCTATCTATCTATCAGTAAAAAATGTGAACACATCTTAAATAGCTCATGATCATACACATAATTTTATCTAAACGTTTTTTGATAAAAGACATTTTTAATTAATGAGTTTTAATTGATCGTGAATGAAAAGAAGCCCAAAAGTGTCCAGCATTCGTGCGAACGACTTCAATATTTCATTAAAAAAAAAAAAAAAAACACTACGCACATCATGAAGTTGAGAACAGACAAATTGTGGCTACTTTGAAGAAGCATAAATATAAGAGTTTCACATTTTTGTTCACTACATGATTATCTTCTATCATCTTGCCAACTCTAGCCCTCAAGATCCACTTTCATGCAGAGTTTCACTCCATTCCTGAACAAACACCATGGTTTTATTGTAGTAAAAGTATAGTTTTTTTTTTTTTTTTTACTACAAATATCATAGTTAAACTACGGTTAGTGTAGCAAAACCATGGTTAATTTGTGGTTACCATAGTAGTAAGTAACCATGCTTTTTATTATTATTATTATTATTTGTAGTAAAACCATGGTTAATTTTCAAGCTACTCCAGGTCTTTAAGATTACTATAAAGCTACAGGCAGGCGAGTTTGATGAAGGTTGGAGCTCAAATCTGCAGGAAAGTGGGTTTCGAGAGTATAAATACTCTCGTTTAAGTATAAACACCGTGTGAAGCAGTAAAGATCCCGTTAACGTATATTCCCGGTAGATGTCGCTGTTTCATCGCTCCTCGCTGACCGAGTCCTCTGCATTGTTTACCTCTTTCTCTCTCATCACTTAGCTTGCTATTTCAACTATTTAGCAGTAATGTTTTCAGATATTATTAGGGTTCCCACGGTCACGGAGAGCCGGGAAATGTGAGGGAATATTGTAAAACGGTTGATTTTAGCCGTGGAGACGGCAGTGAGAGCTCAGTGAGTGCAAATCTTTCTGAAGTTCACCTCAGAGTACATACAGTGGCCTTCATTTATTAAGTTATAATGAACTACTGGTGTATTCAGTTATAAAAAATTATGTATTTAGGCTAGTGTTATGTTGTTTCTCAAGTCGATGATTATTTATCAGAGATAAACAATCACTAGTGTATTCTCTCTTGTTCAGGTAAACACTAAATATATATATATATATATATATATATATATATATATATATATATATATATATATATATATATATATGCTGAAATATGCAAAGGAGGTGTTATCTAATTAAACATGCACTAATTTGCATAAATTAAAGGTGTATTTTGGATGTTTTCTTTCTATTTTCCATGAAAAAAAAAATGCTTAATGAAAAGCCAAAAATCTCAAAATTAAAAGGTGCATGAAAAAAATAAAAATAAATGAAATGTTTTTGCCTGCAGTGTCTCGACTTAAGCGGTTTCTGGACATGATTTTGGCTTTTCCACCGCGCCTAAAATACATATTCCTAAAATTTGTTTGAAATTCACCTCAAAATGGCCTTCATTTATAAAGTTATAACGAATAACTGGCTTATTCGGTTATAAAAAAAATAATAATAATAATGTAGGCATTTAAGCTAGTGTTAGTAGCTATGTTGTTCCTCAAGTCGATGATTATTTATCAGCGATAAACAATCACTAGTTTATTCTCTCTTGTTCAGGTAAACGCTAAAACAAGTAGTTTAATTGGTTTAAACCGGTTAGGCACGGTTTTGGCTTTTCCACTGCGCCTCTCTTGGCGGCTGCTAAGAGAAAGTTTCGTTTCGTTTCGAGAAAGTGGGCGTGGTTTGCGTAATTTAGAACGCGCGCGCGCGCACACTCTCCTCCGTGCGCGTCTCTCTCACACGCACGCGCATCGCGCACACGTGTAATATGATTACGCCTCTATTAGCTCTGCGCGCGCACAGCTGAGTGGAGCGCTGGCGACGAAGCGCGGTCTTCACACGCGCCGCCGAGGAGATGCGAGGAATTAATGGTGCAGTTTTTCTCACGCTGAGCCACTTTAAAAACAGAAGTCACACTCTGAGGAACGTTTCTTGGATGGTTTAATAAGTTTGCGGGTGGTGTTAGGCTTTTTTCACTAAGGTAAGCTCCATTTCTGTCTTACTTTTTGCTGTTAGTATAGTATTGTGGTATTTTTGAACAAAGTGTGAGAAAGAAATTGACTATATGTGACCCTGGACCACAAAACCAGTCATAAGGGTATTTTTTTATTTATTTTTTAATTTTATTTTTTTTAAATTGAGATTTATACATTATCCGAAAGCTGAATAAATTAGCTTTCCATTGATGTATGGTTTGTTAGGATAATATTTGGCCAAGATACACCAATTTGAAAAACTGGAATCTGAGGGTGCAAAAAAAAAAAAAAATCTAAATACTGAGAAAATCACCTTTAAAGTTGTCCAAATGAAATTGTTAGCAATGCATATTACTAATCAAAAAATAAGTTTTGATATATTTATGGTAAGAAATTTACAAAATATCTTCATGGAACATGATCTTTACTTAATATCCTCATGATTTTGGCATAAAAGAAAAATATATAATTTTGACCCATACAATGAATTGTTGGCTATTGCTACAAATATACCCATGCTACTTATGACTGGTTTTGTGGTCCAGTGTCACATACTTTTTGATATTATGACTTAGTTTTGCATCTAAAAATGATTTATTTATTTTAAATACATTTTTTACTTATTTCTTTAAATACATTTTTTTTCCTCCTTACTTTTTTAGATGCCAAAATGACAAAAAATGCCACATTTGTCTTCAGTAATATGGAAAAAATGAACTGCCATAAACCGAAAACATAATTTCAGTTGTGAGAGGAAGAGATTGTGATTCTCAATAATGGGGTGTGACAATTCGACCAATGGGACAAGTACGCCATACACCCTGCTGTTGGCCCTTCCTATGACCGTCCTGGTGGGGTTTCTCATCCTCCTCATTGTCTTTGGCAATGTTCTGGTGATAATCGCAGTGTTTACGAGCCGAGCTCTCCGTGCTCCCCAGAACCTGTTCCTGGTGTCTCTGGCCTCCGCTGATATATTGGTGGCCACTCTGGTGATGCCGTTCTCATTGGCCAATGAGCTGATGGGCTGCTGGGCCTTTGGGCAGGTTTGGTGTGAAATCTACCTGGCCTTGGACGTTCTCTTCTGCACGGCCTCGATCACTCATCTGTGCGCCATCAGTCTGGACAGATACTGGTCGATAACGCAAGCCATCGAGTACAACCTCAAACGCACACCGCAACGAATCAAGCGCATTATTTTTATAGTTTGGATCATCGCCGCCGTGATCTCCTTCCCGCCTCTGATTACCATGGAGAAGGAAGAGGGGAATATCTGCAAAATCAACGAAGAAAAATGGTACATCATTTCCTCTTCCATCGGCTCGTTTTTCCTGCCTTGCATCATCATGGTCCTCGTGTACATCCGAATTTACCAGATCGCCAAGAAGAGGACCAGAGCGCCACCTGGGGACCGGAGGATAAAGGAAGCAGGCAAGAAGGAGAACGATCTGGAGAAGGATCCCCATGAGAAGCTCAACGGGAATCCGAACCCTAAACCAGACGACAAGGGTGAGATAAATGGCATGGACATGGAGGAATCATCCTCCTCGGACCACAAGGTCTCCAACCCTTGCTCCCTCAAGAAGAAGAGCTCAAAAGGAAAGACTAAGCTGAGCCAAATCAAACCGGGGGACGGCGATAAGCGCGAGGTCCTTCAGACCACCAAGACCAGCAGGTGGAAGGGCCGCCAAAACCGGGAAAAGCGCTTCACGTTCGTCTTGGCGGTGGTCATAGGCGTTTTCGTCATCTGCTGGTTCCCGTTTTTCTTCACCTACACGTTGACGGCATTTTGCGAAAAATGTGTGCCAGAAACGCTTTTCAAGTTTTTCTTCTGGTTCGGCTACTGCAACAGCTCCCTCAATCCCATTATATACACCATCTTCAACAATGACTTCCGAAGATCCTTCAAGAAGATCCTCTGCCGGAGAGATAACAGGAGAGTGGTGTGAATTGGGTTGCTGTTTTTTTTCCCTCTCCTTTATCCAATGTAATATATCACCTGGCGTTTATGGGAAGTCCCTGTGTACAGTAAGCCAACATGTGTGTCATTATACAACAATTCCGAAGAGGGAAAAAAAGACACTTACATGCTTTGTACAAATGCAACAATGCATGGTTATGCAATTACAGCACAATGCATATTCATCCATTTCTGAAGTGTATTGTTGTATCGTTTTTGGTATACAGTGAGTGGTGTAGTTTCATAACTCATCTGCAAGGACATATTCGAAGACAATGCGTCTCAAACCACGCTGAATGTTGTTCAAAATGTGAAAAACAATTCAAAAAGGACTACAAACTTGGCCTTCAAACTTCATAATGTGCTGCAAAACTGTCAAACGTACACGCTGCAACAGGAATGTCGATGTGTTCTCGCAGGACTTTTTTATTTCACTGACATTTTGTATAATTAATTGTGAAGGTGTTGATATTGTTTGGTGGACTTAATTGTCTTTTCTTTTTTTTTATTATCCCTGCCAGTAACGGTTCGTTTAAAATCTTGCTGTGGACCATTAGGCAAAAAGATGTTGAGCTCGTCTGACTGGAACCTGACAGGCCGGTGTCACAACAAATTTCTCCGGCTTCTGATGTAGTTTATATCTGTCACCATAGATATAATGGATGGCTCTTTAGTACCATAACACAAGGGATAGTTACAGTCCGTGACTAATAAACTGTATCAAGCAGGCTACTGGTTTAGCTGGCGAATTTGTAGAAATGCACAATAAAAGAGAGCTGAATATTCAGTAAGATATCGAATGACCGACAACAGAGTTTCTCCAGGTCAAGGTGAGGTCAGACCTCTCGCCGTGTTGTTTTTTCCCCTCGGGATGTGTGGAGTGACCTGAGATATCCAGTTGTAGAGAGATGGAGCAAATGTCCAGTCCAATTGCTAAAATGGTTGAAAACAAAGGTCTTGAATGACATCTACAAACTACCTGTCACTGTGCGTTATTGCCATATCTGAAAAAACTAATCATGATGTATGACTCACTTTCGATATATTGGCTGTTTTCTGGTTGTGCTCTCAACGTGTTTAACCACTGAGGTCTGAAAAAAATTGTGTTTGCACACACGAAGAGAGAAAACACTCAAAAAAAAATAAAAAGTGCAGAGCCTTTTTTGTCTGTTATCATTCTGGAAAGGCAACTGGAGAATTTTCTTTTTCTTATGAAAAGCAAAGCTTCACTTATGGGATCAGACTCTGAAAGAGTTGAAAGCGTCTTCACAGAAGCAAAAATTGTGTGTACGGCAATGCTTTTAAACAGAAGGAAAATATTGACTGTGATAAACACCGAAATACACACAGTTTCGAAAGTATAACCACAAAACGAAGTAGTGTTGTGTAGACAGATCCCTGACTGACACTTATTTTACACTGTAAAAAGTGGTAAGTTGACTTAACTTAAAAAAAAATTGAGGAAACCCAATTGCCTTAAAATTAAGTACATAATTTAAAAAAAATAGTTAAGTGAACTTGACAATTCAATTAACTTATTTTTTTAATTATCATTTACTTAAAATTTTTAAGGCAACGAGTTTCCTCAATTTTTTTAAGTTAAGTCAACTTATCACTTTTTACAGTGTAGAAAAGGCCCGCCCTCTTAGAGAAGAACAGCGATTGACAAGCAAATTGACCAATCACAGCTCATTTTGTTTGTTCATATGCGTTTAGAATATTGCTTTAACTGTCTTATTTTGCTCGTTAGAACTTTAATGATAATCACATGGAATTCCTCAAATCCCTAAACTTTCGCTAAAAAGTTGTTGTTATCTGTCAGCGATTATATCTCGTCAATTTCAATTATTTCGGCCGTCTCCCATTACAGTTTGACTTTAATGTCTCAGTTAACCGTTCGCCTCAGAAATCCGGTCGATTATGTGCCTGTTTGCTCTGCATGTGATTTACGCATTTCATTCCCCCCCCCCCCCTTGAGTTCAAATTCAGCAATAGCATTTTACAAATAGCGTAAAATACTGCCTGCGGTGAAGTTCCCCAGAGCCAGCAATACATTTATATGCTGGAGAGAATGTACCGAGACCTTCATAATTGTGATGGATCATGATAATTTCATCTCATCTATAATCATCATTAAATCGTCAAGACAGCGGGGTGATAATTGCGAAGTTTAAAATAAGGTTTTTATTACACGGACCTGTAGTGCCGGTTTCCGTACCCTTTTATGAACTGACATAAAAGCATTAAATGGCAACTTTAAAGATACGGCAGCGCATTACCTCCCACAGCGGCAGAGCTGTGCTTGAGATATATGACATGATATGAACTGGAGGGAGGGCTGTGTGGATCCTGCTGGCCGTCCTGAAGTGTGTGTGAGTGGGAGACCGCAGAGATGGACATTCAGTGGGAGTGCAGGGGGTTGTATCGATGAACTTCACTTCAGAAGTGTGAATGAGAGGGAAGAGGGTGTTTTGGTCAACTTTGTGAGAAAAAAAGAAAAAATTAATCGTGATAGTTAATTACATCAGCACAGGTGAGGGCTGCGAGGACAGCTGCTGCCAGGTTTTTCTATAGCTTGTCAAAGCCAGGACTGCGAATCAATTTACAAATCAATAAATATAAATAATAATACATTATTATTACTATTATTATTATTATTATCAGGGAAGGTTATGCTTTATGCCACTCTTTAATGAAAAGGCCATCCTAGTAAATAAATCTGGACAAAACAGTGCTTATGTCTATTACTTTTGTAACAAAATGTCTGATAAAAGTCTACACGTTTTACGCTAATTTCCTTGGTGTTTATTAAAAAATAAATAAATAAAATCACAATAATTATTATAGCTAATTATGTGTACAAAAATAATAATAATCATAAATTATAATAATTACAATTATATCAACATTAAATAATGATGATGATGATGACGATTATTATTATTAAATACAACAATAATAATAATACATTGTACAGTTTTATACAACAACAACAACAACAACAACAACAACAACAACAGTGATTATGATGATGATGATAATAATAATAATAATAATAATACATTATTGTCCTCACCATCATGGATGGTTATGAAAAAAATTGAAATGATTGAAATTTAAAAATATTATTATTATTATATAATTTTTTAAATATATCATTTTTAAGTTATAATGTATAATAAACAAAATAATAGTCATCATTATTAAGAATAATGATTGAAATTGCATTAAAAATAATTAACATGATAGTAATAATAATAATAAAAGTCCACATTTGCTATGCTAATTTCCTTGGTTTGTTAAAAACAAATAATCACATAATAATTATTAAATATAAATTTCATATATAATAATAAAACATATAATAATAATTATTATCATTAAAATAATAATCATAATTGCATTTATAATGATTAAACTTAAGGTAATAATAGTAAAAGTAGTATTGTTAATTATCTAACAGGTATACTTGAGGTATTATTATATTTTATTTATTCAGTTTGAATTCTCTGTTATGGGTTTGAAATGGGCTTTCATAATTAAAGGAATGTTCTGAGTAATCTCTATCGACAGCTTTTGATTACCATTGTGAGTGACAACATAAAAAAATCTCATCTAGAGTAATGAACTTAGTAATGGAAGTCTATGTGGAATTATAACAGCAACTGGGGGCCTTCAAAGATGCTGGAGCCCCGGGGCTCCCAGGACCATAATCCAATCTTAAACAGGATGCAGGCTAGACAAAGTGAGTGAGAAAATGAGGGTTTTGCGAGCTGGCATATGTTGCACTGCATGATAAACTTTATTTGTAACGAACACAACCTCATCGCAGCAGATGACTGCACTGAATGACAGAAACCAACAGCCAAAATGCTTGGTCTCCAGATGCCGTCTCATTTGAAACTTTTAGATTTGGCTCGCGGCTATCAGCGTGCGTAGGTACAACAGATCCGTGTTTGTGCCGCTTTTAAACGACGCCAATGAATTCAAAAAGTTGAGAAGCTTTAAAGGTCAAGTTTAAAGAGACTGAGTGCTTTCACAAGGGACCCCACTGTGCGTTTTTTTCATGCAGCGCTGTTAATCAATAGCAGTTTTTCTTTCTTTTTTTTTTACAGCAGGCAAACAAAGAGGCAGACATCTTATTAAAGACAGCGATGGGAAGTGGGAGGGAGCGGAATAGAGGAATTTGTTTGCCCCATCCAGCGTGTTTCCTGGACCCTACTTTTTCCTCACAATCCACCCTGTGGGAAATCAATTTGTGTTTGTCAAATGAGCAATACACTTAAAGCCACTGAAATGCAGCTGTGTACCAGAGAGTCGGTGCGTATGTGTGTTAAGCACAGTGATGTAGTCTCACAGCACATTTGAGAAAAAACAAACGGCAGAAATGCAGCGCTATGAGTGTTTAATTGCAGAATTCAGTTTATAAAATTAGTCTGCGGGGACACAAACGACATGAGATGAATGCTGATGGGCTCCATTATTTCAATTTAGTGCACAAAGTTTGAGAGTGACGCCAAAGAAAATCTCAAATAAATCTCTAGAACATTTCAAATGTTTCTTTTAGACTCAAATGAGGTTATATGCTGAGCAATGGAGAGTCTGTGGCTTCTCAAATTTGTCTTGTGAGATGCCCACAATCTCTACCGTCCTCTAGCGATGTTAACAATATATACATTTTGCCAAGATAAAACAAAGGAGGGAATTAGCTTGCACGCCAATTACTTGCGGTCTGCGTTGTTTTACTGCGCGATCCACTTAAGGAATCATGCTAATCAGTTATGCAAATTTGAGATAGCCTACAGGACACATTCAATGCAATTCTACAATTTCTAGAATTTCTATAACTTCGCAGAATCGTATAATATATTGTACGACTTACACAACTATATAATTTTTACTATAACTGTAGTTGAGTTATGGGTTGGGCACGTTTAAATCTGGTTTATTTTTCACAACCCAAGTCATTAAGTTTCTTCCAGTTTTGCAGTTTCATGACATTAGATAATCAGAAATCCAATGACAGAATTGACTAAACTTTATAGCCATTTATTATGTGTTGTTTTAGCGCACGATTCTCTAAAGCAATTATGCAAATCAGTTAACAGTGCAAAGTTCGAGATTTGTGATCGCTTGAACACGATCGCACACAATTCCATTCCGTAAAATCTTATAATTTCTAAAAGTTCGCAAAATTGTTTAATTCATATGATTTTTGTATGCTTTTTTTCTTCTTCGAAAAATCGCAAATAGATTTTACGGGTTGGCCTTTATATTTATTTTTGGGTCTTACATTTTTTTTTGCGACCCAAGTTGTGAGTTTACTTCCGATTTTGCCATTTCATACAAATTATTAGGAATTCTTATGCGATCAGGCTGGACAATGAGAAATTAAGGGAAGAAATGAATTAACAATGACTTGGTGGCCATTGCGTTCTGTTGTTTTAGCGAATGATTCACTTAAGGAATAATGCAAATCAGTTAACAGCGCAAATTCGAGATACACGGTTGCTTTCCATGATAATAAAATCTCATAATTTTAATAATAAGTTTCAAAATCATATATCTTACAACTTTAATATGAATTTTTAAATTTACTTATTTATTTATATTTTTGTTATCATGAGTAGATTTACTGGTTAGGCTAGATGTGAAGATTTTGGTTTGGGTCTAACGTTTTTGCGCAATTTGCCATTTCATACAAATTACTGTGAGTTCTAATGAGACCAGGTTGGACATGTTCCCATATATGCAATATCTGTGTTTTATTTTTTATTTTATTTTTGTATCTATTTTTATTTATTTTTTAATTTATGTAATGATACTTAAATGAAATATACAGAGAGCTCCATTAGGCCACCTGAGCTATAAAAGAGCAGCATTTGAGCAGTAAAAGTTTCCTCTGGGGATGTTTTACTTTATTCAACAACCAGGTGATTGTAAATGTCATGCTAAATGTCACTTTGAACTGAGGAAAGCTTGCGAGTTGAGATGTAAAAACAAAATTTGACCTTGATGTTCCACTAAATCAGCATGATTTTTCAGTCCCTGGAGAAAGACTATAAATTTTGTCACATGAACTGAAAATGGCCTAAAGGTCAGATAGCTTCATATTGTTATGAAGATGTTTGGGTCGGTGAGGACGAGGAAGGCCACAAATGTCATGAGACACTTAAACAGTAAGTAGTTCCTGCGGTGAGCAAACCAGCATGGAGTAAAAGCAGGCTCCTCCGGTAGTCCGTTCACACAGGGTCCGCTGGGAATCGGTAGCCAGTGTTTCAGACGGTTTCCTCTTTGCTTCTGTTGCCCTTTTCCCTTGTGGCTGTTTTGGTAAGTGGAAATTTGCTGCAGAAATGTGAAGACTGCCAGACAGAGAATTCATGTTTCTGTTAGAACGTACGTGCATTTGTGTGCGTGTGTAGGCTTGTCAATATTAAAACAGAACATATTGGAAATTGAGGTAAACATTGGCTCACTGAGGGAACACAAGCAGTGGAAAATAAGTGTTGTAGTTTTAATGAGGCCATTTGAAGCTACTGAATAAAATTATTCTGAAGTTTCTTCCAGTGATTTGGAAAGAGCCCCTTATGTGCTTTCCAATATGAAAAACGAAGAACGTCTGGATATGCACTCCATCCAAGAAAGTATTATTACCTGGAGAAAACTATCTGTTAGCATTCCCATTTATTTTAATGGCAGATGCATAATTCATAATAATATTTTCTTTTTTCTTCTTCTTGTTGTTCAAAATTGCCACGACTGCATCAAGCGACAGATTCGTTTGAATAGGATCTTTTAACTGAATCAGATTCACAAACTGGTCTCTAAACGATTCATTTACGAAGCGAGCTAAATGATTCAGTCACGAATTGGACTGAATCGGTCCAAGCAGTTTATGCTCAAACCGTCTCTTTCGGAGTAATCTGACAGTCATCTGATAGTAAGATGAATAAAATAACGGCATTTCATGAAACGAACTTAAAAACGAATCATAAAAAACTGATTTGCCGAAACGAGTCGGACCGACACTGTTTTCGCGGTGTCACCCTAGGAAGCCCCGCCCATAGCGAAACCTCATTGGTCCAAAGTCCCGCTTTATGTGACTGTGTATATTAATCATCAAATCTGATTGGCTGTTACTGTTTACCTCAGGGAGCGGTTTTATTCACACTGTGGACATACAAATTACTTGAAGCTGGACGTTTGACAAGGTAAGCTCTGTCAACAGCATTTAATAGTGTATGACAGTAAATATATAACAATGTTGACTGTCACAGGAAGTAATTTAGATTTCCTGAGTTTGGAAAAAAACCGTTTGCCACAGCTCCACACTTACAATGGCAGTCTGTGGGTAGTCTTTTGCTGTTTGTTTGTTCATTTTTATAAAATGAGGGAGGGATGAATTTAAATTATTTCCAGTATTTTACAGTATTTTCGATACAGCTTAACTTTATAACTGAACCCAGACCATTAAATTTATGTTTTACCTGACTGTAGGTAGAAACATTCTGGCAGTAGTTCACCACTGGTTTTATTAAAATATTTTATTTGTTTCATTTTGTCATAAGAGTGAGAAAAGACATGGCACCTTGCGCACATATACTCTGGCTAACATAAAGTAATGGTAATCTAATCACTAAGAAAAGCTTCTGTGAGTAGGCCGACCGTAAATCCACACCAGACAGTAGCCAGACCTGCATATGTCTCATTCGGTTTAATAATGCTACAGCTTAGATGAACAAATTTAACCATTCTACCCAAGGGCCGAGGCATTCGTCTCTTCTGTCTTTATGTCTTTGCGCTCAACAAAACCGAATGAAAAAAGATGTGGTGGACTTCTGAGTTGAGGTGGCAAATCAGTTTGTAGTCCAGTGAAAATTCATATTCAAGATCCATTTATTGTTAAGTCTATTTTGTTTCCTCTTGATAAAGAATAGCGATAAATAGCTAGTTTACGCGCTAGACTTGTGCAACCAAACTACATTTCCCATGATTCACTCTGGCAGCACAAAAAATGAAATAATACACTGATAAATCATCAAGTACACACAAAATGTGCATCCTTTGCTCTTTATTGTGTTATTTTAGTGCTAAAAACCTTGTAATATGAATTTGTCTGGAAAGTTCTGACTAAAATGACATATTTCCCTGTTCACCCTCACAAAAAAGTTTTAAAGAACAAGGTGGACAGACCATGGTGAGCAAGTCTCCTCTGTGTACTTGCTATGCAAATCATGTCCCAATCCATTTTAAATCCATTTTTATTGAATATTTTCCATTTCATGCTTTTGTTAATGCATTAATATATCTCGGTCCCTTTGTGATGTCAGTTAATTTATTGCAATGTTCCCAATCCAACAGATGAATCATGTAGGACATTACTGAAGAATACGTTGAATTAATCCAGGTGAACAAGGTCTTAAATAACAATATATAACATTATATAGATCCAGAACGTGATTCATTCAAAAGGATTTTCATTTCAAAATAAAAAATAGAAAAATAATGGGTTGTAGCAGTGGTGGCATCAATTTCCCTTCATTCTTTCATGCCCACTCTCTAGGGCACTTACTCATAATTGATGTGCAGGTAATTCACAGGGTCCTTTGGGGTCCTTGGGGGACAGATATGAGGGACATGAAATGCTGATTCTAATCTAAAGAGGAAATGTTGCTCAGAAGAAGCAGTACTTGAAAACAGTGAATATTTGGTGATGTGATTATTTATATATTTAATATAGCATAGTGTAATTAATATAATATAGCATTGTTACATATAATACAATATTATTGTACACCAGTAGAAGGTTATATCAAATATATTCCCATTGTTATCGGTGCATGAAAACTTGACTAATATTAGAAAGGAAAAATAGTGTTGTCTATGAAATACTACCCCTTTTTTGTATATTTCTTTTAGTTCCCCTAAAAATGAAAATTTGCTGAACATTACTCACCCTCAGGCCATTCAAGATAGATGAGTTTGTTTCTTTACTCAAACAAATTTGGAGAAATTAGCATTAAGCTACATCACTTGCTCATCAACGGATCCACTGCAGTGAATGGGTGCCGTCAAAACGAGAGTCCAAACATCCGATAAAAACATCACAATAATCCACAAGTAATCCACACCACTCCAGTCCATTAATTAACATCTTGTGAAGTGAAAAGCTGCACATGTTTAAGAAACATATCCACCAATGACACTTTTAACTGTCTGCAAACCATTGCTTCCATCTAAAATACGGGTCCATAATCTATAATCTTGCTTTCTCCAGTGAACAAGTCATCTCTTCTGAATCAGGAGAGAAATATACATAGATCAACTATCAAAAACAGTCCAAAACAGTTCTAAACAAACATGATGGTGGATTCTGATGTGAGAGAACATTCAAGAGATGGATTTTTTCATACTGGAGGAAGCGTTATTATGGATTACGGACTCGTATTTTGGCCAGAAGCAATATTTTAAAGTTAAAATGCCTTAATAATGGGTTTATTTCTTACAAACACAAAGCTTTTAATTTCATAAGATATTAATTGATGGACTGGAGTGGTGTGGATTATTGTGATGTTTATATCAACTGTTTGGACTCTCATTCTGACGGCACCCATTCACTGCAGAGGATCCATTGGTGAACAAGTGGTGGATTGATACATTTCTCCAAATCTGTTTTGAAGAAGAAACAAACTCATCTACATCTTGGATGGCCTGAGGATGAGCAAATGTTCAGCAAATGTTTATTTTGGGAGAGCTATTTCTTTAAAACACAATTGTATCAGTATGTTATTACGTTGTGATTCATTCATAGATAGCCACACTGGGAGGTGCAATGTGCGTTTCATTAGCAAAGTACAAGGTGTCCAATACTATTGCACCATTCAATCACATCAGTTTACTCAGTGCTGACATACACTTCCTCTTTCTGTTTCCCATATCAGTTAACGCAAGACTCTAATTCATATGGCGACCCTGATGTTCTCACTGTCTGAATCCCAGACCTCAACCTTCCTACGCAATCACCAAAACACACAGACACACGCGCACACACACACTCACACACTCACTCATACACACAGAATAATTGACTAGAGGGCGTAAAGACAGAGGGCAGTCATCAGCAGCGATGGGCCTGTAAATGTGCCATAACCCCAAGGTCAAAATTGCTCCATTTTGGAAATTAATTTTCCACAAGCAATTAGTTTGTTTCTTTTCAGATTTATTTATTTATTTATTCTTTTCTGAAAGCATGAAATGATTCAGCACAGAAATTATGCATTTAATAGCACCAATCAGTTACTCACAGAGTTTTAAAGGACTGCAGTTGATTTAAAGTTAAATAAAGGTTTAATTATGCCATACTGCTCCAACAGTTGCATCCGGCCCATCAGGCTATATTTTGTGACTCGTGTTATGAATGTGCTTATTATAATTAACTCGTTCCTAAAAGTTGCATTAAAAATGAGATTTCAGTGGCGAATTATAATATGAAAAGCGGCAGTCCGCTTTCAATTTAGTGTATAATTCAGTGTCATTCTAACCAACAAAAATAAAGCTAACTCTTTATCAAAAGAGCTCATGAGTCAAACCAGCAAATTTGATGAAAAAGAAAATAAATAGGCAAAGTATGAAAGTGCAAGATATTATCAGTGTTATTTTAGTATCATTGAGATACTATTATCATTTTTATTAATATTTTAAGTTTTATAATTTCTGTTTTCATTTGAACTTTTTGTGTTTTTTTTTTGTCTATATAGTTTTTATTATTTTTTGGTTTTAGTTATTTTAGTACATCAAGTTAAACTAAATGAAATAAGAATGAATAGAACTGGCAATTAATGAGAATGGTCAATTAATGAGTTTCTTTTTTATTAAGTAAAAACAATAACTTTTTAAAAAATATTTAATTTCACTTTAGTTAATGTTTATTTTATATATGTTATTTTTATTTATTTATTTTGGTTATATTTTACAGAATCAGCATATATTTTGTAATATATTCCGATGCTATACTATACAAATATATATATATATATATATTTGAGTCAAAGACGAATTAAAATTTAATTAAATTCACAAAAAGTGATTTTATATACACAAAAAGCATATTAAATGCAAGTAAAGTGTCAAAAAGTGCGTGAAGTAATGTTTCATTGCCCTTCAGCATAATATATATATATATATATATATATATATATATATATATATATATATATATAAAGAAAAAAAAGAAACATATTCAGACTTGTATGTATATGTATTTGTAAAGTATATGAAAGGAAAAGTGATGCAGAATTTTATTATATTGTAATTAATATCTTGATAATTTTTTGCTCAGAAAATAATTGAATTCAACAGGACACATAAACGAAAAAAAATACTATTATTTATATATATATATATATATATATATATGTATATACATACATAAATACATACAATTGCTATCCATTATGGATTGAACGTGGCCCTCTTGATTGTAGAGTTGAGTGGCTCTTTATTTGCTGTGTAGCTTAGGAGGGCTATCACAATGAACGTGTGATTCTACATTAGATGTTTTAAATTGTGAAGAGCATTTTTTGCCGCCTCTGTAGCCCGCTCTGATTTTTGATGCAATGTTGGATGCATTAGTACCTCTATGCTTTCCAAACCCCAAGCCACCCATTCCTGCCAAACAAGAGCCATTTTGTCAATTACGTTCTTCCAGAGTCACTTTAGCTAAATCCACACTTCACAGCTAATTAAGAAGAGCGCTGTGCTCTCGTGTGCGTGGTAAGAGAGTCACATTTTGCATGCCAATGCAATATGCACAAGTCTTTCTTTTTGTTTTCCACTGAAAACATCTAAATAGCCCTAAAACAAGTTATTTACTTGAGAATTGTTTGATTGGTGTTATATCTACCAAAATGGAGCTAAATCAGTGCTATGTTGTTCAAACATTAGCTAAATTGCAAAATAGTGCACAAATCGGGAATATGCAATGTGAAACTATTTTTATTTTAAAAGCCGCTTCATCTGTTACCCTAACCAAGAACGTGTGTTGCTAACAGCCGTGTTGCTCTATAAACCACTTTATTCACACTCAATTCAAGGTTTAGTCATCTACATAGTGTCATTAGGTTGTGATCGTGACGCAGATGCTCTCCGGATATCCTATTGGCCGATATTTTTCAGCTGTTGGCTCTTCAGCTTATTAGCGCTGACGCATTTGTGGAGTATCTGGAGCTCAGCAGTCCTCCGCCCTCCAGAATCATTTCCTTTTGTCTTTATCTTCTGACAGTGCTCATATATTGTGCGTGTAATCGCATGAGCTAATATCTAACTGCTATGCTCAGCTTCCTGAAACAATATTAGTTAATCAGTCCTTCTTCGCCCATAGCACAGTAGTTACATCTACTGCGTGTGTTACACAGAGTGATCTCAAATGTAGAAATGTAGAAAAAAGGTAGAAATTTGCATAATAATGTTTTTAAAATCTCCACTCCAACTTGGCATTTTTTAATGCATTCCAATGTCAGAAATGCATGAACAACCACAAATATAAAATATAAAATATATAAACAGTTTAAAAAGGCACAAACGTTATATTATATAGATTATATATCAAATTAATATTTAAAATATTTTCTATTTATCTATCTGTGATGTGCATGTATATGTGTGTGTATATAATAGTTATTGTTCTTGTTTTATTTGCATATATTTAATGAAAAATCTGTTGTTTCTATTCAATTAAATGTATGAAGTGTATTTAGATATAATTATACATATATTTTTATTTAGTAATTACTTCTAAAATATGAAAGTTTAATACACACACACACACACACACACACACACACACACACACACACAGTGCATTCAGTATGCAGACGCTCTTCGATTTTTCAGTTTTGTTAAGTTGCAGCTTGATACTATAATTGTTTAAAATCTTTTTTTTTCTTCTTCATTTTTTCACACTCGTAATGACAAAGTGAAAACTGAATTTTAGAAATGTCTGTAAACTGAAATATCACATTTACAAAGTATTCAGACCCTTTGCAACGACACTTGAAATTTAGCTGAGGCGCCTCCCATTTCTCGTGATCATTGCTGAGATGTTTCTACAACTTAATTGGAGTCCACCTGTGGTAAATTAAATTGATTGGACATGATTTGGTTGGAGGTTGGAGGTTGGAGTCACATGACAGGAGTGATCACTCGGATCCAAAAGCACAACTTTTATTAACTTTTATTTCTTCCTGTAATATCATTGTATTTATTGTTACTTGGTTTTCATAAAAAACAAAACAATGAACCACAAACTAAGGAAAAATACCTTATTTGGGTTACAATGAAAGGCTATATCCATCTTATTCATTTTGTTAATAAAAGTTTGATGTTATATATATGTGAATTTGCCATTGTACTGTTTTATGGCTGACGTGTTTTGATTAATAAGATAATAATCCACAAAATACGATCATTTTAAGGTAGCCTAGGGGAAATCCATATTTATTTGTGTTAAATGCGGTTAAAACACATTCATTTTGTTAATAAAAGATCATTGTAGCATTGCTGATGTTGTGTGTGTGTGTGTGTTTTTCATTAAGAGTAATATTGAATCAACCTTAAGCATTAATTTAGTTTCAAGAATAGGAAAGATCTAACGATAAAGATCAAAATAAGCGCTACAGATGTGAGAATGCGAGATCTGTTGCTGCTGAGTTAAACGCTCTCGATCTGATGTGTCTTTGCTATGTCTGTAGAAATGGACCTTAATTCTTATTTTGGGTACGGCACAGACATGTTACAGGTAATAATATAAGCAAAACATCATGGCAACAAATGAATTTTTTAAGTCAGTTTAATAAGTTGAAACGACTTTCACTGTCAATTTGATTCAACAAACCATTGCTTCTTGTCATATGTAGGGTTAGGCTACTTTTTCAATTAATTTTAATGAATATACAAATAAATAAAAAATTGTGTTACAAATTGTTCATTCATTTATTTTTAACACCGCACCCCCAACCGCAACAAGCTTTGCACACCTGGATTGGAAGATTTTCTGCCATTCTTATTTGCAAATCCTCTCAAGCTCGGTCAGGTTGGTCTCTCCAGAGATGTTTGATAGGGTTCAAGTCAGGGCTCTGGCAGGGCCACTCTAGGGCATTCACAGAGTTGTCCCTAAGCCATTACCGCGGGAAATAGGGGTGCTGAGGGTGCTGCAGCAACCCCTGGTGTGTAGCCCATGAAAAAATGGGGGTGCTTCAGCACCTGTGGTAATGGCTTAGGGACAACTCTGTGAATGCCATAGAGTGGCCCTGCCAGAGCCCTGACTTGAACCCAATCAAACATCTCTGGAGAGACCAGGCTGACCAGGTTTGAGAGGATTTGCAAAGAAGAACGGCAGAAAATCCCCCAATCCAGGTGTGCAAAGCTTGTTGCGTCATTCCAAAAGAGACACGAGGCTGTAATTGCTGCCAAAGGTGCTTCAACTAAGTACTGAGTAAAGGGTCTGAATACTTATGTAAATGTGATATTTCAGTTTTTTTCTTTTAAAAGGGGTGGTTGGCTGTTGTTGTTTTTTTTTTTTTTTTTTTAGGCTTGATTGTGTTTATGGGTGCAGTCTAACAACGTGTTAATGCTTAGTTTATAAACAACAACAACAACAAAAAAACATTATTTTTCACATAATTTACCCTTTGTCACGGAATCACCAGCAGCACCAGCTGAAGCAGCCTCCTACACCCGTTCACAATCACCAGAGTACTAATCACGCACACCTGCAACCACTTACCACCACCATTCATAAGCACACTCACCTCAGTCACTCATCGGCTGGTCTCAAGGTTGCAAGCTCCCAATACGCTGGTTGATGCCTACCTGTCTGTCCCTCCTGCCTGGAACTCCTCTCCTATGATGAACTAAGCAAGTTATGTTTCATTTAGACTGTTTACTCTGCTTCCAGTATTCCCTTCGTTGACTCTCTTCTGTTGGAAGCCCTGCCTTGGTTCTCTTTAATAAAACCCCTTTTGATGTACATCTACCTGTCTGCCTCCTTACCAGTGTGTGACAGAAGACCAGCCCCTTGAAAATATATACGAGCACGAAGGTTCACATGGATCCTGGGAGCACCTCCTCATCGGAGCTCTTCGCTGATCTCGTTCACACTCTCCGGGAATCGCTTCTACCACCTCCTGTCACCGCCCCTCCAACAACCAGTCCCATGGCCCGACCCACTAGCTTCTCCGGGGAGGCAATCTCTTGCAAAGGGTTTTTGTTGCAATGTTCTCTCTACTTTGAATTGCAGCCCCATCTGTTCACGACGGAGCGGGCGAAAGTGGCATTCATTATCTCTCTGCTAACGGGAAGAGGCTTGCAATGGGCGGAGGCCTTGTGGAATTCGCAGAGCCCGAGGATTGATTCACTGGAGAGTTTCGTCAAACATTTCCGAGAGGTATTCAGCCAGCCGACTACGGAGGTCTCGGTGCATGATGAGCTGTTCAAACTACGGCAAGCGGATTTGTCCATTCACGAGTACACGCTTCAGTTCCGCACCCTCGCCGCGAGCAGCGGCTGGAATGAGACTGCCCTGCTCTCCGCTTTTCGCCGAGGCTTGAACCCCGCCTTACGTCAGCAGATGTCTATCTACGATGACTCCGTGGGACTAGAAAGCTTCCTCCAGAAGGCGGCGCGAGTCTCTCAACACCTAACCGCTTGCCATGTCGAGCCCATCGCTTCTGCCTTACCCAACCTCTCACCTCCAGTGCCCGAACCCATGATCACGGATAACTATCATCTATCCAACCTGGAGCGATCCCGTCGACTCACCCAAGGGCTCTGCCTCTACTGTGGTTCTCCGGCGCACCAGATCCGCACCTGTCCCATTCGTCCACCACGCCCAGCGGTGAGTACCATCCAAATTGCTCCTGATGTGTCTCACATGTCTCACGTAGATGCTCTTCTCAGGTATCAAGACCAATCTTTCCCAGTCAAAATCCTCATGGACTCAGGAGCTGCGGGAAATTTCATCTCCTCCCGCACCCTCGCTGGATTCAAGATTCCCCGTCACAGGAACGAAACCACCTACCAGATCACCACTGTCCAAGGGAAACCGCTGGGCAAGGTGCGGGTGCGTTACCGGACACCAGAGGTCATCCTCCAAATCGGGTGCTTCCATACGGAACAGATCTCTCTACTGGTGCTGGAGGAGGCAGTCGTGGATGTTATCCTGGGACGCCCCTGGCTGTCCAAACATCAACCTACCATCGATTGGAGGTCTGGGGAGATTCTCAAGTGGAGCCTGGGGTGCGAGCAGGAATGCCTGAAGGACCTACCTGTCCCCATCTCTAACGGTGCCAGCCTTTCACTCTGTTCCATCACCGTTGAAAGCCCCGAGACACACCAGGTTACACCCATTCCTCCCGAATATCAGTCCTTTCAGGACGTGTTCAGCAAGGATGCTGCCACTCATCTACCTCCACACCGGCCATGGGACTGCGCCGTGGACCTGCTGCCTGGGGCTAAACTACCCAAAGGACATGTCTACCCACTGTCGATCCCGGAGAGAACAGCCATGGAGGAATACGTAAAGGAGGCCTTGAATCAGGGGTTCATCCGTCCATCCACCTCACCCGCAGCATTGAGCCTTTTCTTTGTGGCCAAAAAGGATGGAGGCCTGAGACCCTGTATTGACTACCGTGCTCTCAACGAACAGACGGTAAAGTTCGCCTATCCCCTTCCTCTGATTCCAGCGGCCCTGGAGGAGCTGCACGGGGCCTGTATCTTCAGCAAACTGGATCTCAGGAGCGCTTATAATCTCATCCGCATCCGCAGGGGTGATGAATGGAAGACGGCCTTCGTGACGCCCACCGGGCACTACGAGTACAGGGTTATGCCGTATGGGCTATCCAACTCACCTTCCATCTTCCAGAACTTCATGAATGAGATCTTCAGAGACATGCTAAACCGATTCGTCCTCATCTACATAGATGACATACTCATATATTCACCTAGCATTGAGGTACACCATCGTGCTCCAATGCCTCCGTCAACACCACCTGTATTTAAAAGCCGAGAAATGTGAGTTTCACAAATCCACAATCCACTTCCTGGGCTACATCGTCACCCCTGCCGGAGTGCAAATGGACCAGAGGAAGGTGGAAGCGGTTCAGAATTGGCCACAACCCACGACCATAAAGGAGATGCAGAGGTTCCTGGGGTTCGCCAATTTCTATCGTCGATTTATTGCCCATTACAGTCAGCTAGCCGTGCCTCTTACCTCTCTCCTCCGGCAGAAGGCCAAATCTCTGTCTTGGACCCCAGAGGCTCATCGGGCCTTCGCTCAGCTCAAGTCGGCCTTCTGCACGGCCCCGGCTCTTTCACATCCAGACCCCAATCTCCGCTTCGTGGTTGAGGTGAATGCCGTGACCCTAGGAGTGGGCGCCGTCTTGTCCCAATGGAAGGGTGAACCCCCCGTACTCCATCCATGTGCATACTTCTCCAGGAAACTGTCCCCGGCGGAGCAGAACTACGACGTGGGCAACCGGGAGTTGCTGGCCATCAAGCTCGCTCTGGAAGAGTGGCGGCATTGGTTGGAAGGTGCTCAACATCCCTTTGTCGTGATCACCGACCACAAAAATTTGCAATACCTCCAAGAGGCCAAATGCCTCAACCCCAGACAGGCCAGATGGGCTCTGTTCTTCACCCGGTTCCATGTCCAGATCTCATACCGTCCAGGGAGTAAGAATGTTAAGGCTGACGCTCTCTCCCGCCTGCACCAACCCGACCCGGCTCAAGAGGAACCAGAGCCCATCCTACCACCATCCGTCTTTTTGTCACCTATCCTGTGGGAACTCGACCGCCAAATCCAAGCCGCCACTCTCACCGAACCTGCTCCGCCGGGAAGTCCAGCAGGGAGGAGCTATGTCCCATCCAACCTGCGTCTTACCCTTCTGGACTCAGTCCACACCTCTCCGGGATCGGGACACCCAGGCAGCCACCGAACCCTCTCGCTTCTCCAGAATCGTTATTGGTGGCCCAACATGGCCCGGGATGTCGGCCGGTATGTCAAGGGATGTTCGGTCTGTGCCATCACCTCCACACCTCGTCGCCTGCCTGAGGGTAAACTGGTTCCATTACCCATTCCTCGCCGGCCCTGGTCCCACCTGGGGGTAGACTTTGCCACCGACCTCCCTCCGTCAAACGGGTATACCACCATACTAGTCGTCGTTGACCGATTCTCCAAATCCTGCAAACTAATCCCGCTGTATGGATTACCCTCAGCCCTAGAAACGGCCGAAGCCCTCTTTCAACACATATTTAGGAACTTCGGCCTCCCAGAGGACATTGTCTCCGACAGGGGGCCCCAATTCATCTCCCGGGTCTGGCGAAGTTTCTTCCACCTCCTTGGGGTGACGGTTAGTCTATCCTCCGGGTACCACCCACAAACCAATGGCCAGACCGAACAGAGGATCCAGGAAATCGGGCGATTATCTCCGGGCCTACTGTCATGAACATCAGGACAGCTGGAGCCAGTATCTACCCTGGGCAGAATACGCCCAGAATTCACTGCGCCAGGAAACCACTGGACTCACTCCATTCCAATGTGTCCTCGGATACCAGCCGCCATTATTCCCCTGGACCGAGGAGCAATCGGAAGTCCCAGCGGTAGATTACTGGTTCCGTGAGAGCGAGAGGGTATGGGACTCAGCTCACATCCATCTCCAGAGGGCAGTACGGAGACACAAAACCAATGCAGACGCTCGCCGTTCCGCCAATCCCGTCTATCAACCCGGGGAATGAGTCTGGTTATCCACCCGGGATATTCGTCTCCGGCTGCCCTGCAAGAAGCTGAGTCCCCGGTACATAGGTCCTTTCCCGGTAGCAAGGCGCATCAACGAGGTCATTTACCGACTCCACTTGCCTGAGCGGTATCGGATCTCACCCACCTTTCACGTCTCCTTACTCAAACCTTTCACTAATCCTCTTCTCCCTCCATCCACAGAGCACGAGACACCCCCTCCTCCACCCGAGGTCGACCCCAACGAAACCATCTATAGAGTCAAGGAAATCCTCGACTCACGACGGCGGGGCGGCCGGCTTCAATACCTCATAGACTGGGAGGGGTACAGTCCCGAAGAGAGACCATGGGCAAACAAGGATGACATTCTGGACCCATCCCTCATCCAGGACTTCCACCAAGCCCACCCTGATTGCCCCGCTCCCAGGGGGCGCGGCCGTCCTCGCCGTCGATCTCGGGCGTCGGGAGACGCCTGTGGGAGGGGGGGTAATCAGAATCAGAATCAGAATTAGCTTTATTCGCCAGGTGTGCGCAAACACATGAGGAATTTATTGTGGTTTTAGGGTGCTCCTGGTACATACATACATACATACACATCTGACATGAGAACAGAAAAAACATTTAAATAGTAAGACTTAACAATGGATAATAATAATAATAAGTATGAATCTGGAACAGTAGATTTATGTACAGATTTGTGCATTATTTACTCTATATACAGCTGTATAGATAAACAGATAAAGAGGCAATAATTAAAGATGGAGAATGAGTTACAGAACACAGGTAATGATCCATGTGTTAGCTATTTAAGCTGGAGATGGCATGGGGGAAAAACAGTTTTTATGCCTAGATGTTCTAGTGCACAAAGATCTGTAGCGTCTGCCTGAAGGGAGAAGTGCAAACAGGTTGTGTCCGGGGTGAGAGGGGTCTGTGATGATGTTACCTGCCCGTTTCTTCACTCTGGAGTTGTACAAGTCCTGAAGGCTGGGCAGGTGCACACCAATTATCTTTTCTGCTGTCCTAACAGTCCGTTGAAGTCTTCTTATATCTGATTTGCTGGCTGAGCCAAACCAGACAGTTATGGAGTTATGGAGGAGCACAGAACCGACTCAATAACAGCTGAATAAAACTGTTTCAGCAGCTCCTGTGGCAGGTTGAACTTTTTCAGCTGACGAAGGAAGTACAACCTCTGCTGGGCCTTTTTCACAATAATGTCACGGAATCACCAGCAGCACCAGCTGAAGCAGCCTCCTGCACATCTGCAACCACTTACCACTAGGGATGGGCGATATGGCCTAAAAAATTTATCACGATAATTTCAGGTATTTATTGCGATAACGATACCAATGACGATTATTTATATATATATATATATATATATATACATATACTAACTGGGGGAAAATCCGGTCCCGTTCCACTCCCGGAAGAATTACTCCCATTCCCTCCCACTCCCGCTTTTTTAAAAAAATTTTTTTTTATTAATTTATTTTTGACCGAAATCTGTCAGTTACAGTAAAAATATAGTACAGATCACAGCGTGCCCACCTAAAATAAATAAAAACCCAAAATGTAGTTTTTTGTTATTATATTGAACTGAAAGCCAGTTTATGCAAAGTGTAGGCTACGTTGCACGCATTACATTTTATGTAAATCATCCATGCTAACGCACACGTTTTCTATTTGAATTTTGTTTTTTCATTTGAAAGTAGACATTTCACTCTCTATAGATATATTTTTCAAAGACGGAAGTTTCTCGCTCAGAGACCTAAAGCGCACCCTGTTTGCTTTAAAGTGCAACGTTTCGTTATTATTCTGAGTGTATAAAATAAACGTAGAGTCTTTACAGATTCGAAAGATGTATTAAGCTACTTTTATCTGTATGACCAAAAATTACCAAAAGATTTTAAGGGCAAGTGAGCGCACCGGCACTTGTCCTGCAGCGAGCGCGCTATTCAGCTTCCACTCTCCACACAAACACTTCATTAGCGCACATTTCTCTAGGTTAACATTATATTGAGCGGCCATGTAAAGTTGCTACTACATGCATCTTTCAGATGAAAAGCCATATTTGAGGTCAATGAACGATAGTGTGTATTACCACATAGACCAGCCGTTAACGATCTGTCCGTCACGGACTGCGTCATTCACTTAACCAGCCACACCAAAGCAAACAGGAGGAGAGCGAGACAGAGCAACTAGTTCCGAATTAAAATATACAGTTTATAGTTTATTTATATAAAAGGTATATTTGTGTATAAAGTTGGGTATCATTACTATTCCCGGTCCCGCCCACTCCCGATGACATTTTTTCCTGTACCGTCCCAATCACGTGATTTGTAGCGATTGTGTTTCCCATCCCACAGGATTCCTGTGACCCATGGGATTCCCGAAAAAATGTCAGCCTCTACTCCGCATCTGATTTTCTATAACCAATCCAGTTCCAAATTGTGGAGGTAGCTCCTTGCTTAACAACAAGCTCCTCCTCAGCCTCACGTCCGCCTTCCGCCATGCTTGTTTTCACTCCGCACGTTAACAGTGAATCGGTCGCGCACAAAACTACGTCATCAACTAGACTTATAGTTATTCGCAAGGAGACAAATTTTTATCATGAGGAGAATTTTCAACGGTATATCGCAAACGATAATATATCGCCCATCCCTACTTACCACCACCATTCATAAGCACACTCACCTCAGTCACTCATCGGCTGGTCTCAAGGTTGCAAGCTCCCAATACGCTGGTTGATGCCTACCTGTCTGTCCCTCCTGCCTGGAACTCCTCTCCTATGATGAACTAAGCAAGTTATGTTTCATTTAGACTGTTTACTCTGCTTCCAGTATTCCCTTCGTTGACTCTCTTCTGTTGGAAGCCCTGCCTTGGTTCTCTTTAATAAAACCCCTTTTGATGTACATCTACCTGTCTGCCTCCTTACCAGTGTGTGACACCTTTATACCACATGGCTCACCGCTTTTATGAAGCCCCTCCCACAGAAATATGCAATGGGCTCAGATTAGTTAGCTGGTCCAGTGTGTTGTAATTGGCTAAACTGCCTCTAGTGTGCATCTAAAAATCACGCCCCTCGCCTCAGCGGGATGTGCTCCGGTTGTATTGTAAACAATGCCGTCGTCTATATTGCTTATAAATTTGAGCCCAATTGAGACGCAGAGGATTTTAGTGAAGAGGATCGCCCAGAACCTGTGCAAGCACGGCTTTTAATTTTCCTATGACAATCTGGCACTTCTGAATCAGTGACTGTAAGTATGTTTTATTATTAGTTTAAGTATTTGCTATTGACTGTTCAAATGCGGAGTTTTGCACGTAACGCATTTTGTGTGTGTGTGTGTGTGTGTGAGGGGAACAGGGTCACATCACAGCGGAGTGTACAGCCCGTCAGAAATTGTCTTAACCGCGGCTTGTGTACTGCAAATACATACGAGCATCATCACGCGACTCTGTTCCCCTTTCGGGTTTGAACTGATGATAAAACTAATTTGAAAGCTGAAGCTCGCTATTATGGTAAGGGGTGTTACATTGCCGACGTGCACTTGTGGTGTTCGGCTAATCACAATGCACTGGGTCAGCTGGCCAATCAGAGCAGACTGTGCTTGTCAGAAGGAGGGGCTTTGTAGAAAACGAAACATTTGAGAGAGTCGGGGCATAGAGGACCTACAATAATGTACAGTATTTGAATAATAATGTGTTTTTTGAACATTAAATCATGTCAACATATTCTGTTACACCAAATATACAAAATTATGTTTTATTAACAAACTTCGGGAGGAGCACGTCAGATACTTAGCCTAATTAACAGAAGAGGAGTTAATCAACACCATAGGTATAAATACAGCTGACATACCTCTATACTTTGACGGTTAATCAGCATCCCTCCACCGCCCCTTCTCCACACTTTGAGTTCTTACTACACTTATACGGGGGGTGCTATTTATATAAGTGTATAAATGGAACAGTTCATTGTTGGAGCTGAGCTGATGATCTGAATGAGAGACCGACAGACAGAAAGAGATGCAGAGCGTGTTCAGAGCAGGGGACGCGAGGAACAGGATTGAGAACTTGTGAATCCATTAGAATCGTTAGAAGACAGAATCACGATTCATATATGAATAGATTTTTACGTGCACCCCTAGTTTTCTCTTCCTCTTCGCTAAAGCAGCGCAGCATGACCTCGCCCCCTTTGCTGCATGTTCCCGGGAGAGGGGTTTATCTGGGTTCGTGATGTAACAAACCCAGGAAGTAGCTTGTTGTAGTTCCTACGAGCCATTTTTTAGGCATTAAACTGACAGAATTTTAAAAGTTTACATTGAAATTTCAGCGCCACAACTTTTCAGATATTGTTTGTGCTTAAACAGCAACATTACACACTATCTAACGTTAAAAAAGGGAAATCGCAATCAACCACCCCTTTAATAAATTTACAGACATTTCGTTGGCACCGATAGCCTTCTGGTTAGTGCGCTGGTGTAAAGCGCGTATGTGCTCGTGGCGACACGAGTTCGATTCCTGTCTCGATGTCCTTTGTTGATCCTGCTCCCCTCTCTCTCCACCTGATGCTTTCCTGTCATTTCTCTACTGTCCTGTCCAGTGAAGCATAAAAGCCCATAAAAATAACTTAAAACAAAATTACAGACATTTCTAAAATTTTAACTTTGTCATTATGAGGTACGGAGTGTAGATTAATGAGAATTTTTTTTTTTAAACAATTATAGCATCAGGCTGCAACATAACAAAATTGAAAAAAGCGAAGGGGATCTGCATACTTTCTGAATGCACTGTGTGTATATATATATATATATATATATATATATATATATATATATATATATATACATACATACAGGTGCATCTCAATAAATTAGAATGTCGTGGAAAAGTTCATTTACTTCAGTAATTCAACTCAAATTGTGAAACTTGTGTAATAAATAAATTGAATGCACACAGACTGAAGTAGTTTAAGTCTTTGGTTCTTTTAATTGTGATGATTTTGGCTCACATTTAACAAAAACCCACCAATTCACTATCTCAACAAATTAGAATATGGTGACATGCCATGGTCAAACACATTGGTGTGCTTGACTGGTCAGCAAACTCACCAGACCTGAACCCCCTAGAGAATCTATGGGGTATTGTCAAGAGGAAAATGAGAAACAAGAGACCAAAAAATGCAGATGCGCTGAAGGCCACTGTCAAAGAAACCTGGGCTTCCATACCACCTCAGCAGTGACACAAACTGATCACCTCCATGCCACGCCGAATTGAGGCAGTAATTAAAGCAAAAGGAGCCCCTACCAAGTATTGAGTACATATACAGTAAATGAACATACTTTCCAGAAGGCCAACAACTCACTAAAATGTTTTTTTTTATTGGTCTTATGAAGTATTCTAATTTGTTGAGATGAATTGGTGGGTTTTTGTTCAATGTGAGCCAAAATCATCACAATTAAAAGAACCAAAGACTTAAATTGTGAAACTTATAAATTCAATGCACACAGAGTTTGAGTTGAATTACTGAAATAAATGAACTTTTCCACGACATTCTAATTTATTGAGATGCACCTGTGTGTATATATAATATATATATATATATGTATGTGTGTGTGTGTGTGTGTGTGTGTGTGTGTGTGTGTGTGACTCTGGACCACAAAACCAATCTTAAGTCGCTGGGGCATATTTGTAGCAATAGCCAAAAATACATTGTAGGGGTCAAAATTGTCCATTTTTCTTTTATGACAAAAATCATGAGGATATGAGGATATTACAGTTTTTTACGATTGTTTACACACTAAAATAAAAATTTCCACGCAATTTGCAAAATTCTACTCCAATGAGCAAAACACCTCCACAAATTTGCACAACATTACACACAATGTCTGCTTCACCCTTTTTGCAAAACATTACACACAGTGATTTGTAAAACTCTACACACATTTTCACACCTTAGACACAGATAAGGATTGTGAGGTTACTTCCTTGTCATTACAAAGCACTGGATTGCCAATGACCACACTAATGAACGAATTGGATAATCACAACCACCAGGTGAGGAAGCACACATGTGCTAATTTGAAAACGCAGCACTCAGTTGTGCTATAAAAGGCAGCAGGTGAGTTCACCTGTCTTCAACAAAAATGGAAGGAGTTAGAAGAAGAAGAAGAGTGAGAATGAGAGGGGGAGGAGAGGAGGTGAAGGCGGTAGAGGAAGAGAAGAAGTGGGTAGAGGAAGAGGAGAAGAAGTGGGTAGAGGAAGAGGAGGAGGAGGAGAAGAAGGAGGTAGAGGTAGAGGAAGAGGAGAAGGAGGTAGAGGAAGAGAAGGAAATAGAGGAAGAGGTAGAGAAGGACTTGAAGGGTTGATAGAACCTGAACAAAGAAGACGAGGACCAAATTTGACTCGAGAAATCTGTGCAACACTTATTGACCATGTTATCAACCATGGACTGACACTGATGGAAGCTGGACAAAGAGTTCAACCAAATCTCAGCAGAAATACTGTTGCGTCAGTAATTCGGACATTTCATCGAGAAAACAGGTAAGCTAACCACACAGTATATTGAAACTGAAGCTTGCTGTACGTGTCATCAATAATGTTTACTGTGACATTTGACAGTAGGCTGCATACGTATTATATATATATATATATTTATATATATTATTTTTTTTTTTTTTACATAG
Source organism: Acrossocheilus fasciatus (assembly GCA_036784905.1). Lineage (NCBI taxonomy): Eukaryota > Metazoa > Chordata > Actinopteri > Cypriniformes > Cyprinidae > Acrossocheilus > Acrossocheilus fasciatus. Next base: position 23,890,876 of record CM071959.1, on the reverse strand, counting down.
GATTGAGGGTAGAGGACACCAAGGTGGAAGGGGCCCTATGTTCACTCGTGCACAAGAGGCTGCCATTGTGAACATGGTTTTGGCCAATAATTGTATCAGGCTGCGAGAAATCCAAGCCAATATCATCAATGATGACAATATTTTCAGTAACATTCAACGAGTCTCTCTGTCAACATTAGGTCGAATCCTAAAGAAAAATCAAATATACGTGAAGCAACTTTATCGGGTACCATTTGACAGAAATTCAGAGAGAGTGAAACATCTGCGCAATGAGTATGTGGAGGTATGTATTGTTCATCTTACTATGGTGTGGTATTGTGCACTGCTCATAATGTTCTGTCACAGAAAAAATACTGTCCAATAGATATTGAATAGCATCTTATTGTCTTTAATGTGTTTCAGAGAGTCTTGCAAATGGATGCAGCAGAAATTCAACATGAATTTATATATGTGGATGAGGCTGGATTTAACCTTGCGAAAACAAGAAGAGGGAGAAATGTAACTGGACACAGGGCAATCACCAATGTGCCAGGGCAGCGAGGGGGTAACATCACCATTTGCGCTGCTATCACACAAAACGGGGTCCTCCACCACCATGCAAATCTGGGACCCTATAATGCAAATCTAATTCTTGCATTTCTTGACCGATTTTATGAGATTGTCACAGCATTACACCAAGTGGACCATATGCGGTACATTGTCGTTTGGGACAATGTCTCATTCCATCGGGCTGCTCTGGTCCAGAATTGGTTCCATGATCACCCTGATTTTGAAGTCTTATACCTTCCCCCATACTCCCCCTTCCTGAATCCTATAGAAGAGTTTTTTTCAGCGTGGCGGTGGAAGGTATACGACCTGCGGCCCTATGACCGTTTGCCCCTCATTCAGGCCATGGAGCAGGCCTGTGATCTTATTGAAGCAGCTTCTGTGCAGGGGTGGATTCGTCACACAAGGCGATTCTTCCAACGGTGCCTTGCCAATGAAGACATAGCCTGTGATGTGGATGAAATCTTATGGCCTGATCCAGCCAGACGGAGAGATGAATAGTTACAGTATTCTTGTTGCTTTTACAGTAGTTTTCTGTTTACTTTACTTTTCTTTAGAGTCAAAGTGTATGTACTGTAATTCATGCAGTAATTTTTATTTGTCTACAGATTTTATGTTTCATTGATTTTCATTGTTGGTTGATTACTGTAACTGATTATGGTAAGAAATACTGTAAGTATTGAAATAAATACTTGAAATATTCAGTCAGCAGCATCAGTGTTGTGCAGTGCTTTGTAAGTTTTATAGGCCTATTTGTGTACATTCTCCCTATATCTCAAACTAATCACGAAGAATGTTGTGGGTTTGTCACAATATTTTTCCCATCTAAATGATCCCTTACATAACAATGTCTGGCCAAAAATCTAGCACATGCTATTTCCTAAAATTCGTTTTTTTATAAATGTGTTTATTTATCACAGCAGTGTGAAACTGGCTGCAATAGTGTCTGATCATTGAGGACTGTGTTGGTTAAATAAAAACTAATAGCATTTTCACAAATATGTGTATATGTTTTGACTGAAGTGTGTCATTTTGCAAACAATCTTGGAATTATGCAAATTGAGTGTGGTGTTTGGATAATTGTGCTTATATTTGGAAAAAAAGAACCCGGTTTTTAAAATTGCGTGTAAACAATTGAAAAAAACTGTAAGTACAGATCATGTTCCATGAAGATAATTTGTAAATTTCTTACCGTAAATGTATCAAAACGTAACTTTTGATTAGTAATATGCATTGCTAAGGACTTCATTTGGTCAACTTTAGATTCTCAGATTCCAGATTTTCAAATAGTTGTATCTCAGCCAAATATTGTCCGATCCTAACAATACATCAATGGAAAGCTTATTTATGCAGCTTTCAGGTGATGTATAAATCTCAATTTCGAAAAATTGACACTTAAGACTGGTTTTGTCGTCCAGGGTCACACATATATATATATATATATATATATATATTACATATACACACTACCAGTCAAAAGTTTTTGAACAGTATGATTTTTAAAGGGATAGTTCACCCAAAAAAGAAAATTCTGTCATGAATTACTCGCCCTCATATCGTTCCAAACCCATAAAACCTTTGTTCATCTTCGGAACACAAATTAAGATATTTCTGATGAATTCCGAGAGCTCTCTGACCCTGCATAGACAGCTAGGATCCTTACACGATCAAGGCTCAGAAACGAGGCAAGGACATCGTTAAAATAATCCATGTGACATCACTGTTTCAAACTAAATTTTACGAATCTACAAGAATACTTTTTTTTGCACACAGAAAACAAAAATCACAAAAAAATCAACAAAAATGCTTTGATCTGCACGTAAAGAACATTGTTTACGTATGTGATACTCTTCAAAAATATGTGATACTGGTGCAGTTAGTGTTACTTACAGTAAATCCATGTAAAATGATGGTGATTTGTATATTGACAAGCTTTCTGACTATCGTTGTGCACAATGTTTCTTCTGTTTGTCAGCGCTGTTTCATCTGGCTTTAAACTAGTTTAAATCACTGAATCAGACTTGTCAGCAGGTAACACATCTGCTCTTAGGGTGCTTTCACACCTGTAGATTGATTGCTTTGTTCCGAAACAGGGATTACAATTATTACAATGTTGCTTTTTAATCTTGGTGTGGTTCGCTTTCACACGGCAAAGTTTCTAAATGGACCAAAATTGTTAATACAAGTCACGTGCAAGTAAACTGTCCTCTCATTGGTCAAAGTTCCACGGTTTATTTTCTGGAATTCCGCTCATAGCTGTCATCCGTCAGGATGGAACGACAACAGCTTTGAAAGCTTATTGTTGGGATTTTGTAGCTGTCATTATATTAATTTACTAATTTATTATTTTGTGCAGGAGTACAGGATTCGTCGGGAAAACATCGTTAAAATCCACCTTCTACGAAAAAGAGCAATAAGACGAAATTATACTTTGATTTTGAATGTCAAAGATGTGCACCCACAGATATCGCCTACTGCTTTTTATGGAACTTACGTAATTACCCATCATACATTGTGATATTGCCTGGCTCATTGGTCCGTTGGATCGGATTGTTTTCTCACTACAACCGAACCGCTCCAGAGTTCGTTTTCAATCGAGCAGAGACCACCTCGTTCAGGCGATCTTGGACCGATTGTTTTGGTGCGGATCCGAGTGGAATTGCCATGTTCACATATGCCCAAATGAATCGCGCTAAGGGGGGAAACGTCCCAGATTCCGAAACAACGGGCCAGGTGTGAAAGCACCTTTAAACTTGCACTGTGCTGCCACTTGAACTTTGAGTCGAGCTGATAAACGGTCCGTGTGGTGTGATTAAAATGAATAGCTGTTTCGTTCCGCTTTTAGAGCATAAATACTATATCGAAGATTTATCAAACTCCTGATATCGTTTTATCGAGGAAAATTATATTGCGATAATTAATTATTATTAACATTTTAATAATGTTAAAATGCCCACCCCTTTATATAAATTAATTTATAAATAACTTCTAAAATTTCAAAAAGTAAAAACGTGATATATATATATAAAACTATATGTTTAAAATATTGTAAAATATTTATATGATTTTTAATATAAAAATATAGTTGTATAGGGCCATATATATATATAAAACTTATTATGCTTTTTTAAATTCTTTGCACATATTCCATGAAAAATCTGTTGTTTCTATTCTATTATATTCCCTTGTTTGTTGTACCTGTGCTTTTCCAGCTCTGAATGGCTCCATGAGGGGACATTGTGTTGCGTGCATCTTGCTGAAGTGCAACACCGGTAACATGACCTCTATTACAGTCCTTTAGTTTCTTTGTACTTTTCACGCCTCCTGGCCATTACACCGCCTGCTGTTTTCCCACAACATAGGTTTATCTCTCTAATACAGCATGTTGGACAGACACAGCCACGTTTTATGATGAATTATTAATTTATTTAGACAAAATTATTTATTTAGAGCCACCGAAACATGTCAGTCGTGCTCTCTGCATTGAAAATGCTTCACAAGAGTACATTAAAACATCTCTTGTGTAAGTTAAACGGTGGTTAAACACAGAGGTGAATTACAAATATTAGCTCCAGGCTCATGTGTCGCTAAACACTGGACGGAACAATTGAGGAATTAGAAGAGCAATGAGCCCATATCTACTTTGATCTGTGTGTTTTATTAATATTTAAACAAAGCTTTGTGGAAGGTAGAATTACACAATGATCCAAACAATTATCTTCACATAAGATACAAAAGCTTGTATCAAGTGGAAACAACTGGCTCAAGGCAACCCTTAGAGCAAATTATATATATTTTTAAAATTAATAATAGAAAATTGACAGGGAAAACAATTTTTAAAAAGTGTGTGTGTGTATATATATATATATATATAAAACTTATAAGTTATATACACTTTAATCATAAGTTACTTATGATTATTCATTCTTATTCAGGTACATTCTTATTCAAAATATCCATGGCACTGGTTTGATGTTTAATGAAACATTTCATTACTTTTTAAGCATTCAATGAGTGCAATAAATGCAGTATGATGTACTTTCATATCTTACATTTCACATCTCTATTGATTGCAGAAACAAACATTCAAACATGACCTTGACTTTGCTAACGTCATGAAGAGCTGTGCTTTATTCAATAACACATATTGAGTTTACTTATTATGCAAATTCTCAGAAAGTAAATGGACGAAACTGGAATTTAAACATTTGGCTGTATCTGTCATTGCCATCATCACCTCAGCTTCAAAAAGTCTGTAAACAATAGTAAACACTGCCGTTATCGAAAAATGAAATATTGATGTCCCAGCACACACACACTGTTTTAAACAACCTTGTCAACATCATATCAGATGTACACAATCGTACAGTTGAAACCCAAATCCATGAAGTAGTCCCAGACAAAGCCTGGTGAAAGCGTTGGGCGTTAAGAGATGAGCCATCACCTGGATCTACATCCTGCTACAGATGGTGTGCTATTTATTGAAAAGTCTCCCCGAACCTAACAGGTTCCTTCTGAATATGCCAGTACTCTGCGTTAATACCCTCTGGATCCCATCCAGTCTGCTTGTCCAATCTCCCATTTGAATATACTGTACTTTCAACTCAAGTTTTTAGAATTGTGCTCAGCTAGTTTGACAGTGGAGATACAACAGAAAAGTTAAAACTATGATATATATGGGTCTGAGACAAAATGGGTTTTCAGGCATCAAAACAATGAAAGATCTGTTATGAGAGTTTAGCATGGTAGTATACATGGCAGTGTTAATGTGTTTGGTCTTGGCAGAATAGAACTGCTGCTGTGGCAGAGCAAGTACTGAGATTCGCTACTGCTAATACATCCACAGACATGCTGCTGTGTGCATGTAGGAAATACTGCTGCTCCACATATATATGAATAACCCCGTTGCAGACCTATACAGGTGGAGCTGGGGGAGGTGGAGGGTTTCTGAAGCGCACTGCAATTGCTACGGCAAGCACTAGCAGAGTATTTGAATGTTGAGCAGCAAATTTGGCTGCTGATGTGAAAAGAAACCAATCGGATGCATCATGTGAATTATGATGTCATTATGTGAGATTGAGTTTGACCTATTGGCCTTCACCATTTAGAGTTTCATGACAGCACTTTGGATTTTAATGCAGCTTTAAAATGTTTAAAACACTTTAGACACCCCCTAAAATGTATTTAAGTGTAACAGTAGTTCATATCCCAAAACATCTCGACGGGCATATTTAAAACCAGAATCATTAAACTCTTTTGAAGGATCACAAAGCAGATCCCAAAACTAATATTTTCTTCAATACCTGTTTTCTTGGGAATACTGTTTTAATTGATAATCAATTCATAGATTTTTCTGTGTCTTCTCTTGTCACTTAACCTCTTTCCAAGCAGACATAATATCCATGTCTGATAAGATCTGAGAAGATGGAAATCACTTACAATATTATTAGACGGACGTTTTAGTGGAGCGCTTGAATGCCTTTCATTTAATTTGCTCACATTGCTTACGTCAGGTAAAACTGTGAGGATCACACTTCTTGGGATTTAAATGAGGAATTATGTAGCAGTCCCTAAAAAAGTCAGTTTTATTAAAAAGTCAAATTTATTTCCCTTGAATTTGGCACTTGAAGAGGATTATACCTATGTTTTCAGTGTATATTTATTCTTTCCCAAAATCAAAATGAAAAAATAGAGATATCAACTTACATGCCAACATTTCTATAATAATAATAATAAAGTACAGAATTAAAAAGGTTGGAATGACCCTGGAGCAATAGACAAACTTGATGTTAATTGAAGCAACAGTGTGAAATTGGCTAGATGCACTTTATTAATGAACCTCTGTGTGGCAGAAAAGGCTGTTTTGCCAAAAATAGAAGCTGAAACAGAAGCAAAAACAATGTAGCATGGCAAAATGCAAACTTCACTCATTACCATGATGGCTATGTCTGCACTCGATTTAATAGCTTTGCTAAGGGTGCAAATTTGTTGCTAAACCTCATTGCTAATGCATTCTGGTTATTAGGAATACGAAGGCCTTGGGTTGTCAGAAAATGCTTTTAACATCCACATGGGATTTACCTTCTACTCTGGAGTAGCTCACTTCTGTCAGGGGGAAAGGAACAATCTGGTACATCAAGTTTTAGAAAACTAACAAATTTTTCCTACTGAAATCTTCCATTTAAATTTGTAAAAGTGATTTATGATTGTAGCTCCACTCATGGCACATGCATTTGCTTATTATGCAAATTGCAGGTCAGATGCTCCTGAAGTTTCTTTTAAGAAGGTAATCACATCTGAAAAGAATTTCAATATTGGCGTGTAATTGTGCATTGGATGTTATTTGGAGATTTCATAACATCTCGTCCCATTGCTAACGGCAAAAATTCAATTACGCAGTCAGGACCGAGCGCACCAGACTCCAGTGTGGCTTTAAACCAATTCCGTGTTTTGTCCACAAATTGTTGTCGTAAATTGATATCAGTGAGGCGGTAATTTTGTTCCGCGTATTGAACGCACATCGCGACTCACTGTTACAAAGGGGATCCGCGTTTCTGCTGCAACCTCTGATGCCCCCAATGATTTCACATGGTTTGTATCCAGGCAACCCACAGCAACGTAATTATCATTCAAGTAGGGAAGCGTCCACTTTTTTTTTTTTTTTTACATGCACGCTCAACCATTCCCCATCATTTATGGATGCAACTACAAACAAAGGATTTACAAACCCTGTCACATCCCACTAAAAGCACCTAAAATAGCCACAAGGCGAGAACATACTCTTCTAATGCTTCTCTGACTTTTGCTCGTATTGAGGTTGAACTTGCGCGACACACTCCGTAGCGTATTTACAGCCAATTATGTTTAACGGAGTCTTCTCATGGATTAGCGTTGAAAGAAATTCATCAAACTTCCTTGTTTAATCTAGTCTGTTTTGTTTGAATGCGACTAAAGCGAGAACACCATGTCAACAAAGTAGCCTGATAGTATTAGTCCACGGTAATAACATTTCAAGCACGACACACATATTGGGTTTTGTGTGTAGATCATATCACGATCTCGCATCCTGGACAAACGGATCATCCTCATTATGTTTCAATGCTCTATTAGCCTCCATTCTCGGTTTCCAGGTGTTTTCCTGGAGCACAACACACCCGTGCTCTTCATTTCTCCAGTATGGACCAGTCCAACAGGTCGTAAAGTGTGTTTCAGGGCTGCAACTCAAATATATTAGCCTGAGCATGGCTCATTTGGCAACTGGGGTTGGTGTGCATCTTTGCGCTGCATCGGGTCGTGGGCGGTCACATCCTGATTACACAGAGTTGAGTAAACACATCGGCAGATGCATCACACATTATTAGGGTTAGGATGTTCTGTACATAAAAACACAAAGATGTGCACACATTACCAGAAACATATCATGAGGAGCACGAGAGGTTGGAGTAAATAAAAACAAAGGAGAAAAAAAATACAGTTGAGCCGCGTACTAGTGCAAGAGTTGTATTAGACTTACATCATGAACCACACAGTGTTCCCAGACTCCCCATCTATTGTTGTCGACTCAACGTCACAACCAGAAGCTCTCAGAGCGGCAATCCTTAATCAAGCCAGGATGAATAAAAACACATACAATTGCTGTTGCTCAGAGCGTGGCCACCACAGGAGCTAATAATGGGAAAATTAATGGAGAACAATGTGGAGTGGATGATGACAGCTCTTAGTCATTCATGGAACACTCCGCATTAAATCATTTCAGAACACACTATGTGTTTACACATTAAAGGAAAAGATCACAATGTAACATTACTAAGCTATAAAATCCACTTTCCAGCCTTGTTTGGGCTGTAATTTTTTCTCAGCGTGACATCTGTGAAGGAACATTTGCTCTTTACGTGATAAAACTCACGATTGAGGAAAGTTTCAGGTTTAAGATCTATGGTCTCTATCTGTGTTGATTACCACAGTAAATCATAGATGTCCACAGAGCATAATTTATTTTTATTTTTTTTAACCTATTAAACCTATTTATTTGAAACTGTTTTCAACCACGGGACCATGAAGATACAGCAGAAGGTGCATGGAAAAGATAGATAAGAAGTTAGAAATCATCTCAAATAATATGCATAATATAATTGCACTACAACATTTAAGAAAAATGGAAAAATAGCTATTTTAAAATTAACTAATTTTTTTCTATATGCCATATTTTTGCAAATGCATTTTCCTGGACTCGCAATGTGTCAAACGGTTGCTTTAAATGCTTAGCATTGGTAAAAACAAATGTTTCCAAACTATTTTGGAGCCTGTTCCTCTTTGTAAACTCGAAATGTTGATTTAGACGAGAATGTAATTACCTAAGAACCTTGTTGTTTGTTAAGAGTTGGTAATTGGATCAAATTTTCCATCCAAAATATACAATATGTATATCGCCTATGACATTATTTCCTGCAGGGTTCCAGTTTAGACGGCAGTAAGTGATTAAGAATTTCCTCACATCCCCATGAAAATCAATTACCATCTGAATAGGCCTTACAGTAATACACAGTGGACGGTGCTCTTAATTTGCATTCTTCAAACGAATGTTAAGAGCATCTGTCTTACTGACACAAGAATCCAACAAGTGGATTATGGATTATGGCCCGGGTCAATACTGGGGTTAGTCCCTCAGGGCCTTTAAGAGTCAGGGGCCTTCAGCTGTGAGGCCCACAGCATCCCCACAAACAAGCCACTGCGTATGTAAAATTTATATAGATAGATGGACAAGACTTGAATGCATGCCAGAATCTAGTCATCGTTTAAGATAGTATGCTGCCTTTAAAGGCAGCTGTCTATGTAGGCAGCAGCAGCTCACTAGGCTTTGAATCAGAGTTAGGGGCCGTTCACACAGAATGCATCTTTGTGTCTAAAAACATGAGATGCAGAGCTGAGAAATGGTTTTAAAATGGGCTTGTCGCAGAATGTCTTCTCCGCCATGTTGCTGTCAAATTAAACCGTTGCAATGCCAACTTGCTACTGTAAATAAAACCTTGCAATGCCTCTGGTGTCTTCTGATTGGTCCACTTCTTGGAACTGACATAATGAGCGGCACTGTGTGTAAAAGCTGAAGTACTTTTAACTTGATAAAAGACGTGAGAAGCGTGCACAATGGTCATATACGCCCATCTAATGCGTTTATATAGAAAAACAATGAAAAAGTAGCGCATTGCAAAGGAAAAATGCATTCTGTGTGAACGACCCCTTTTTCAAAAATTACAAAAATATTTTGTGATATATCTTTTAGTTCATATGTATTTATTAATATGCATAAACACAACAATATTCATAATTATTTAATCATTTTGTAATTTACTGCATATTAGATAATAATCAAATAATCATTAAATTGGAAAAAATAAGTTTATCATAGATATTTATTAGATAATGATCAATAATATCAGATTAGATCATGATTAAATAGTAAATAATAATCATAGATGTTATCATAGATAATGATCAGTAATATCATATAATCTTCATTACTCATCTTTATGTTTATATACTAAATAAATATTAGATGATAGATGACCAAGGTGTCATTAATAATTCTGAGAAATATTATATATGTTATTTACATTATATTCATCATAGATAATGATCAAAGATTTTCAAAACAAAATAAGTCTTCATAAATCTTTAATAATCATGTCTGCGTGTATAAATATATATTACATCATGATCAAAGAGTCAATAATTTAGAAAATTAATCAAACATAGATAATGTAATGTAATTTATCAAACATAGATAATGATCAAAGATTTATTTAAAAAAAAAAACAATCCTCATTAATCTTTAATTACCTTTGTGTCTGCATACTAAATAAATATTAATGATCAAAGAGTCATTTATATAATGTAGAAAAAAATAAATAAAGTGTATATATAAATACAAGTAATTCGATTTGTAGCTTCAGATTTATATATTTTTATTATTTGACACATTCTGATATTATAATGGCATGGCGCAATCGCAGCTTCATTTGTACTGAATGGGAATGCTGAGAGACAGCGTTCTGCAGGTGTTACAGAGCTGGTGGCTTTGTTCCTGTGCTGAGGTGACAGCAGCACCTGTTGGGACAGTTTAATATCCTCTCTCGCCACAGAGCTCTGCTGAGAAGAGACGGCGCAGGACACGGCTAATGTGGTTGTGCCTGCTATTAGCCTCTGGGCGATACAACCGGCCTTGCTCTCTCTCTCTCTCTCTCTCTCTCTCTGTGACCATTAGGAGAACAGCAGGGGTCCTCGGCATTAGACAGAGTGGCAAGAGGGCAGAACCCTCCCCCATTTTTGTCATTAAAACGCATTAACCTCCTCTGAACAGACCGCCGTGTGAGTAGAGCGTCACCTGGCTTCAGATGGAAAATACTTTTACTTATCCACTCTTTCACAGCTCTTTGATTACAGTACGCCTCTCTTCTGAGAGCCGTCTGAAAGCCGTCCTCTGATCAGAATGCAGAGCGTTTTTTCATATATAGGCTCCTCGGATGCAGCTGGAATATCTTCTGCTTTCATTTAACCGTCAGACAAGAGCATTGTCATGGAAACGATTCCCTCCAGTCTATGGTATATGGAGAAAGAGGAGATAATTGCATGTGTGAGGTGGGGGTGGGCGGGGTCTGCACTTCAAAACCAAACTGTTTGCCATCATTCATTTGATTTGCTCAGCGGCATCTCAGATTAATGCTGTGCTTTAGGAGTAATACATAACCAGCTCTTCTGGAGCAGAAAACTGATAACACCCTTAACTAGCTGCCCCTGAGAGTTTTCTTTTTCTTTTTCCTTATCATATTTTGAGTGGTTAAAAAAAGTTGTATAAAGTGGCATAAAAATCTTGTAACAAAAAAAATGATTAATTTGTATATTCATTACAATTTAAAATAAATAAATAGCCTAAGCCTAAAGTGACAATAAGGAACAGTAAACAGTTGAATCAAATTGACTGTGGAAGTTGTTTCAACTTATTAAACTGACTTAAAAAACATTTGTTGCAATGACTTTTTGATCATATTATTACCTGTAAAGTTTCTACATTTCTACAGCCAACAGACAGCAGAGAAAAAGCAAGAACATCTGTTTACCTCAGCAGCAACCAATCTTGCATTCTTGCATCTAGCGCTTATTTTGATCTTTGTCGTTAGATCTTTCCTATTCTTTGAACAAAATTATTGCTTAAGGTTGATTCAATATTAGTCTTAATGGAAAAAACAAACAAACACACACAGCATCAGCAATACTACAATGAATTATATTAAACCTAAATCTTTTATGAACAGAATGAGTATATACTTTGAATTTTTATTAACAAAATGAATAAGGATAATTGTTTTACCTGCGTTGTAACTAGGGCTGTCACAAGATTAATCGCGATTAATCGCATCCAAAATAAAAGTTTTGTTTACATATGTGTGTGTGTATTGTGTATATGTATTATTTATATATAAATAAATACACACACATACGGTATATATTTAGAAAATATTTACATACATATACATTTACATTCTGATATTTTATATTATTTATATAAATGTATTTAATATATAAACATAACATATTATTCCTAAATATATTCATGCATGTGTTTGTATTTATATATGCATAATAAATATACACAATATACACACAAATATTATGTAAACAAAAACTTTTATTTTTGGATGCGATTAATCGCGATTAATTGTTTGTCAGCACTAGTTGTAACACAAATAAATAAATGGTTTTAAAATGATCATTTGTCGGTGCCGATAGGCTCTACACTGTTCTGTCATAATACAATGCAAAAATAAACATTACAAAAATGAAAACGATTGTAGTCTGTAGTTCATTATTAGCTCAATAGCCTAATTAAAATACATCAGCCATAAAATAATATAATGACAAATTTAAACATCTAACTCTTATTAACAAATAAGGTTGTCTTAACCCAGATAAGGTCTTATCCCTTATTTAAAACGAATGCTTCGTTTTCATAGTTTTTTTAAATATAGTTTTTCATATTATATGTATGTAAGTATGTATGTATGTAGGCTACATAACCTGTGCTGGCAAAATGAGTCGGAATGCTCACGGTCTAATTTTGAGCTACAGATAAAAAAAGTGTCAAAATTGACTTAATTGAACCATCTTCTAGCGATCATAATGCTCCAAATAGTACTTAAACATCTAAAATGAACTTTATTTGACGTTTTCTGAGAGGAGTAGGCTAGGTCTTTTTATCTGCACACTCCGAATGACTGCTGCTGCTTCTCACCACGAGTAGCCTAGGTCTGTTGTTGCAAAGCACAGCATTCCAGCTTTGTAAATATTAATATCGAATTCTCCATTCTCACATGAGTCCAAACCAGTGAAATGTGATTTTTAAACCCATGCCGATGAAAACAAAAGGATCGCACCGCTGACTGACATTTGCAAAGCGCGTGCCTTTCCGAGAGCGCGCGATCTCCCTATAAAGAATATTATTCCGAAATATGGCTTGGCAAGATTCACACAAACATAATGTTGTCTTACATGAACGTTTAGTTAATGGTTGGGGGAAAGTCTGACGTGTAACATAATATTGGATCCGTGCATTAGGTCTTAATATAGAGCTGTCTCAATGTTAATCAAACATTAAAAGAAAAGACGGAATCACTCGGACCGGTGCTCTTGATTAAATACTGTTTATCTGCATCTTTGTTCTTGTTCATAACAACGATAAAATAAAATAAAAAATAGCCATATTGATAATAATATAGTAATTATTTTAAAGAATAGGAGGAAAATATGCAACGTTGCTTGGTGATTTTTCTTTGGAATCTTCAGAAAACTTAAACTCGATATTTCTCAGAATCAACTCGGCTGACTCTGTCGCCTTCAGTTCAAACACATCATTTGCTCAGTAAATTTTTTTTTGTCCGATTCCAACAAATCAGTTGGACCGGGCCTGTATATAATATATACAGTGCAATGAAAAAGTTTTTGCACCTTTCCCGTGTTTTTTTTTCCCTCATTTTTTTTTTTTTTTTTTTTTGCATATTTGTCACACTTAAAAGATTCAGATCATCAAACAAATATTTATATCACATAAAGATAAACCGAGTAAATACAAAATGCAGTTTTGAAATAATTGTTTCATTTATTAAGGGGAGACACTGCAGGTGAATAGGGTAAATTTTTTTTTTACTAATAGTTATTGCCTTACTTACCTAGTTGATTGATTACATTGATAATTGCAAACATTTTTTGTATTACAAGTTTTCTAAAATGTTAGGTTTAAATATGCAAATGAGGCATTATTTAATGAAATATGCACTAATTTGCATACATTTGATGAAGTTAGTTTCAAAATTCTTGTTTAATTTTTTTGACATATTACAGTCAAAAGTTTTTACAGAGGGAATTTTGGGTATCTCATTTTGTCACTCCATAATTCAGAAAATACTTAGAACATACAGAAAACACTATATTTTGACAATTTTGGGGGGATTAAAATGTATATAATCAAGCAAATTATATATGAACAAATCCCTCTGTAAAAACCTTCAGCATATAGACAGGAATAAAAATGTAAAGTTTGGTGTGTGTAAGTGCTACTGAAGTGGAGATTTATGGCTCAGTGTAGGAGAAAAAACTCATTTTGAGAAAACGGCCTTTAAAAATATGTATTGTAATTTAAATCTATTGACACAAATAGATAAAGTGCTATAAAAGAAACACTTAACAGTGCCTTTTGGATGTTTTTGTTCTACTAGTCTGCAAAAACACTTTATGAAAAACCCACAATCTCAAAATTGACAGGTGCATGAAAAAAACAGTGTTTTTGCCTGCAGTGTCTCCCCTTAAGTGAAAAAAGCTGTCCAAACCTACTTGGCCCTAAGTGAAAAGGTATTTGCCCCCTAAATCTAATAACTGGTTGAGCCACCCTTTGCAGCAACAACTGCAATCAAGCGTTTGCGATAACTGGCAATAAGTCTTTCACATCGCTGTGGATGAATTTTGGCCCACTCTTCTTTGCAGAATTGTTTTAATTCAGCCACATTGGAGGGTTTTCTTAATTTTGTTTTTGTTGACCCATTTAGAGGTGGACTTGCTGGTGTGTTTGGGGTCACTGTCCTGCTGCATAACCCAAGTGCGCTTGAGCTCGAGGTCACAAACTGATGGCCGTACATTCTCCTTCAGGATTTTCTGATAGAGAGCAGAATCCATGGTTCCATCAATTATGGCAAGTCGTCCAGGTCCTGAAGCTATAAAGCAGCCTCAGACCATCACACTACCACCACCATGTTTGACTGTTGGTATGATGTTCTTTTCATGAAATCCTGTGTTGGTTTTACGCCAGATGTAACAGGACACACACACCTTCCAAAAAGTTCAAATTTTGTCTCATCAGTCCACAGAATATTTGCCCAAAAGTCTTGGGGATAATCAAGATATTTTTTGGCAAATGTGAGACGAGCCTTTGTGTTCTTTTTGGTCAGCAATGGCTTTTGCCTTGGAACTCTCCCATGGATGCTGTTTTTTCCCAGTCTCTTTCTTATTGTTGAATCATGAACACTGACCTTAATTGAGGTGAGTGAGGCCTGAAGTTCTTTAGATGTTGTTCTGGGTTCTTTTATGACCTCCTGGATGAGTCGTCTTTGTGCTCTTGGAGTAATTTTGGTAGGCCGGTCACTCCTGGGAAGGTTCACCACTGTTCCAAGTTTTCTCCATTTTTGGATAATGGATCTGACCGTGGTTTGCTGGAGTCCCAAAGCCTTAGAAATGGCTTTATAACCCTTTCCAGACTGATACATGTCAACTATTTTGTTTCTCACCTGTTTATGAATTTCTTAAGATCGTAGCATGATGTGTTGCTCTTTAAGCATGCTTCACTTTGTCAGACAGGTTCTATTTAAGTGATTTCTTGATCAACAGGTCAAGATCAATTAATTTTTAACATAGGGCCAGGTAGGTTTGGACAGCTTTTTTCCCCCCCGTAATAAATGAAATCATCATTTAAAAACTGGATTTTGTATTTACTTGCATTATCTTTGTGTAATATTAAAATTAGTTTGATGATCTGATTTTTTTTAAGTGTGACAAATATGCAAGAATAAAAAACAGGAAGGGGGCATTTATATATAAATGCCTTTTGTATTTTAATCCAAAAGTATAATTAACATATTTATGATGGGGATGAAAATATACTTAATTGCCCCCTCCTGTTAAATCACGAAAGGACTGTGATTAAACACATTATTTTAGAAAGCTGAGTTAAATTTCACCAGCTAAACCCAGGCCTGATTACTGCCAGACCTATGTGTAATTTATTTATATATATATATATATTTTTATAAAAATGTCAGGATTCAAACCTATCTTTTGGTCTTACATTTCTATAAAGAACTACAAAGTTGTTAAAGAGTGTCCTTATTCTTCAGCTTGAAGTGAAAATACATCAATGACATGCAAAGGAACAACCTTAGAGTGACTTATCGAAACCAAAATGAATGATTTTAACGGCACAAAGCAAGATGAATTAAGCTGAATCTAGAATAAGTGCACAAATTCATCTTATCTCATGTTTAAAACATTCTGAGTGGCACCTTTGTGGAGGGTTACACAATAATGCTCACCGCTGAATATATAAATTTGGTGTTAAATACCTTCTTTAAAATCCAAAGAGAGCTAATACAGGCAGAAAGAGGAAAAGAGAGAGACAGAGAGTGACAGATTGATGAACTGGTGGAATTAATGAGATGTTGACACGCAAGAGGTCAAACTCTTGCCGTGGAACTTTAACAGCAAAAGCGATATGCAAATTCTACATGAATATTCTCTGTCTTTTTTTTCTCTCTTTCATGCTTAATGGTAATGGATACCCCAAGGGAAACCATAAATCTTGATCTTCCTCTGACTTATGGAAATATGTTCACCCTAATGAACTGTCGATTTTCAGCTGGCAAACACATAAAGTGTGACTGCTAATCTTGATGAGTTAAAAATGTTTATTTTTCACTATGCAAAGAGGAACTGTAGTTATTTGTCAGTAGGATAATCTGATGAATTGATGATGATCTTCAAACATTTTCAGTTGTTTTATCCTGGAGGAATCATGTTTGTGTACTTTAAGAGCAGTTATATTGATCTGCAAAGGAACTTGAAATGTATTTTGTGACCAATATGCTGCTCAGGGATGCACAACACAATGGAATTAATAAGACAAACGTATTTTTCAAAGTCACCACAGAGGCGCTGAGGACAATACATTAGTTTGACTACTTATGTATTCCATTCATCCGTGGCAGTTTCTCAAGATTGTGCTACCATAAATATAAAATAATTTTCCTCAGAGAAAACACACACAAACACACACACAAAGACTAACCCAGTTGCTACAATTAGGACAGAATAAGGACACAGTCTGCTTATGCACACCCTGAATCTGTCCATCCTGAATTTAAGATTCACGCCTTTTGTACAGGAATCTACTGGCTGAATGGCAGCTCGGCCTTCACATTTCAACATTTTAGACAGACTACAACTCTTTACAACTCTACAGCCTAATGCAGCGTGCCGTACATCGATCAATTTTACACCATGTTTGTTCACTTAGGCCAAGGTTTCTTTCTGTATTTCTGTCATCTGATGGACTTTGGGTTTCTTCACTGTCACCTTTTGGCCTGCCTGGTCGGGGATCTGAAAGACATTTAACTTTCAGTAATTTATCGATATGGCCACATTGACAGCATCAGATGAGAACAAAACTTGAACTAAGCTGGATGTTAGCACTGTTGTTTTCTGTAGAGATAAAGCTGACACATCGTGCAGCCTAGACGCTGATATTTAACTAAATTGTTTGACCGAAGTACCACTCATGATAAATACTAAATGTCAAACATGGATGAAAGAGAGACTGTGGAGTTTTATGGGGCGTTTATCTGACACCATTTTCAACTAAAAATGGAAAACATTTTATGCTTTTTGACCATTAATTTACATAACAATGGTATTTTGGGGGCCGGGAAATTACCCACAAACTGGAAGAGTGATGCAAATTTTTGAAAGAGATACCATTAACATTTCTATGTAAACTACAATAATTCAAATTTGTGAAAGCGATAATATCATATACGTGTTACAGTGCAGTCTATATGTATGTTTGTAGGTGTGTTGTGTTGCTTTAGAAAATGACATCCATGTGAATGGGGATCGTTTTAACAACGTCATCCATACGCAAAGCTTTTAAAACAGGCAAAGAAAAACTTTTCCAATTTTAGTACATCATTGTTATGTAAATGTATGAGAATCAAATATAGAATCAAATTTTATAAGACAAATCACTGAAGTTCCACAAGGAAAACCATTAAAAAACATTGTGCGTTGTGAAGTATCACGGAAATAATGAAAATGCAAGGTAAGTGTTCTTAATTTTACATATTAAAAGCATACAATTTAATACAATTTAAGCATAATAAATGTATTTATTTATGATTTATGTGGCAATTTATGTCAGATTTTGTTGCTGATTTGAAAATACGTAATTTGTCGCAAGCATTTTTTAAATTTCAAGATTTGTCCATTCAAATAAATAGGATTTGGATGCCCAGAATAGCTGCCCGGAGGTGTTGCAAATATGGGCAGATTTTCTTAGAGAGGGAACCATTGTAATTGGATGTGTTGCATGACTGATACCGCTGTGTCACGTTCAGTTTAAACAGACCCTGGAATCCTGTCGAAATGTGCCTGGTTAGATCACAGTGTTACTGTTGATCCCTGATAAACAGCTTTAAATTGCAGCTCGTGTCTTTGTCATAATACTGGTTTTAAAAGCCTGTGGCTGGGTGAGTAAATTGTACAATTAGGCATTTACAAAAACAACAGGGTGACATGTCTAAACAAACCCACAGGAGTTTGAACACATGAGCTCAATAGCAGCCGTGCGAATAGCACTGCGATTACTGACATAAACAACATCAACAAGCACTACAGGATTTTACACGGTGCTTGCTATTGTGCCCAGCAGTATGAATGGATTTTGGGAAATGCATCAGAACTCCATTTCGTCTCGAGA
This sequence comes from Acrossocheilus fasciatus, assembly GCA_036784905.1. NCBI lineage: Eukaryota > Metazoa > Chordata > Actinopteri > Cypriniformes > Cyprinidae > Acrossocheilus > Acrossocheilus fasciatus. The sequence goes on along the minus strand of CM071959.1, from coordinate 23,872,263 downwards.
AACAAAGCTGAACCGCTGACCTCCGCTCTCCTCTCTCTCAATTTTCTCTTTCTCTTTTTTTTTTTTTGTCCTGCCCAACTCTGTATCGATTGAGGCTCTCATGGAAAAATCCAGCATCATAGGTCTGCTACCCTGACCCTGTTCGCTCTTTCTTTCTATTTCTCTCTATATCTTCCACACATTATCTCTTCTGTCCTAAAATACCATCCAGTGAGGAAAGGCCTTCTCCTGATGGGTCAATGAGGATGAAGAAATAGTTTCCAAAGTTGGAATGCAAATGGATAGATGGATGGATAGATAGATAGATAAATATAGATAAAAAGACAGTCATTCTGCTGTTGTTTTTTTTTACCATCTGTGGGCATTGTTCACCTCTTCCCAATGAATTCACGGATCACCAGTTTTACCAGTATACCAGACTTACACTGGAACACAACAAATTTGCATAAGCCTGCATTTCCGGATTCCTGCCTTTGCATGCATATGAATGAAAGTCAATGGAATAAAAAGTGTAATGTGACCACCCCTTACTCCAGATGGAGAGACTAAGCTGTCATCACAACGACAATGCAGATGAGACAGGTCTTAAAAAATTCATGCTGGCTATGGAAAATAGTAAGAAAAAAAGCAAATTAAAAATTTAAATCTTAACAAAAACATCTGTGATAAAACTTTAGGCGCTTGCTGATAATTCTCACTCCTTTCTAAGACCTTTTTGCACACTTTTGTTGTTTTGTCACAGAATGTGATTGGTACTGTAGATGTTTTGTTGTATCAGCAGTTCTGTCTGAGAATTTTTATTATTATTATATCACTGAACTGTCTACATAAAATTCCTTATTCATTTATAAAGTAGTTTGAATGCTTAATGTTTATCGATACTCTTACTAGTGGTGTTTTCTAAGGCAAGAATCACTATTACTTATGCTCAGACTTGGGGTTAGAGATTTGAACAATACTTTTTAATTTTGGCAGTTCATCTGTTGTGTGGGTTGTTATTTGTGGTTTGTTTGAGAAGTGTGCTTTTACTGATTGGAAGATTTTACAGCAACACACTGGCAACCGCCATGAACACGCAAAAAAATTGCATAACAAAATGCAGTACCCTGTGAACCATTCACATAAGTCGAAAAATTGCATAGCAGCGTGCTATGCCAATAATCGCATAACGAAATGTTAATAACTATACAAATACATAGCAAATACATAGCAACACTCTAGAAACACTCCCATCACCTCAGCAACAACACAGAAACACCCTGTCAAACATAGTTGCATAGCAACGTTAAAAAAATTCACAACACTGCATAGAAACACCCAGTCAACCATTTAAAAAAAACTATGCAAAATAATTGCATAGCAGAGTGCAAGCTAACTTAGCCTCAACATTGTATATTAATTTTATTTGGTGACTCAACACCAACAACTGCCAATCACTGACAATACTTTAGCAACTGCCTAGCAACACCCGAAAACACTTAAAACTACTCACAACAGTTTAGCAACTAAGTAAACTGCTGTGGTAACATTCTAGTGAATATGGTGACTCACAACACCTTAGCAAAAACATAGCAACACCTTGTCAATCATATTCATATAGCAACTCCTAAAACCACTCACAACCCTTTAGTAACTGCATAGCAACACCTTTTCAACCATTACAACACCCTAAGAACTGCCTACAGTAACATTTAAGTGGAATTACCAAGTCCACAACACCTTTAGCAACTGTATAGCAACACCCTGTCAATCACATTCACATAGCAACCCCCTAAAAGTCCTCACAACCATTTAGCAACTGCATAGCAACACCTTGTCAACCATTACAACACCCTTAGAACTGCTTACACTAACATTTAAGTGGACTTGGTAACTCACAACACCTTTAGCAACTGTATAGCAACACCCTGTCAATCACATTCACATAGCAACCTCCTAAAACTACTCTCAACCATTTAGCAATAGCATAACAACACTCTGTCAGTCACATTGACATAGCGCTCCTTTAACCCACTCACAACACTTTAGCAACTGCATAGCAACACCGTTAACCATTTACAACATTGAATCACATAGCAACATCCTAAGCAAACAGCCTCAACATTTAAGTGTATTTGGTGACTCACAACACCTTAGCAACCACATAGCAACACCCTGTCAACCATCCACAACACCCTTACATAACTTTTCCTTGTGAATATGTAGAAATCAAGTTAGGAACTGATGTTTTTAAACCGAGCCACTGTCTAGAGTTTCTTTAACTTCCTGCGCTAATGAAATTTAAGACTGATATTGCGAGACGGTCCACGCACACACCTGAGAAAATTAATACGTGTATATAAGCAGAATGATGACTAGATGGGTTGTGAGTCTGTGTGGAAAAACTCATTTGCCAATTTGAGAGCTGATCTTGGATTGAGTTTCTGTCAGTCTGGATCAGTTGTAGCTACTTTGAGCAGTTTGGCGATGAGCGAAGCTGATCTGGTTCCAGCACCCATAGTCGGCTTTGTAAACACGGCCTCTAGTCTCTGGGTAGCAGTTATTCACAGCGACAGATGGTGACACTCAAAACTCCCTTAGACTCTCTGTTCTAGTCTTCCGTTGAGACGAGCCCCTCGTGCTCTCTCGCTGGATGTTTGCAATAATTAATCGGACTAAATGTCAATGCCCACTGGCTAGAGAGTGTGAGATTACAGACACCATCATTTAGCAGGTCATGATTTTGATAAGGGCAATTAGACAACAAGCTGCTGGAGAAAAATCAATGTGCCATAGCCACGGCCTGGCGAGAGAGGCAAGAGCGCTTCAGACCACCCTTGCACTCTAGGTTATGCCACTAGGGGCTTGATAACACACACATGGAAATGACACTTTTGCTTCCCACAGCTACACACCACAAGAAAATACTAATGCTTCTGGATATCATTGTTCAATCTAAATGTTAAAGGTGAAGTGTGTAATTTCTGCACTACCAAACATAACTGCAAAAATTAATTGGTTTGGGCAAGCAGGAAGTCTACAAAACACCAAAAAATTTAAAAAAAAATTCAATTTAAGATATTTTTAAATATTTCAAATATAAATATGAAAAAATATATAAAAATATAAATTATGCTTTTATATACTGTATATAATAAAAATATATAAATCTAAATATTAAATATAAATGTTATATTTATAAAAATAAAGAAATTTTACAACATTACAATGCAGCCACATTCACACAGCAGCAGAATATGGTCATCAGTTCTTTATTTGAGTCTTCAATACAGTTACATTCCCACACAGTATGGTTATTTACAACTGCATTGGCGGATTTTGGTAGTGTGGTGGATAACAGATTTCGATAGTGACTGTGAATTTGTATCATGATAATTGTTTGTTTTGGATCTTGGTTATTCCGTCTAAATGATATTGGATGCGAGACAGATGAGGTTTTGTTTTTGAATGCAATAAGCACTAAGTGAAGCAGATCAATAAATCCATTCCGTTGACATATTAATTTCTGAGCCCCAGTATTTCAGCAGCCGGCATAATCAATTCAGCAGCAACAATTCAGGAGAGATAGCCGACACTACAGTCGTGTGTAATGAATGCAGAGTCAGTACAATAGAGATCTTATTGCATTTTGCTGAACCTCTTCATCTCTTCACCCTTCTTCATCTTAGAGTCACACTTTACAAAGCCAAGCTTAACCCTCTGGTTTAGTATTTCATCAAACTAGGCTTCTGATAGTGACCTTAGAGAACATAGTTTCACTGAAATGCACAAGTTCAAGAAAAGATGGCATTGACATCTTTGGATTTGGTGAAATGGCAGGACCATCTTTGGATCTTTCAGGCGTAATCCTGTTAAAACTTTCACCTTCTGTTGCAACATACGAATAAGGATTTGTATTTGTATTTGTTTTTGGGACAAAACCCACACACTCTCAAATTCATGGAGAAACATATTACAACGCATTTCATCGTTGAGTCTCATGAAGCACCTTAGAAACCAGATATCAATGCCCTGCCAACCAATGATCATCCTAGAGACCACATATCAATGCTCGAAACTTATTAGCAACTGCTTGGAAACACCCTGAATAGGCCCTTTCGCACCGCAGGAACCTTTTCATAGTACCCAAACTAATTGTGGAACTACCCACTTTTTGACGTGTTCGCACCGCGGGAACTAGGAACTGTTTTAGTTCCCGGAACTCCGTTTGGAGGAACTAATTAGCTCCTACTTCAGAGTAGGGTCTAAAACAGTTCCATAGGAACTATCGTGACGTACGTGTACGCTGATTGTCTAAACGCATACGAAAACGCCTCACCCGCCATGATTTAAAACACAGTGTAAACATCGCATCAACTTATATTTCGCAAGAATGGAGAACAGTGATAGATGGACGGACACTGAAGTGCAGGCACTTTTGAACATTTTGAACTCCTTTCCGATCTTTCAATCGCTTGATGTATACGTCGACATTCCATGTCCATTATTGTGAACCCAGCAAGACACAACAAAAACACAGCTCCGATCACAGCGTCCTCCATCCTCCTGTTGTTAACGTTGTTGAACGCCGCGCACAAATGACGTCGCTGTTGACCGGCTTACGTCACTTCTTAGTAGCCAACCACTCAAAACACTTTATCAACTGCTTAGCAACACCCTGGCAATCACCCTCAACACCATAAAAAAATTGTATTGTAACCAGAGGTTGCATTGTCCGTCATTTTGACAGACAGTGTCATAAAAAATCTGTCATAATCTATTATTACCTTTCATTTTAATTGTAAAAACAAATTTAATTGCTTTTATTTTTTTCACAATTTCATTTTTAATAATCAACCTAGAGGTCGAGCATATAGGCTTATGCATTTATTTATTTATGAAGAGAACAGAGATTGCGTGTCACTATTCATGTTCAACACACCCTGCAGTGACAGCTGAGGCCACTAAAAACAACAAAATATGCTAGGACTGGGTAAAAAAACACGATTTTTCGATTTTAATAGATTCTCATTTTTATGAACCAATATAGATTCTTAAATCCCAATCGATGCTGTTTTCATTTAATGAATGCACAGTACATACAGTATAGTGCACTTCCAGTAAATCGCAATAGGCTAAGCTTTGTGCGTTGTTACTTTTGATATGAAATACAATCTCAGATTTCAAATTATGTCCATTTTATTAGGAAATTCAAGCAATAAATACCGTTTTGGCGCTCTTTAAAAGTCCCATGACATGCTGCTTTTTGGATGCTTTTATATAGGCCTAAGTGGTCCCTAATACTGTATCTGAAGTCTGTCTCCCGAAATTCAGCCTTGTTGCAGAATTTCAGCCACTATGAGCCAGCCCCACAATCAGCTTTCCTTAGGACGTGCCATTTCTGTGTCTGTAGCTTTAAGCCCGGTACACACCAAGCTGACGCCGACAAACTAGTGGCGACTTCGGTTCTGCACCTTTCTCGCTCACTGTTTCGCCAGCTGAACAGCCAATCAGAACGATCATATGGCCCGACTGACCGACGAGTTCTGATGCCGATTCAACATGTTGAATGAGGACCAACTTCAGCCGACGGCGCAGAACACACTGAGAAAACTTAGTCGGCCGACGAACAAAAACTGCCCGTTGGCCGACCGTCGGCTTGGTGTGTACCGGGCTTTAAGGACGAGAGAGGCGGGGCAAGGTGGAGGGGGGTGTGTGGCCTTAACCAGCTTGCGCTACCATGCGCTAATGTTGACAGTGGATGTATCGCAATGGCTTGTAGACACACAGTCATTCAAGCTTTTCAGTTTGACCCAGAATCTGATCCGGATGGAGAAGGACCGGATGAAGAAGTTGCAACTCAGCGGCTATAGCAGGATGTCTCCGAATGGTTAGTTTAAAATATTGTGTCTGGATATGGTGCTTTAGTTGGTTTGTTTATGTATGCTGTTACAGTTATTATCATGTAGCTAATGCTAGCCATAGGCTCTGATGAAGGAACTAAAAAAATACTTCGGTGTTCATTTGTACATCCAAACACTGAGCAACTATCATGTTTTGCTCGTTTGCAAGCCATGATGTCTCTCGAGGAAAAAAAATATATATATTGCGCTCGCCTCGCACGGTAGTAGCTCATTTTCTCATGGACGGGCAAAGCAGAGAAAGGGGAGGTAACCTTTCCCCGTATGACGACATAAAGGGAAGATTACAGATCGGGGCATCTGAGCTTTCATTTTCTCAAAGGAGAAGCAGGAGACCCAGGGCTCGGCTTACACCTATCGCCAGTTCTAGTCACTGGGGGACCATAGGCAGGCAAGGGGAACTCATATTAATGTTAAAAAAAACCTCATAAAGTGAAATTTTCATGCCATGGGACCTTTAATGTGATCGGTGTAGACACCTCAGATCAAGGGATTCAATTGACTATACTCGCCTGTGCGTAATCAAAGGCATAGCAAAAGACTAGTGAGTTTTATTTTTGTTCTGGAGCTGATGATCCCGCGCTCTGCTGCCACACTGGAGCGCACTGGACAGGGTTGGGAATTACAGTTATAAATTACAATAGATCAGCCTCATTGTAATGTGTCAAATTGAGGGACGGACTTCAGATTTTTCCGTCACTGCTAAAAAAATTCCGTCAATGACAGAGAATTTTCGGTTAACGCGACCTCTGATTGTAACATTGTAAAAACAAAAAAAGACCCAGAACACCTTAGCAACAAGATAATGACACCCTGGTAATGCTTAAAAACAACAACTTAGTAACTGCAGAACATTACCCTGGCAATCACTCAGAACACTTTGTCAGCTGCACAGCTGGCAAACACACACAACACCCTAAAGCAGCATGCTAAGAAGCACTCAGAACACTTAATTTCTTGAACACTTTATCAGTTGCATAGAAACATCCTGGTAACCACTAAGAACACTTTATCTCCTGAATCTCAACACCCTGGCAACCACTCAGAACACTATATAAATTGCATAGAAACACGCTGGCAACCAGCCACAACACCATAAAATTGTATTGTGACATGTTTAAAAAACAAACAAACAAAAAAATTAAAACACCCAGAACACCTTAGCTATTAGATAACGTCACCCTGGTGGTCGCCACACCTTGGCAACTGCAAAGCATTACCCTGGCAACCACTCGGAACACTTTATCAACTGCATAGCAACACCATGGCAACCACCCACAACACTCTAACAACTGTATAGTAAAATGCTAAAAAAGCTTTTAGAACCCCATAGCAAATGAATAGCAACACCCTGGCAACCACAGACTCTACCAATTGCATAGAAACATATTAAAAATATCCAGAACATCCTTATCAACCACATTTCAATGCCCTGGCAACCACCCACAAAAGCCAATCAATTGTATAAGTACCAAAAAAACACTTTGAACCCCATAGCAACTGAGTAACAACACCATGACAACCACTCAGAACACCTTAACAGTTGTATAGCATCATGCTAAAAACCATTCAGAGCACCCTAGCAACTGCATAGCAACACCCTGGCAACCACCCAGAAAACCCTAACAACCACATAACAAAATGGTAAACAAATGAAATTGGCCTCGACATTTAAATGGATTTGGTGAATGGCGTCACCATCTTTGGATCATTTTAGGCATAATCCAGCTAAAACTTTGAATGTCACCTTCTGTTGCAACATACGAATGTGGATTTATTTTTTGGTACGTTTTCGGGACAAAAATGAGACACACACACAATCAAAAGCATTGAGCATGTCTAGTGCATACTTCATCCCATATTGTCTTTTACATCAAGGTCCTTTGTCTTTTACATAAAGAAAACAAGGTTTGTTTTTCTCATTTGTGTGAAAGTTCAGAGTGATTTATCGAGGCTGAACATGCCTGTGTTTAACATTCAGGGTAATTAGATCCTAATGCAACCAATGTCAGCACAAACATGTTCTCTTGTTTCAAATATAGTAACAGCACGCATACTGAAGATGTCGAGGGTTGCTGAGCAGGTTTGTATGTAAAGGTCCACTGAGACATGGGACAATTGGATAATGGGTTTTATTTTAATGTACACACACTAAAAGGACAGAGCTCTTATGCTTTTAGAAGTGTGTGGAAGTTCAGACAGTGCGTCTGCATGTGTCAGCACCTGTGTGTGTGTGTGTTTCTCACGATGTGCATCATGCTTTCGTCCCTGTTACTGGGACAGTGTCGGCCCATTAGTGCATTCTCCTCCGTCCAGCTTGAGGAATTTTCCCAGCATGCATCTGAGGATGATGGGACCTCAGCAGGTGCTCTCGTACCAGTAATCTCAGCTCAATGACTAGAGAGCGAGACAGACTGAAAGAGAATGATAAGCTGAAAAAAAGACCGCAGAACACATTTGCTTCTGCGTGACGTGTCAGTTATGCATCTATTGCAGAAAAAAAGTATTCCAGGTGTCCTTGAAATACACACCCACAGAAACCAATTACTGCTTTACTACGGTACTTTACTTCTATCCATCCATCCATATGTAACCTGGTGGACAACAAAATGAGTGAAAAAAAAAAAATCTTAGAGCCATATTATCATAGATATTAGATATTAGTTTTGTTTTTTCTCTGTTTAATGTTTTATGTAGTTTGTATTGTGTTTTGTTTTTGCTTTGCTTTTTTAAGTGATTGTATTGTTTTTTGTTTTTTTGTATTTTTGCTTTGTTTTTATGTTTCTTTTTGTTTGTTTGTTTCTTTTTGTTTATATTGTGCTGTGTTTTGCCATGTTTTTTTTCTGTTTCACAAGTGCGCTTGCCCATCCAGTCCTGATGGTTAATGGTAAACGAACTCAGCTTGCTATCCTCAATGGTTGCTATCGGCTTGAGCGCCGAGTTCAACCCCCCATTGCGTTACTACCTAGAGGGAGAATAACAGAAATAGAGGAGGAGATGGGGAGGTGGAGGGATGCCAGAGAAATTGACACTGGGACGGTGCAATGTGAGCTGTAATGATTATTGACATGACTGAATGATTAGGCTCTTCTCAAACCTACGTTTGGAACTTCATTTCGTGTTTTGTTTTGTATTGTGTTGTGTTTTTGTTTTGTTTCCTTTTATGTTTTGTTTGTATTGTTCTATTTTGGCTTTGTTTCGTGTTTTGCTTTTGCTTTGTTTTGTTTTGATTGTATTGTATTTTTGCGTTGTTTTTCTGTTTATTTCTTTTTGTTCTCATTGTGTTGTGTTTTGCCATGCTTTTATGTTTTCGTGTTTTGTTTGTATGTGTTTGTTGCATTGTGTTTTTGCTTTGTTTAATTTTTTGATTTGTTTGTATTGTTCTGTTTTGGCTTTGTTACGCTTTGCTTTTTGTTTTGTTTGATTTGTGATTTTGTTGTTTTGGTTTTTGTTTCTGTTTTTATTTTGTTTTGTTTTGAAAATACTGTTTTTGCAAGGGTCTTAGACTTTGATACAATTTTCCTTGTTTAGCAATTTATAATTTATTCCTTAAAACCTGTAAAGTAGCCTAAAGTGGATCCCACTGTTTTTGCTATTTGCATAGATGCTTTGCCATTACATTGTATAAGACACTCATGCCAATAAAGCACTTTGAGAAATTAAAACAGAAATTTTAAATAGGAGAGAGCGTTAGGAATACGGAAAGTGAGAGGTCAGTCCTCATCTTAGTTGCACACGCACACTGAATTACAGAAGTGTGCCGAGACAAAAGAACTGAGCAAAAAGAGACTCTCTGACAGCTGAGAGGATGATTGTCATGTCACCATGTCCCTCCTCCATCTTGATCTTCTTTCTCTCTGCTGTACTGTCTCTCTTGTACACATGCAGTTGTTGAAGATGAAGATGACTCACAGGTGTTAACGTGGGAAGAGTGGCACATGAGGTCAGCAGTATCTCTCTGCCTTCATTACCGATCACTTTCACACACCACTGCTCACACAATACCTCAACACACACACACTCTCTCCAGCCATACACACGTTATTTAAATTCTCCATGCACACGTGTCTCTTGGCCTATACATGTATAGGTCACCATATGTTGTAAAATACCATTATGTTGAGGTATGTATACTCAAAAAAACAAAATGGCCTAAATTTAACAATTTTGTATTTGAATCGCATATGAAATTTCCATCCAGTTTGTCCATTACACAGTTTTACCATAAGAGCATATTGTCATATTTTACCAATATGCATATTGTCAGCATACATAAAGACGCTGTTAAAAAAAATTAAAATGAAAGAATTACGATTATTAAAGTATGTTTTACAAGAAAATACTATTTCTATTTTCTTGTAAAACATACTCTCTCTTTCTACTTCAAATTTATATTTTTAATTTAATGTGCTATTTGCCATTTCATTGTAATTATTTGTGAATTTAACTAGCAAGTTCGAATTGTTTTATCACCTTTTTCCATTGCGGATAAGATTTCTGTTATAATTAGTTTTAAATGGACATTTACACACTATTTTCATCAACAATAAATCCAATTAGCTAATTCTCATTCATTTTAACTGAATATTTGTTGCACAGCAAGCCATATTTTAATCATGTTCATATGTTTTAACTTAATAAATGTAATTGTTTTCACATAAACTGATCCTAAGCAATTTGAATAAATGCATTTTGAAAATATGATTAAGGAAAAAAAAAAAAATGTTAATAGGTGATAATAAAATATGCCATGATTCCCTGAGTGCAGAAACCATGCCTGTTTTATTTCTGTATGACTGACAAATATGCATTTACTTTAATTTAAGTTTATATGTTTATTTATGGTAAAACAGTATAATCCAACTGGACGTTGTTTTTTTTTGTTTGTTTTGTTAAATAAATAAATAAATTCAAATGCATAAATCTTGAATTTAGGTCTTAATATTTTTGAGTGTATAATATATATATATATATATATATATATATATATATATATATATATCTTTTTTTTTTTTTTTTTTTTTGAGTGTATAATATATATATATATATATATATATATATATTGCTCAGGCAAATTAATCAACTGGTATTTGGCAAATATTTGATTACTTTATTTTTAAACTTTTTTTAAATTTATTTTTTATTATGTATGCATGCATGCATTTATTTATTGTTTGTTTGTTTGTTAATAAACATGTTGGCCTGGCAGATTAACATACCAGTTAACCTGGTAAAAAAAAAAAAAAAAAAAAAAAAAAAAAAAACATTTTTCTTATTATTTTTAAATATCTTAAAAAGTAAAAACAGTTTTATCTATGTCTCTTTTGGTATTTGGTACCAGCAACAGACACTTAAATACAGATATAACCACTACCACTTTTGATAGACAATGCTTTTTTGTCATACAGGGGACAAATTGAATATCATTTTTAGACAGATGAATAAAAGTTAACATGATGAATAATAGGACGGGATGAAGGTCTAGGGCCCTCTACTGTCTGAAATAAATACTGCATCTTAGAAAAATATCTACACCTGGTGCTTTATCAACTTCATTATATTATATTTGCTCTTTCGCTGTTCTTTTTCTTTGAAACGTCAATCAAATGTCATAATTCTTTAAATAATTGGTTTGTGGAAATCATAATGGAATAATAAAAGTCAAATGTTAAGGGTCGTTCTCTGACTATAGGACAGATTGAACTGCGTAATGCGAAACCATTTTATCAGCATTTTATTATAGCTACACTGTCAAGCTCAATAGTTCAAGCCTGTTATAGGGGAAAAAATCACATAAATGACCTGAAAAGTATGTTTCAGTATAATGCCATGCAATCTGTCAAGGTAAAGGAACACTTTGAATAGAAAAATACTGAGGTGTAGCAATAGCTGAATAGCATTGATTATGTTTCAATCCTGAGGCTCTGAGTCTGAACCCACCTGAACCGTGTCAATGTCCATTTCTACTTAGCAACTAAGTACAAAGACATTGTACTGTCACCATCTGTTGCCTTGTTAGTGAAGCAAGCTGACCTGTGCATCGAATACAGACATATGGTGAGGGTGGGGTAATAGATGGAAATTGTAGCTTTTAGAGGATGTTACACAACATGATCTTTACTAAGAAATGCCAAACAGCATTTATTGGAAACTGCTGAGATAATGATAGCTGTTCTTCTGGAATTTAAAAACTGTCATTGAGAAGTGAAAATGTGGGCCAACTAACCATTCGTCTGGGTTGCTGGAGCACTGGACGGATGGCAGAACCTAATAATGATATATTTACTATATTTTCACCAAGCATGTCAAAAATATGGGTCACATTTCATGCCAGAATAAAAATAATAATGAGAACACAAAGAGGAGGAAGTAGATTATTATTTTCGTTATTATTATTATTTAAATATTAAATTATTTTCATAAAAAAAATTACTCCCAAAATTATGCAAAAATTAATAAATAAATATGTGTTGCTATATGTTAAATAAGTATATATTACAGCAAAATAAAAACTATAAAAAATAACATATTAAATACAATAAATGACGTTGTCACGGTGCACAAAGCAGGGAGGGTCGAGGAACACGGACACGAGGATAAACTTCAAAATAATAATCTTTAATGATGACATCAGGACAGGGCAAGACAAGGCAAGGTTCACGCAGACAGGAACACCGGGGAATAACGAGTAGACCAGACAAAAACATGACAATTACTAATAAATACACACACCTGAACTGAATAAACCAATAATCACATTAAACAAGGACAGGAACAAGACCAAATAAGGACACAAGGGGCGGGAACACAAGACACACACGACAGAGGACGTGACAGACGTATTGCAACACAAAATTAATAATAATAAAAATGTCATTTTCATTTAAACTTTAATTGACATTTTTGCTGTTTTAATTAATAAATTAATAAATAATCTGTCATTAATAATAATAATAATACAGTTTATTCATAAAAGTAATAAGCATGACTGGGTCATATTTCACCACAAAAGAAGAACAACAAATAACATTGCTGTACAGTAATACAAATATGTATGTATGTATGTATGTATGTGTGCGTGTGTGTGTGTGTGTGTGTATATATATATATATATATATATATATTATGGGTGGCACGGTACACAGATGTCACTGTTCGGTACGTACCTCGGTTCGGGGGTCACGGTTCGATACGATTTCGGTACAACAGGGGGGGGGGGAGGAATCTACTATACTCGGTTTCTTTTCATTTATTTTGAACAGACAGTAGTGCAAATTACAATTTTTTCCATCTAGATGTGAAAATACTAAATATTATTACATGTTATGTATATATATATATATATATATATATATATATATATATATATATATATATATATATTTTTTATTTATTTATTTATTTATTTTTTTCATTGTGAGTGTACACAAATAAAAGCAGACCTTTATACAGTGATTATTAATAAGACAATATGTGTTTAAAGTTGATTCTGCTGGTATAAGGAAACAATTGAAGTGATCGTGCCGGAGCACACACACACACACACACACACACACACACAAATCAGTTCCAGCATTGCTAACTTGACAGCACAGTTGGTACTTCATCAAAATAAAATACAGTGAGCTAAACATCAGCGCGCGCGCCTCTGTGTCACCGTTGGAACCATAGACTGTAAAAAAGAGAACGCGACTGAAGTACAAAGCCTATCATTTACATAATAAATAATAGTTTAGCATTCAGATACGTTACATCGCAAATATGGAAATGTTATGGAATATTTGGATTTGTGCCGAATTGAGAGAGGTAGGATACACGAGCATAAAGCTCCATTTCGCAAACAGTTGAGTGCGCAAGCCTTTAAAGTATACTCCTTTGTCAGTATGTGAGAGACGCGTTCAGAATCAGCACATGGTCACTGTGTAGGGGGCTTTGTTTTCAAGTGTGCAACTCATGGCATTCGCTGTTCTTCTGCTGGCCTTCTGCTGGCGGTTATCAAACAGCGCTGCATTACACCCCCTTCTGGATTGGGGGTGAATTGCTTGTATTCGTCGTAAGGCTTCAAGCGCCGAACCGAGACGCCAGTACCGTGACGGTTCGGGACGAATACATGTACCGTGCCACCCCTAATATACTGTATAAATATATTGTGACGGGAGGAGCCAACGACAGACACAGTGGGTGTGGCGTCAGGCCTCGGAGAGGTTTTTATTGAACAAAAATAATAAAATAAGAGTGTCCAGGGGAAAGAAGTGTCCAAAGAAGGGGGGGATCTGGTGTCCTCGATGTGCTGCGGGGCTCGTGAAGGAGGGCAGTGTTCCAAAAGGGAAGGGTCCAGGCAAGGGGCGGAGTCTTGTGGCCGCACACGCTCCCGCGGTCCGGGGCACGAGGGGCGGCGGCTTCTCTGGAGCGGCGGCTCTTCCTGTGCCACTTACTGGCCCATTGGCGGGATGGACGGCCCGGCATCCTGGCCCGACGGCCGTTATACGGGTGCGGCTTGCACGATGACCCTGGAGGTTCCGCGACTCACATCCTCGGCGGCGCGATGTCCCTCGACGCACCCTTCCTGGACCCACGAGGACACCAGTGTGCATGCACGGGGGAAGAGACCGGTCTCCCGAGGAGAGGCGCGCTCGGCATTTAACGGCGGCGGTGATGAGGCTTAATTCAGTCCAGCTGTGCCTCATCACACGCCGCCAGCCCACGTTAGTCCCACGCCCCTCCTCTCATCCACCCACTCCAGTCGGGAGCCTGGTGAAGGGCGGCGAATAAGGGACGGGGTGGTGATGATGATGAGGGGGAGGGCCGTCGAACCGTCACATTCCCCCCCCCAAGCGACATCCCCGTCGTTGGTCGCCGCCCACGCAGGAGTGCTACCTTCCTCAACCAGGCTCCATACGGTCGGAGTGGGCGGGGCAGGGATTCCTCTCCGGGCGAACCTCCCTCTCGCACCGCGCCGGAACAGGGACAGAGAAACCGGTATTAGTCGACAGCCTCAACCAACCACAGGGTAAGATGACAATTGACTAGATGTCACTTACCCCTTCAGTGGCTGGGAGGCCGTCTCCGTCGTTTCTCCGTCCCACGCGCTTCTTCACGAACTTCTGCGTGCGAGAGGGGACGACGTCTTCCGATGTTGCCCAACTGCGCTGTCTAGGCTCCGCCATGCCCGCATTCTCCACCACTGTGACGGGAGGAGCCAACGACAGACACAGTGGGTGTGGCGTCAGGCCTCGGAGAGGTTTTTATTGAACAAAAATAATAAAATAAGAGTGTCCAGGGGAAAGAAGTGTCCAAAGAAGGGGGGGATCTGGTGTCCTCGATGTGCTGCGGGGCTCGTGAAGGAGGGCAGTGTTCCAAAAGGGAAGGGTCCAGGCAAGGGGCGGAGTCTTGTGGCCGCACACGCTCCCGCGGTCCGGGGCACGAGGGGCGGCGGCTTCTCTGGAGCGGCGGCTCTTCCTGTGCCACTTACTGGCCCATTGGCGGGATGGACGGCCCGGCATCCTGGCCCGACGGCCGTTATACGGGTGCGGCTTGCACGATGACCCTGGAGGTTCCGCGACTCACATCCTCGGCGGCGCGATGTCCCTCGACGCACCCTTCCTGGACCCACGAGGACACCAGTGTGCATGCACGGGGGAAGAGACCGTTCTCCCGAGGAGAGGCGCGCTCGGCATTTAACGGCGGCGGTGATGAGGCTTAATTCAGTCCAGCTGTGCCTCATCACACGCCGCCAGCCCACGTTAGTCCCACGCCCCTCCTCTCATCCACCCACTCCAGTCGGGAGCCTGGTGAAGGGCGGCGAATAAGGGACGGGGTGGTGATGATGATGAGGGGGAGGGCCGTCGAACCGTCACAATATATATACAGTGGGAAAAATTTATTTGATCCCCTGCTGATTTTGTACGTTTGCCCACTGATAAAGAAATGATCTGTCTATAATTTTAATGGTAGGTTTATTTTAACAGTGAGAGACAGAATAACAACTTAAAAAATCCAGAAAAACGCATTTCAGAAAAGTTATAAATTGATTTGCATTTTAATGAGTCAAATAAATATTTGACCCCTTCGCTAAACATGACTTAGTACTTGGTGGCAAAACCCTCGTTGGCAATCACAGAGGTCAGACGTTTCTTGTAGTTGGCCACCAGGTTTGCACACATCTCAGGAGGGATTTTGTCCCACTCCTCTTTGCAGATCCTCTCCAAGTCATTAAGGTTTCGAGGCTGACGTTTGGAAACTCTAACAGATTTTCTATGTGATTAAGGTCTGGAGACTGGCTAGGCCACTCCAGGACCTTAATGCGCCTCTTCTTGAGCCACTTCTTTGTTGCCTTGGCCGAGTATTTTGTCTCATTGTCATGCTGGAATACCCATCCACGACCCATTTTCGATGCCCTGGCTGGCTTCAGTGCCCTGGAGCCTGATGATACACGGCCCCGTCCATCGTCCCTTTGATGCAGTGCAGTTGTCCTGTCCCCTTAACAGAAAAACACCCCCAAAGCATAATGTGTCCTCCTCCATGTTTGTCGGTGGGGATGGCGTTCTTGAGGTCATAGGTAGCATTCCTCCTCCTCCAAACAGGGCGAGTTGAGTTGATGCCAAAGAGCTGGATTTTGGTCTCATCTGACCACAGCACTTTCACCCAGTTCTCCTCTGAAAGATTGGCAAACTTCAGACGGGCTGTACATGTGCTCTCTTGAGCAGGGGGACCCTGTAAGTGATGCAGGATTTCAGTCCTTCACGGCGTAGTGTGTTACCAATTGTTTTCTTGGTGACTATGGTCCCAGCTGCCTTGAGATCATTGACAAGATCCTCCCGTGTAGTTCTGGGCTGATTCCTCACCGTTCTCATGATCACTGAAACTCCACGAGGTGAGATCTTGCATGGAGCCTCAGTCCGAGGGAGACTGACAGTTAGTTTGTGTTCCTTCCATTTGCGAATAATCACAACAACTGTTGTCACCTTCTCACCAAGCTGCTTGGCGATGGTCTTGTAGCCCATTCCAGCCTTGTGTAGGTCTACAATCTTGTCCCTGAATTTTTTTACCCACTGTATGTATATATATATATATATATATATATATATATATATATATATATATATATATATATATGTGTGTGTGTGTGTGTGTGTGTGTGTGTGTGTGTGTATATATATATATATATAGATAAATATTTAAATTGTGATACATTTTATAATTTACCTAATTGTCATAAAAATATTGTCATGTTGCAAAATATCTGGATAACATTTTTCTTGTGACTTCAAGAATTCTTCATAAGAATGCAAAAAGTTCTTGTTAGTTATGTAGCTCACAGAGAAATGATGAACTGATATAAACACGCATTAGCATACTAACAAACAATTTACATCTAATTTACATTTAAATGTTCTTTTGGCAAGATGAAATTCTCGCTCTCTCTTTCCAAAGGTCGTACTCTAATCTATTTTTCTGTGTGTTAAACGGTGCCATTATTTATGTTGTATGGCTTGTCAACACACCGAATGACAGATTCAACATCTCTCTGAGACAATGTACACAATGTGCATGCATGTGGGACTTTCCCACAGCTTATGTAAACAATCCTTCATACTGGCTCTTCTCTACACGTTTACTCGTCTCAGCAGTAATAAAGAGTTTTCATGAGTCTGTCTGAACGTGTGACAGGATGTGAACATGATTGTGTACTGAGCTCCGAGTCTGTACGGGGCTGATGGGACACACATGGCTGACTGTGACCGTATGTTATCAGTTACACACACGACCCATGGCATGAGAGAACATGAGAGAACGTTTGCCCTAGTGACATCTTTAAGTATCCTGACACAAATTTTCCATGGTAGCTATAGTTTCTGCCAGTAATAAATCCACATTAAATGAAAACAGGATCACTTTCAAACAGTGTTTAAAATGCTAGAGTGCAGAGCAGTGAAGAAAAAAAAAAAAAAATTGCAACAAATAATACATAATGATATTAGTAATTCAAATATTAAACAATAGTTCCCTCATTTCAGTCAAGTCATATCGACAAATTAGGAGTTTGTTCCCCCAACATATGAACTCATTTCTTCATTTTAAATCATAGACACATTGTACTTGTTTTGATTAGATTAAATTTGTACATCATGGTCACGATTGTATGGAAGCTTGTTTCTGCCACGGAATGAAAAAAAAAATCAAATAAAATAAAAAAGGTAATTTTGACATTTTCTCACAAGTTTTTTCAGGATAGCGATTCAGAACTTCAAGACAAAAGCTTGCAATTCTGAGGAGTAATGTTTTAATTATAGATATAACTTGCGATTGTGAGAATAAAGTCATAATTCTGAGATATATAAACGTAGAATTGGTGAATATATAAACAATTCTGACATCTTTCTCTGGATTCAAGAAAAAGTCAGAATTGTGACATATTTAGAATTGTGAGATATAAACTTCGAATTGCGAGAAAAAAACCCCCGTCAGAATTCTGAATGAATATCTCGCAATTCTGACACCTTTTGAATTGTGAACAAACTCAGAATTGTATGAAAAACAGTCATAGTTGTGAGATATACATTTCGAAATGCGAAGAAAATAGTCAAAATTCTCAATTACTATCTTGCAATTCTGAATTGCAGTTATTATTTGTTAGACATAAACTCAGAATTGCTATAAAAAAGGGCAGAATGGTAAGATGAAAAAGTCGCAATTACTTTTTATTTATTTATTTTTTTATTATTATTTTATAATTTAATCATATGCCAAACAAGCTTCCATACGATTTACTAAAACGACAGAACAAATTTTTAATTTGTGGTCATGTTATATATATTTGGTCCATATTTTTGAGGCTCTGTAAGGTCTAGAGATGTATTTCTTTTTAAAAAAACCTTGAACTTCTTTTAACTTGAGTGCAATGTTTTCAGAATGCAGTTTTATGCACAATCTAAAGTATTGATTTTCCTTTTTTTCTATGTAAACATTCACTAAATGAATGTGCTTGACCGTTGCACTTGCGTCTTTTATTAAAATGAGTTAAAATGTGTATCTAGTGTATCTTGTTTTTATATATTCCACTACGCCGTGTCTTGGTTTTTTTTTTTTTAAATGCACAAATGCTTTCTGTGTGAACGGCCTTCAAGAACTTTTGGAGCCTTTTGTTGTTTTCAGTTCTGGTTTAGATGACAGTATTGGCAAACACTAAGTTACCACAGTTTTAATGTAGAAAAAGTTCCTTGATTATTACGCCGGAATGAGAGTATAGTTCTTAATCATATCAGCCTAGAAAATCGCAACTTTTCATTTTCCGCCGGTCTTAGTACACGATATAACTACAGAAGAGTCGAGTTTTAAATAGGAAAACTATCGAAACTCTTTGGTCATTTTTGAACGCGATGCTACTGGTCTAATTGGATTCAATGATCTATGCTAAGCTATGCTAAAAGTGATATCGCCAGACCCGGAGATCGGCTGAATGGATTCAAAAACGGTAAAACTCAACTTATTAACTCTGTGGGAGTTGGAGAATGAACCTATTTCCAAAAAACGTGGAGTGTTCCTTTAACTAGTTGCTTATTGGCATGCCTGTTATTAATATATAGACTGTTTATTAGTACTTATAAAGCACATATTATGCTTGACCATATTCTGTATCCCTAATCCTACCCCATACCTAAACTTAATTACCTTACTAATTATTTATAAGCAGCAAATTAAGAGTTTACTGAGGCAAAAGTCATAGTTAAAGGTTTGTTAATAGCAAGAATTGGACCTTAAAATAAAGTGTGACTGAATATTGTAATTTAAATACCTGATTGCCAGTCAGGTTAAGCCAATATTTTGGTTTTACAGAAATCTGAAAAAAGACAACTGACGTATGTCTGTATTAACCAGAAATTGGGGTCATTTAAAATACTTATTCCTAATATCCACCATAATTAAACATTCACTTATCTGCACAGGTCTCGTACCACTGATTATTGTTTTGCAGTAATCACGGACTGTACAGTTTCCCTTGTATATTAATGATAAACAATGCTGACAAGACCATTGCTTTTTGTTAGGCAGTGAAAGGATGCTGTACAAATGTCCACCCATCTGTGCTCCTTTTGTCAAAGCAGAGATTGCGTATGCCTCCAATTTCAAGTTTCTGAAAAGACTGAGAACACGGAGACATATTAAACTTATTCCACCCTCATAATTGGTGAGACTGACTGCAGCCTTCTTGCCTCCTGCTATCCAGCAACCACTTGTTGTGACATGGAAAATGTCCAGCAAATGTGTTACATTTTCTTCCTTTTGAGCATAATGGCCATTGGTCAGAATCACACATTTCACATTTTCACCATTATTGCCCAGGAAGACAAAAAATACAGTTCCTTTAACACATGTAGACCTTATAACAGGGGATGTTGTTACAATAGGTGAAATATTAAACCATATATATGGTAAAATAACATCCAGCCCTCAGTAGGAGCAACAATAGTAGTGATGCTTGCAAATTAATGCACTAAAGTGTTGTTTCTTCATTGTACACTAGAGGGCGCCATTGAGCTTTATACATGTAACTGCACTAGGACAGGACATTAATGCCCCCAGAGTTGACTATAAAAACAGGGTGTGTTTGTTATTCTGATCAACACTTGTCATGCTCATACCAGCCTTATTGTTCCTCAGCTCCTAGTTTGTTTGTAAAATCAGGTTTTGTGTGCGTGAGGATGTTTGATCTCAGATCTCATCCTCAGGGCAAGGGTGAATTATATTTTGACTTTGTGTATTTGTGTGTGTGTGTGTGTGTGTGTGTGTGTGTGTGTGTCTGGGATGTTGAACTTGGCATTTGTGGTGGTGTGGTCTTGGTGTGAAGATGCTCGCAAGTTTATGTTAGCAGGTCAGCAATCCAGAAGGCCACAATCCACAAATAACCACCGGAGACAGACTGGAACATTCATCCGTACCTCCACCTCTGTTTGAACTGCTCCAGTTACTACTAGAGATCTACATTTACTAACTGAATACTCAACTAACATTATCCAGGTATGTGCTTCCCATACTGTATAATACTATAGCAACTGCATTGCTATTTTGGCAAAGCTGAAAAGCATCCAAAAGGGCTTTAGTAACTGTGTAGCAATGCCCGAACAATCACCCACAACACCTTAGCAACTCCATAGCAAAGAAAACACCCAGAATGCACAAATAACCAAATAACAACACCCTAGCAACCACCCAGAACATCATAGCAAAGTTAGAATTATTTAGAACCACTTATTAACCACATAGCAACACCCTAGCAACCACCCAGAACATCATAGGAAAAGTTAGAATTATTTAGAACAGCTTAGTAATGATGTAACAACACCTTAGCAACCACCCAGAACATCATAGAGAAGTTAGAACTACTCAGAACCGCTTAATAACCACCTAGCAACACCCTAACAACCACCCAGAACATCATAGCAAAGTTAAAACTACTCAGAACACCTGAGTAAACACGTAGCAACACCCTAACAACCACCCATAGCTTAACAGATAGCAAATCTTAAAAACCACTCAGAACAGTTAAGTCACCATATAGCAATGCCCAAGCAACCATTTGTAACACCAAAGCACAGCATAAAAAAGCCTAAACAACACTTGGACTATCTTCGTTACAACCCAGAACACCAGAGCATTGCATAGCAAAGAACAGTTATGCAGAACAAATTAGTGACCACATAGCAACACCCTAGCAACTGCATAAAACACCAAAACAACTGCATGGCAAAGCTTAAAGGAACACTCCACGTTTTTTGGAAATAGGCTCATTCTCCAACTCCCCCAGAGTTAATAAGCTGAGTTTCACCGTTTTTGAATCCATTCAGCCGATCTCCAGGTCTCCTTTAGCATAGCTTAGCATAGATCATTGAATCCAATTAGACCAGTAGCATCGCGTTCAAAAATGACCAAAGATTTTCGATATTTGTCCTATTTAAAACTCGACTCTTCTGTAGTTATATCGTGTACTAAGACCGGCGGAAAATGAAAAGTTGCGATTTTCTAGGCTGATATGATTAGGAACTACTCTCATTCCAGCGTAATAATCAAGGAACTTTGCTGCCGTAACATGGCCGCAGCAGGCGCAGTGATATTACGCAGTGCCTGAAAGTAGCCAGATCCGGAGATCGGCTGAATGGATTCAAAAACGGTAAAACTCAACTTATTAACTCTGGGGGAGTTGGAGAATGAGCCTATTTCCAAAAAAAGTGGAGTGTTCCTTTAAAATCCACTCTGTTTAGTTACCACATAGTAATGCCATAGCAACCACATAAGAAAACTTAAAAACCACAAAGCAACAGGAAATAAGGCTTTTTATATTACTATTTCTGATTTCAATCT
Source organism: Acrossocheilus fasciatus (assembly GCA_036784905.1). Lineage (NCBI taxonomy): Eukaryota > Metazoa > Chordata > Actinopteri > Cypriniformes > Cyprinidae > Acrossocheilus > Acrossocheilus fasciatus. The sequence continues at coordinate 23,850,004 of CM071959.1, read as the reverse complement.
GTCACCAGTCAGTCAGTACAAAGAAAAAATCATCCTTTCCCTAAAAAGACAAATGACTGTATAATGTGAAGTCCTGTCCTACATTCCAGTTGTCAGTCAAAAGTTATTGGTTGGAATTGTGTAATTGTCTTCAAACAGACACGTCAAACTCGTCCAGCCTGTATTCTGTAAGACAATAACTCCCGGTGTAGGCCAGACAGGCTTCTGGAGACCAGCTTGCTGCAGGACACAGCGCTGGATATGTGACCTTCTCAAGTCTACCTGCTAAACTGTGTCGTCTATGTGAGGGAGGACGTGCGCTATTTTTACACAACGGCAAATTGTGAAGGAAATGAAGCGAGAGGGAGGGTTGAGAGTGGACGGTGAGACCTGTAAACTCCCTGAAGTGAGACGAATAAGAGAGAAATTTCACAAATGAGATCTCAAAATATCTTGAATGCTTCAAGCGTCACGTATGTACTGTAGTGTTTTAGAAGAGATCTCAGTAGTATCTGTTTTCCGATTCCAGAAATCATAGATCTCTGTATGAACTCTTATTTCTCATTATTACTAAGATCAAACTATCTGAGCGATGCTATTCACGTGAATTTTACTGCTACACTCAACCAAGCAATAAGTATAATTAGGCATTTGATCAGAGTGTAGGCTAATTGGCTAGTTGTGTGCTAAGCTAGTAACCCAACAATAAACTTAGCTTGCAAAAAATGTGTTCTCAGAGCAACTGTCTTGCACAAATGTCTTGCATTCCTCCGATAAACTTTGCGTTCTTTCGCAAAATGTTTACATTGCTCTGAGAATGTTTGCGTCTCTTTACATTCACTCACAAAATGTTTGCATTCCCCGAGAAACACTGCATTCATTCACAAAATGTTTGTGTTCTCTTGTGAAACTTTGTTTACTCACAAAATTTTTGCATTCTCTAGTGAAACTATACGTTAACTTGCAAAATGTTTGCATTCTTTAGCAAAAATTTCACTTGCAAACTTCACTTGCAAAATGTTTGTGTTCCCCTGAGAAACTTGCAAAAAGTTTGCGTTCACTAGTGAAACTTTACATTCACTCGCAAAATGTTTGCGTTTTCTAGCAAAACTTTACATACACTGGCAAAATGTTTGTTCTCTAGCGAAACTACGCTCACTCGGAAAATATTTGCGTTCTCTAGTGAAACTGCGTTCCCTTGCAAAATGGTTTAATTCTGTAGTGAAACTTTGCGTTCACTTACGAAATGTTTGCACTCTTTAGTGAAACTGTACGTTCACTTGCAAAATGTTTACTTTACGTTCCTCCTAGAACCTTTTTCACTGACTCATGTTTGTTCCCCCAAGAAACTTTGCGTTCTTTCACAAAATGTTTGCATTCACACACAAAATGCTTCTCTCCAAAGAAATATTTGCTTGCAAATAGTTTCCCTTTTGAAACTAATGTTCACTCGTTAAATGTTTACCTTCTCAAGTGAAACTTTGTGTTCACTCACAAAAATGTTCACATTTTCCCAAACAACATTGTCTCTCAATTCTCAATCTTCAACTACCATGTTCGGCAATATTTTCTTGAAACTGTTGACTCGAGAAAAAATGGACCATAGAAGAGGACATTTTATGCTAATATATTATAGCGCCCCTTGTGGTAACAGTGTTAGCATACTTGCCACAAAGAACATTCAGACATATTTCAGAATAAAAAAAACATGCAAAAGCAACCTTGCGTAGGTTAAAACAAATGAAGTAAGTTTCAGACAGGAACTCCCTGACATACAGACAAAAATAAAGATTGTCTACCTAGATGACACCTACGAATAGTACAAATCACACACACACACACACACACACACACACACACACACACACACACACACACACACACACACAGAGCTATATCTGGACGGTACCCAAATCTCTCCCCGTGGTCTGCTCTCTGATCGGGTGTGTCCACTCGCCTCGGGACGGGACAGAATAGACTATTGTTAACCTCAGAAGACACAAAAATTTCAAACAATTCAACACACACACACTCACACAGCCTGACGTAAATGGCGAGCGTGAGTGTGTGTGTGTGGCAGGAAAGATTGGTAATGAAGGGCTACAGTTGGCAGAGGGTAAAATATATCTCATTGTTATCAGTCCTCAACAAGCCTTTGTTCTGCTGTTCGTCCTCTCTGCTTTGTACGTGATTTAGTGGAATTATAGATGTAAGTGTGTGTTTGTGCGGTATGGATGGAAAATCTGACTGTTCTTTGTAGATCACACACTGACTGTAATCATAAGGATTTGAGTTAAAGCGAGTGCCCGTGTGTGTGTCGCAGTTTGATTCGTGCGTCTTTCAGCATGACTGCAAAGTCATCATCAAAGCTGTCTTTGAGCCCGCAGAGTCAGTCTGCACACACATACACACACTTTGAAGTCAAGCCGGGTGACTTGCCGAGTTGCTGAGTGTGTGAGAATGAGTGTGACATATGTAACACCTGATCTCAGCACATCCTGCTTTTCACATATAAACACTCAAGACATATTGAACCTCAAGAGCCCACCCTCTCTCTCTCTGTCTCTCTCGTTCTGAGGGTCTGACAGTGCTGTACTGTTGTCAGGCCTGGAGTGTGTACTACAGTGTGACTGGCAGTGAGTTATATAAGGATGCTGCTACTCAGTGCAGATAATGTTACACCTCACATCATATTCTTGTAATATATATCCATATAATGTTACATATTAATAATTCACAAGCATGATATTACAGATCTAATTACAATTTATATTATAATTAAAACTAATTACAGTTTTTCTCATTTGCTGAAACCCTAAACACACTGTGCGATATTCGGCTGTCCCAGACGAAAGATTGGCATCGTGAAACAATCGTGGCGATTTCTGTGATCGTGGCTCTTAATCGGTGGTCATGTGTCGTACGGTGAAAGAGGTTCAAAGACGGTTGTTGTCACGGTCTTGCGACCAAAGATAGCCTACGATACAGCATGATCATCGCACAGTGTGTTTGGTGTTACGATCCACGTTTACTGATCAACCAATAAAAATGCGACATGAAATTAACGCGACATGGCACTAAAACATAAAACTGCTTACCTCAAGCTCTTATGCCTTCCTCTTTCACCGCTTCCACTTTTTTCAGCACACATAAAAATACAGCTGCTAAAGTGTGATTTATCATGCTCTTTTTGTTTACCGCTAGCACATGCTGATGACGTTTTATTCTTCTATAGTAACGTGCGTCGTATTGTATGAGTCAATAGGTGTCTTCATCGTACAGTCTACACACGTCGTAGCCAAGTTTATTAGATCCATGTCGCACAGTGTGATCTTATAGGATTGCTAAAATCGTGCAGTGTGTTTTGGGCGTTAACACGTTTCACATTTTTCACACCCTTTTGCAAAACAGTTTGCACAGATCTCATTGAAAGACCTCAAACTCCTGGATTAACTGTGTTGAACAAAAGGAAAACAACTATTCACTGCTGATAGAAAGTACTTGCTTAATTATGAATCTCTAATGCACCTGTGTGAAACGCGTTTGCACAACTCTTCAATCAGCAATCAGTCCTCATCCCTCTATAAAAGATGCCAACTCTGTTCTGCTATTTGCGAGTATGGATCAAAGAGGCCAAAGGCATGGAAGGAGAGTAAGGCCCTGTCCACACGAACGCGGTTATTTTCAAAACCATAGCTTTTTCTATGCGGTTTGGCCATTTGTCGTCACGCTGCACCGGGTCACTGAAACCAGGCATTTTTGAAAACTCGTGCCAGGGGGAAGATTTTCAAAAACTCCAGTTGCAGTGTTATCGTGTAGACAGCGAAACCAGAGATTTTGGCTTGTGACGTCGGAGCCTGCGCTGTTATCTCCGCACACTGGAAACTTTTTCAGGCTTCTGATTAGCCAGCATGGCTTTACGGTTGAGATTATATCGCCACCTGTTGGTTCGGCATGCACTTGACAGTGTTTCATAGCATGCGTTTGCATTTTCATGTGGATGGAGATTTTTTTTTTTAAAAACGAAGAAGGAAAAACTGTTTATAAAAATACCCGTGTACGTGGGACATGGCCTAGAGAGCGTGGCAGAGGGCTAGAGAAAGAGTAAGAGTTTGCATTCATGGCGAAGGAGCTGCATTACTGTAAAAGGAGAAAATACAGTTAAAGTTTCAAATGAAATTCAGGCAACAATTATTGACTTTGTCATCAATCATAGCTTGTCCTTAAGAGAGGCTGGACAAAGGGTCCAACCCATTGTGAGTCGGAGCACTGTGGTATCTATTGTCAGGCATTTTTCAAAATGAAAACAGATAATTCACAATGTTACTGTATACCACTGTGCATTTCAGATTTACCGTTTTGCCCTGTCGGCAGAACAAACTGTCTACAGTAATGCAAATGTTTCATGAATCCCATTTATGTGTTTGTCATAATGTCAGTTTTGACATGCTTTGTTCAGATTTGTTACTGTATTGTACTGCATTTTTATACCATAAAGTTACATGCAACAAAATAATAAGAGAATAATATGCTTGAATCTGAAGGGGCACATCACAAATTAATTTATGTGGATGAAGCCAGCATCAACCTCTGTAAAGTGAGGAGATTCGGGGGGGACATTTATTTGGCAGAGGGCCACTGTTGCAGTGCCAGGTCAGATGGGCGCCAATATCACCATGTGTGCTGCCATCTCCAATGATGGTGTCCTTTCTCACAAACAAACTATCAGTTCAATACAGAAAGCCTCGAATTTCTCGATGCACTAAATGAAAGACTGGTTCCATGCAAAGAGAGATTAATTATATTAATTTGACCATAAGTTGTAGTGTCTGGTGGAAACAATTGTTTTTGTTGCATATATTTAAAATTTTGTGACTGTTGGAGCATTTTGCAAACAAAATTCATCATTTTGGCCAGTGATCTTCAGTTTCAGCCTGTGTGTTAACAGTTTTGAAAATGTGATGTCTGAGTGGACAAATGTGTTTAAGCAATCGAGGAAAAACTGTAATAATAATGCATTTTATGAATAAACATTCATAATTTACTGTAAAATATGGGGTGTGTGTAAATATATATATTTAGCCATATATCCATATGTCTATCCACTCACCTATCCATCTATATGTATTTACATTTATTCATCCATCATAATCCATAATTTTCAGTCCATCTGCTGGACTGAGATTTGACCTCAGCTCCGCTGACCTGCCATCTGCTGATGTTGACAGGACAGTCTCCATTCTCCATTGCTCAATAGCATTTGAGAAAAACATTGGAAATTCTGTCCCAAGGAACAAATTAGCCGAAATTTCACACAGAAGAAATCCCCGTCTCTGCTTGACGTCATGCTTCTTTATTCCACATTTGTGCAGCATTCTGAAACTCTGCTGCTATTTCCACATTGTTCCATGTCTGTCAAAAAAGGCCATCGCTGGTATGTGTGTGCGTGTCGCGGTTAGCCGAACAAGGACTTGGCGCGTCTATACAAGGCCTGTTGACCTCCTCTGGCTATAGTAGTACAGTGTGTGTCTGTGTGAGTGTGTGGAAGCCTATTGTCTGTATGCCTGTTATCATTAGACTGCAGTTTCCTATGTTGTAAGGGAAGGAGAGAGAGAAACTTGTTAAATATATCTTCAGCTTTCAGCACAGATAAACTTAACTGCACCAGCTTCAGCAGAACGGCCAGTTAATGTATTTCAATCACAGTTTTCATGCAAAATACAGTTAAATTCACAGACTTGGTGCTCTTTATAAAACTGGCTGTCTGCAAACACACAAACATGAGACGTCACACACCCTGTGACCTCAGCAGAAAGGAATGCAATCGAAAATAGAAAGAGACGAAGTAGTTGGGGGGGGGGGTGTACTTGTATTTGAGGTGAGAGACAGAGAAAATTGAGAGAGATACAGACGCACAGACAGACGGTAAATGCCAGACTAAAGTAATAATACAGCTGACTGTCTCTCACTTAAGGAAGGGTCGGGGCACTTTTACACAAGTAAATATAAAATGACACATAGTAACGCCTGAGTCACTGCTCGGGTTCCTGTAAAATGACATTTCTGCACAGTAAGTGTATTACGTTCCAAGACGCTGATGCAGGAGTCGGTAAAGAGTGTTATGGATGAGAACTTTAACAGTCTGATCAAAGATCAGTTTTCTTAAAGGAATAGTGCACCATAAATAAAAATCAGGTTTTATTCACCCTCGTGTCGTTCCAGATGTTCTAGACTTTCTTTCTTTGTGGAACATAAAAGGAGATGTTTTGCACAATGTTCAAGCTGCTCTTTAAAAAAAATGTTATTTCCCAGAATGTTCTGGGAACATTAGTTTGTGATTGTTTGTTTTTTACAAACAAAAAAAAAAGTTCAATGTTTCAAATAACCAAAGTGGCTTAAATATGTAAAAAATGCATTTTTTCCCAACGTAACAGCCACAGAATGAGATGTTTGACTCAAAAAATGCTAGTTCCTGGAGACGTTAGTTAAAAAGAGCTATGTTAATGACCAGTGAAATTAGTTTCCAAATAAATAACTAAATGGGATTTTAATATGCATAAGCACAAATGTGACCCTGGACCACAAAACCAGTCTTAAGTCGCTGGGGTATATTTGTAGCAATAGCCAAAAATACATTGTATGGGTCAAAATTATTGATTTTTCTTTTATGCCAAAAATCATTTGGACATTAAGTAAAGATCATGTCCCATGAAGATATTTTGTAAATTTCCTACCATAAATATATCAAAACTTAATTTTTTGATTAGTAATATGTATTGCTAAGACCTTCATTTGGGCAACTTTAAAGGCGATTTTCTCAATATTTTGATTTTTTCCAAATTTGGAATCAATGGAAAGCTTATTTTTTCAGCTTTCATACAGTATGTTGTATAAATCTTGATTTAAAAAAAAAATTACCCTTATGACTGGTTTTGTGGTCCAGGGTCACAAATAGGATTCACTGTCACTTCAGCTTGATAGATCCAGTCCCCATCCACTTCCACTGTATAGCAGAAGACAATCTGCCTACCCCCAAAACATTGGTTCCCTGAATGTTCTGAGAGCATGTGTTTATGGCTATAATAAAGAAAGTAAGTCAATAAAGTTTGGAAACAAAATGAGGATGAGTAAATGACGACAGGGTGAACTTATTCATTGAACAGTCTAAGTGTTTGAATCAATAGCAATATTCACAATCAGAAAAGACTTACTGTAAACCCCAAACCCTTGATATGTAAATATTGATCTATTAGTCCAGACTGAAGTTAAAGCTGTGAGGCACAGGTCGTTTCCTCACCATAGACTGATGATCTCATGTGTGTGTGACTCAGCGGGGTCCCTAAGTCCTCAGGGGCCGCATTCCAGGACGGGCCACTCATCTGAGTCAAGGAGTCACTCTCTCTCTCTCTCTCTCTCTCTTTCTGTGTGTCTGAGGGCTTTCGTCACTAATTAACTTTCTATACATTCGTCAACAAGTGGGAATTCTTAACCGGTGACATAATCACTTGAGGTAAAGCCCCCTGCAGGAGGAACGGTTTTTCCGTAAGGACCTGTTTTGAATGCATTACGGCCCAATAAGGATATATTCCTGTCTCTTGCACACAGGTTAGTCACACAGGATTTTCTCATCCTGTTTGCTGTTTCAGCTAATGGTTTTAGCAGCTGAAGACTGTGCGTGAGAGCTGTGGAAGAGATGATGTGTGCCTGACTCATGTGGAGTAATATACATTACGTCTGGTTCTCTGTCTTGACATTGATCACTCTGCTGTTTTACTCAATGTTTGGCCTCATGCACAGACGGCTATTATGTCTGAGCAAACCCATCATCATTTTTATGATCTATGATTATGATAATATGATAACAATGGGTAATTGTAAAGCATGAAAGATATACACTATTGACAATAAACGTTTATTACTTAGAAAGTAGGTGGGCAGTGTTATTTTAGTACTATTTATATACTATAATGGTATTTGTTTATATTTTGAATTTACCGTTTATTTTTGTTTTTGGTTTCCATTTTAATTTTAGCTTAAATATAAATAATTTAGAAAAATAAGAAAAACTTTAGAAATGGTAGTAAATGAAAAAGTTGAAGTACTAAAATGACAAAAACTGAAATAAAAAATCAAGCATATATATATATATATATATATATATATATATATATATATATACACATACATATATATATATATATATATATATATGTATATGTATATGTATATATATTTATATATGACAGCATATATAAATATAGACATGTAAATACATGTAAATATTTTCAAAATATATACTGTATGTGTGTATATTTATATATACATAATAAATATACACAATACACACACACACACACACACATATATATATTATGCAAACAACTACTTTTATTTTGGATGTGATTAATCGTTTGACAGCACTAATATACTGTATATATATTTAAAGAAAGAGAAATTTGTTATATATAACAATATTATATATTATAATATATATATATATATATATATATATATATATATATATATATATATAACAAATTGCTCTTTCTTTAAATAAATTCAATTCTAATTAATATAAAGATATAATTAAAGGAATATAAGAAGATATCATTTTAGGAATAAAAATCTACCTCAGCTTCTGCTCTAGTACCAAAATTGCATTTATTGTCTGAATTTTCGGTAAATTGTTGGTACGAATACGTGTACCATTACATCCCTAATATATATATATATATATATATATATATATATATATAGGTTTTAGTAATTTTAGTATGTTTTATTTTGTTTCAAAATGGCTCATTTGAAATTGAGCCCCCTCTAACGTCGGGCCCTTGGAATTGTCCTAACCTCCCCCCCGCCTCTTAGAATGTTATTATTCGAATTATTTTACAGAAACATGCATGCATTTTAAGCTATGAAAGCTTGTTTCCATAGTTCCCAAATTCCCAAAAAATAATTTTTATCTCACAATTCAGACAGAGAATTTTGTTTCAGAATTCTGGAAAACAAAGTCAGAATTGTGAAATAACATGATTTTTTTTTTAAATTCCATGGTGGAAACAAAAACAAGAATTGCGAGATGTAATTTCAGAATTCAGATTTAAAAACTTCATAGTTTCGAGGGAAAAAAAAAGTCAAAATAGCGAGTTTGTCTCACAATTCTGTGTCTCGCAATTCTGAAAAAAGTTTCCATAGTAATCTGAAATTATTAATTGAGCTTGCACATTAAGAGCTACTTGCATTGAGGCATTTTTTGAGCGTGACTGACACACACACTGAAGCTCAGCTGTGTTTATGTGTGAGGGAATGTTACCAAGGAAAAGCCACAGTCCAGTGATGACCCCAAAGACACTTGCTCAAGCATTCAATAGAGCCATTGATAGATGAAAGAGTGGAAGCAGAGAAAGAAAGAGGGACAGATTTACGATTTATGCCTATCAGACAAAGGTGTAGTCACTGATTCAGAGGCATCATGATTGTCTGAGGTCAAACACGCAAGCCACATAAAATCTAACACTCCCTTATCTGTTCATTGTTTGTGTCTATTAGAAATGTTCAACATTTTAAATATTGTCTTCTTCATGCATATTTATTTATTTAATTATTTAATATAAAAATAGAATAGAATTTTAAAAAGTATATATTTTTTTATTAGTTTAGTTTAGTTTAGTTTAGTTAGTCATGGCTACATCCCAATCTGCATAACTGCACTAGTATATACTGGTAACATAAGCATACGCTTTTTTTAATGGTATTGAATACTAAATTAACACTGATCCATGCTATCCTATTTCCTGCTTTTAAGAAAAGCTCTTTATCGAACCCCATTTCCACCACTGAATAAAAACATTTAAAAAGGTAGTTGTGACATTTTATCTTACAATTTTGACTCGTTTTCTCGCAATTGCGAGTTTACGTCTCTCAATTCTGACTATTTTCTCATGATTGTGAGATATAAAAATTAAAATCAGAATTGCGAGAGAAATAAAGTCGCAATTAAGTTTATATCACAGCACTCTGAGAAAAGTTCAAGTTTATATCTCACAATTCTGACTTTATAACATGCAGTTGCGAGTTAAATCAGAATTGTGAAATATAAACTCGCATTTCTGAGAAAATATTAGTCTTTTTTTCCCCTCAGAATTGGACTTTTTAATTCACAATTGCGAGCGTATATCACACAATTGTGAGAAAAAAAAGTCAAAGAATCGCAGTTTGTATTGTGCAGTTCTGAAAAAAGTCAGAATTGCGAGATATAAACTCACAATTGCGTGAAAAAAAAAGTCAGAATTGCAAGTTTATTTCTCACAATTCTGCTTTATTTCATGCGATAGTTTATATCACACACTTGAGAGAAAAAAATCAGAATTTAATTTATATAATTGAGTTTATATAACTTATATCTATATTATTATAATAAAATTCTTCAGTGGTGGAAATGGGCTTTCATAGTGCAGTCATGCAGGTTGGGATACAGCCACAAGTAAAAAATAAAATAAATATATTTTGATAATTATAAAAACAGAATTTAAAATGATTAAATATATGTAAAACAGTAAATATTTTATTATATATAAAATAAAAATATTTTATATTAAATATATATTAAGTAAAAAATAAACATCAAGTATCAACAATGTTTTTTTCCCTATGTATACTATTTAATGCTAAATTAACACTGATGCACACTGTCTTATTTTCTGCTTTAAGAAAAGAAAGAAAAGAAAGTATATACTAGTGCTGTCGTGCAGATCAGGATGTAGCCATGAATAAAATAAAATAAAATAAAATAATAAAATAAATAAAAATCTAAAATTATGAATATATATTAGTTTTAGTTAATGATAAAAACCTTGGTATGGCCAAAATAAGACAAAAGTTGCATAATACCACCGGTTCGCTTTATTACCTTAACTTCAATGTGAAACCCTGTTTGCAACACCCGTACAAAATATTTTTCTAGTAGTAGACAAACATAACATACTCCTCCTCTTCTGTAGCCAGGTATTGTGGGAAACTAGAAACCATGCATGGATGCATGCATTCTTCAAAAATGACATAATATGCCACCTTTGTCACACTGTGTTCTATGATCTGGGACACACTAATCCTAATCTCGCATATTATATAGGACGCATGCGAATTGGGTCGCTGTGCATCCTTCCCTTTCACCATTGCTATAGAGCATTTCCATAGCGACACATACAGAACTGTTACTGATCCAGAACAGCTGTTGTTGTTGTTGTTGTTGTTGTTTTGATTGTTATAGTCACATGCTTGTGTGTGTGTAGCCGTTCCACGCTGTTGAAACATGTCTCCAGTGATAAGGTCTCTTACTGACAGCAATACTGAATGAGGAGTAATCAGTGATTCATTGGAAAGAAAAAGTGAGAGGTTGGTTGGTGAAGCCTGATATGTTTGAACCTGCTTTCAGCAGAAATATTCAAATGTTTCAGACGACACCCAAATATTTCTTAACGGGATTAACCTGTTTGTGGTGTGGTAGCTGGCACGGTGTTAGACTTTATGTCTCTTTTGAGAGGAAGTAGGGTCTCAAGTGGTTTACGCTCCATTATATCAGATAAATTATAAGATTAAGATTTAAAGCGGTTCATTTCCATTTTTGCTTCCCAAAATATGTAACAGAGTAGAAATTTCACAGTCGCAATAATCCACAAGTAATCAACACCACTCCAGTCCATCAATTAACATCTTGTGAAGGGAAAAGCTGCATGTTTGTAAGAAACAAATCCATCACTTTAACTTCAAAAGGTTGCTTCAGGCTAAAATATGAGTCCTCTATAATATTGCTTTCTGCAGTGAAAAAGTTGTCTCGTCTGAATCAGGAGAGAAATATGCACAGATCAAGGACTGTTTACTAGCAAAAAAATCCAAAACTCTGCTAAACAAATATGGATATATGGTGCATTTTGATCTGAGAGGACAACAGGTGATAGACTTTTTCAATGGAGGAAGCAATATTATAGGTTATGAACTCTATTTTAGTCAGAAGCAACAATTTAAAGATTTTTTATTTTAGAGATTTTATGCCACTTTTCACTTTGCAATATGGTAACTGATGGACTGGAGTCGTGTGGATTACTTAAAGCTTAACTATAAAGCTTAAAATGTGTGCAGTAACTTAATATTCCGCAGCATTTGTGCTATGAACATAATCTCAAATTATATTTACTGTAAATGTGAGCTATGACCTTTGGTTATGTCAGTGGTTTTCATACAGTATGTGCATCCTTCTGCCAGTGCGAATTGAATATAGTACTAAAATACTCAGCTAAGTCGCAACAACGTTACAAAACATGCAGCGCAATCAGTGTAGTCCAATTCCTGAGCAAATGACTTTTATGGGTCGAATATTTTTAGAATCAAAAACCAACAGCATGATAAGTGTAGTCTGATTCCTGAATGAATGACTCCAAAGAGTGACTCAAACACATGCATATGGAAATTTCTGCAAAATTATGTTACATTGTTTTTTGCATGTTTCGTGTTCAGTTTTATCCG